>CM043118.1:20627965-20880465 GCA_023701765.1 Hylyphantes graminicola | reverse complement strand
GCCACTGCCACTGCCACTGCCTCTGCCTGCCTGCCTCTGCCACTGCCACTGCCTCTGCCTCTGCCACTGCCACTGCCACTGCCTCTGCCACTGCCACTGCCACTGCCTCTGCCACTGCCACTGCCTCTGCCTGCCTGCCTCTGCCACTGCCTCTGCCTCTGCCACTGCCTCTGCCACTGCCTCTGCCACTGCCTCTGCCACTGCCTCTGCCACTGCCTCTGCCACTGCCTCTGCCTGCCTGCCTCTGCCACTGCCACTGCCTCTGCCTGCCTGCCTCTGCCACTGCCTCTGCCACTGCCTCACTTCCACTGCCTGCCTGCCTCTGCCACTGCCTCTGCCTCTGCCACTGCCACTGCCACTGCCTCTGCCTCTGCCACTGCCTGCCTGCCTCTGCCACTGCCTGCCTGCCTCTGCCACTGCCACTGCCACTGCCTCTGCCTGCCTGCCTGCCTCTGCCACTGCCTCTGCCTCTGCCACTGCCACTGCCTCTGCCACTGCCTGCCTGCCTCTGCCACTGCCACTGCCACTGCCTCTGCCTGCCTGCCTCTGCCACTGCCTCTGCCTGCCTGCCTCTGCCACTGCCTCTGCCACTGCCACTGCCTCTGCCACTGCCACTGCCTCTGCCCCTGCCTCTGCCTGTCTGCCTCTGCCACTGCCTCTGCCACTGCCACTGCCTCTGCCTGCCTGCCACTGCCTCTGCCACTGCCACTGCCTCTGCCTGCCTGCCTCTGCCACTGCCTCTGCCAATTGAATATACAATTATACAATTTAACAAATAGTATTTAACAATAATTTTACAATTTAACATTCAAATCGTCATTGATATTTTTTTTATTTAGAACAACGATACAGCGAAACGATGCAAATCAAAACACTTGAACAGTTAATCTTCACTTCTAGAGTTAAATATGCTCGATTGAGTGTAAATGTCAAGAATTATATTTAATTATACAATAAAAGAAGATCGTGTTAGTTCGACTATTTATAACTCAAGAAACTCTAAACTGTTTTGTCTGAAAATTGGTGGGGAGGTAGCTTACTACCAGGAATCGGCTATAGGATACTTTTTATTTCGAAATTCGAACCCAAACGGGTGTACGAGTGCAAAACGTGAGCCACAGGAATAGCATTGTAAGATTAGAATTTATACTTTTATTTCAACTTAAAAGAAATTTCCGCCCGTTCAGCGTGAACAAAAATTAAATAAAGAAAAAAAAAAGAGCAAGTGGGTTTAATTTAATGGATTGATATTTGAATATCAGTATTTTATTCTATTTACTAATTTTAAATCTTTTTTATTTTTTTATGGTGTATCAAATTTCCTCAACTAGATTTTAATTAAGTTTCCACATTAAATTTAATTGGTTTTTACAAATGATAAGAAATGAAGACATGAAGCAATATTTTCAGCATAAATTTCGAATTTTTCATAAAACTTTTCCAATCTTACAAGAGGATGAATGTCTGTTTTCTTTTTCTGATGTTAAGATGGCTTAATAGTCGATTGAATTTTGGCATTGGCGCCCTTTGCCAAAGTTGACAATTGAACGTCAGTTAGCTCTTCCCATCCAGTTGTATGGCGGGTTAGGTTTTTTTTATGATCGTCGCACTAAAGAAACACATGAAGGCTATTTGAAACGGGAGTTGTTATTTAGAACCACAGTCAAGTTACGAGACGACACATGAGAAGGTACAGCTGTGGAAATAAAAAAGTACCCACTTGAGGTTATTTCCTCCGTTATTCATCCTAAAGAATCGGACCTTTTTGACATTGTGAACAATTAACATTCTGAATTAATTGCATCACACAAAATTTGCATAAGGGGCCATCTTCATATTAAAAATGTTACTAACTTTAAAATTTCCAATAGCAACACCCCTTTTTGAATCCATATTTCAAATCTCTGACCCATGTTAATACGAAATGCCAAATTTTGTTAGTTTTTAAGCATTATTAGATTAGTTAGAGACGTGCAAAGTTTAGGTCCCATAATGTTAAATGAGTTGCACATAAAAAACTATCCCGATCTATAAATAATTAAGATAATGAAACGAATTTTTTACTGAAAAGAAATTATAATAACCCAAACAAAATGCTTTCAATATTGGGGTATTTAAAACAATTTTTATATTTTTAAATAATTATTGTATTGATTTTTAAAAAAAATATGAATGGAAACCCCTTAATATTTTTAAAGAAATAAATTTAAGACAAGAAGTTTAAGCGAAATCCCAATTTTTAAAAATGTTTATTTATAATTTGCTGAGTAAATCACAAAATACTTTATAATTACCCTTTAGGGGACTGTTTATAAGATTACGTGTGTAATTGATAAATAAAGATGGCTTTGCATGCATGCTTGCTTGTCATTTTAGAGATGGACCCCAAAAGGTCCACAAGTGATTCAATTGAATAACTCGTCAAATATTCATCCAAATGTAACAAAAACTTAGATTTAAGGGTTTTCAATAGTGCTTAACATTTCTAAGTTATTAAAATTGGGTGCTGCTATTGGAAATTTCAAAGATCGTAATATTTTTAATATGAAGACGGCCCCTTATGCAAATTTTGTATCGTGCAATTAACTCAGAATGTTAATTGTGCACAATCTCAAAAAGGTCCGATTCTATTGGGTGACTAACGGATGAAATAACCTCAAGTGGGTACTTTTTTATTTCCACAGCTGTACCTAATGCAACTTTTAAGGGCGACATCATAGGCAGCGTCGGGAATTTGGAGGATATTTAAAGTTCCCTTCCTCTACATGAGGATTATTTGTCGGACATGTTTTGGCGGTAAGAGCCGTTTATAGGTCGGCTGTTATTTTGGATACCCGGACCTGAACCTGGGACCAACCGCAAGCAAAGTCGAAAGTCTTTGCCGACTGGGTCTGAAAGTCCTAACGGAAGCGTTTTGTGGTAAGGAAATTGATGAACAAAGTGATTTAAGCGACGATACTCAAAGGAAAGTTCAAAGGTAAGGAAGTTCTCATTCAAAGATCCCAACCGCCGTGCGCCGGCATGCCATTTGAGTTTAAACGACCTCAATTTCCAATCCTGCATTCGCTATGACCATCAAAAAATCACAAGGCTAATCCTTAAAACAATGTGTTCTGAATATAGAAAATTCATTTTTGTCCCATGATCAATTACATGGGCATGTTCACCGGACGGAAAACCATCTACGTTATTTGTTCCTGCACCTGATTATAAAACGAAAAATGTCGTGTATCACAAGGTGCTTCACTAAAGATTGGAACGCATACACTAAAATACATGGTCAATAAAAAATCATTATAATGCTTCTTTTTTTTAATTAACATTCATTATCCAAATGAAAAATTGACCTCGATAAAATCAAAAGTCTGCTCATTTATTGCCTCTAAGGCGGAAGAAAGTTCGCCGGGTCAGCTAGTTTTAATTAAAATCTCTTTCCAAGCTTTATTTTTTGATTGAAAAAGCTTATAATTTTCAGAAATTATTTAGTTTTGCATGAATTTTATTAAAAAACCTCTTTGACGAAAAAAAATATGCACCTCGCATTTATAGTAAGATTAGAACACATAATAACAGAATATAAATAGAAGAATATTTGGAATATATTAGAGGGACAGGGTAATTCATTTCTTCCCAAAAGTTAATATACAGCTTTCATTTAAAAAAAAATCCAAATAATATTATAAAATCATAAAACATTTTGCAATTCGAACATTTCCTTAAAGGTCAAAGACTTAAATGGTAAAAAGTTATGCTCACTATATGACATGCCTTCTTGTTACTGGCTCCTCTGATTGAAGTCTCATACATGGCATCACAAAGTCTGCAATTCCTAGAGCCATACTTTTCCGTATACTTATTATAGGGACACGAAATACAGTGGCCTTTATCGAAAAATTTCCCAGGCTTGCACGGCACTAATGAAAAACCAAACAACAAGAAATATTTTACAATTAAGTACTTATTACTGACACCTTACTCAGTTAATATAGGTTTTATATGGCAATATCTAGAAAATAATGGATAGTTCTAACGTACACTGCTTTATGCTCTGAGCAGTTTTAAGTTATTTTTCAAATAGGGTAAGGTGGGGTAAGTGGGCCACCTTTTTGGCATAATTCGACTTTAGACCCTCATACCACTGGATATAATCGGCCGAACAACTTATTTTTTTTGTGGTCCATTCTCTCGTATGTTATTACTGTACCCATGGCAATCTTAAAACAAATTGGCAAATAATAAATTTAAAAAATACTTTTTTCTTTTTGGTCATCCGAGTGGCCCACTTGCCCCACAAGGTGGGGTAAGTGGGCCACCCCCCTAATATATTTTTACACATAAATATTAGAGATAAGGTGGGGTAAGTGGGATAATCTACGTGATATTTTGAGTGTTTGAAACAAAAAATTAATGATGATTCTTCAATAGTTCCCCAATAGCAACTTTTCTGGCATGCAAGCTTACTAAAAGAAAAAAATCGTTAATTTTCATCTTGGTCATTTTTGCATGTAGTGTAAAAAAATGTTAGGACTACAGATTTTAAACTTGCCTATGTCAATGAATAGGAGTATGAATAGTGAATATGACTTAACCTATGAATCAGTGAATATGACTTTTTTTTAAGTATATTAAAGAGTTTGGGGCAAGTGGGCCACCCCTGGCCCACTTACCCCGCCATTGTGGTGGCCCACTTACCCCAAACGCGGGGCAAGTGGGCAACCCTAATTTTCTTTAACCTTATCAACATCACAAGTAGAGATGTTATATTTATGCTCTTTTTGAAGAGCAGTTGCTCTCTGCTCCTGTTCTTTTAAAAAGAACAGTTCTTTAACCTGCTCTTTTAACAGAAGTTGCTTTATGTGAGGAAGAGTTTAGGGAAGTAGTAATAAAATTTTGGTCAAACTTAAAATATAATATCCAACTGGAAATATATTTTGTTAATTTTTATTATTAAACATATAATACAGTTTTATCTTCTATTACGTCTTTTCCCACACAGTTTAAAGAACAAATAAACGAATTCAAAAGCAAAAAAAAAAATGTTTAAAAAATTTTCAAGACTGAACAAATAAATAACAATTTGAAGATTTTGAAGACTTAATTAAATCACTAGCAAGAACAAGTTTGGCTACTTTTAAAATTTTTAATCAGCAGTGCTGTTCAAATATTAGCCAAAACCGCTGCATTTAGCCAATCTAACAACCCTGAACGCGGCTCTTCGCACTGGAAGGGCCGCGAAGCAACCCTCCCACACATAAACAAAGTGGGGGGAAAGAAAGATTTGTTTACTTTATACCGCTTCCCCCTATTCACCTCATTCCTGTTTCAGTAATTTTCAGCTCCATCGTGTTTTTTTTTCTGTAAGAAAGTGGCATTCTCAAGACATTTGAAATGAAGGAAAATAAAAGTTTATATGTTAATTGAAAGATTTAAAACTAAAACTTACATGAATCTAGTATGTAACCATTAGATACTGCAGTTTAACGCCCATGGCAGAGTAATTCAAATTATTAAAAAAAAAGCTAACAGAAGGAAAAAAGAAATGTAGTTAATTTTATGATTTTTTTCAACAACAAAAATATGTCTTAACATCTATTCTTGGGGGGCTATTATGACTAATGACGAATATCTGAATAAATCAAGTAGTTTACAGAATAAAAAAATAAGTATTGTACCTTAATTTTATAATAAACTACTTCTCTAGTTTTAAAAGTTTTTTAAAAATAATTTGAAGTTTTACTTCTTAAAACTTTATGCGACTATCGACAATTATTGAAGCTCAGGAAAGGAAACTATTCAACTCATCACAATTAAAAAATATATTAATTAATATTACTTATTAAATGTATTAAAATGTATGCAATTTAAAAAAAAATGAAATTTCAAATTTTAAATCCAATGCTAACATTTCTCTCAAAAAACTTAATGCTGATCTAAATACTTAAAATTTGAAACAAATTTTAAAAAAATGAGTAAACAAAAAATATCACACGCACACATCTAAAACATAAGTACGATAATACCCAACCCTCCTATCTAAACGCATGAAAGAGCTCAAAACGAACACCAACTTTTCAGAACAATGCCAAATGAGCTGCCAAAAAAGAGCGTCTTCCAGAGCAATCGGTGAAAAAGAACTACCCATAGCAATCTGTGAAAAAGAGCTACTCAGAACCATCTGTGACAAAGAGCTACTCAGAACCATCTGTGAAAAAGAGCTACTCAGAACCATCTGTGAAAAAGAGCTACTCAGAACAATCTGCTCCAGTTTGATAGTCCGCGAAAAAGAGCGGTCTGTTCCAAAATGGAGCTGCTCAAAAAAAGAGCAACTGCGAAAAAAAGAACACATGTTCACTGCTATTTTTTCTTCATCGTAATCGTTTTGAAATCTGTTTCATTGCTGCAATAGTGGGTATAGCGTTTCGGGCATTCATGACGTAAGATAAGATGAAGTCTTTTCGTCCAAACCCACTCACGAACTATGAGGAGAGGCTATTGCTCGTTTTGTTAGGAACTTTATGATTAATGATTTACCGAGTAACGGAATAAGAATTAGAAGATTTGTGTGATTTTTTTGTATAACGTAAAAATAAATTCTGATGAAAAATCGTTAATTACAGAAGAACAGGTTTTTTCAAAAGCAAAGAACATACTGCTCCTGTTCTTTTTAAAGAACATGTTCAAAAGAGCATGGTGTTCTTTTTTTTCACATCTCTAATCACAAGTACATGACACTACAAAAAGATACTACGTTTTATACACTTTCGAAATATATAACATTTTGTTTTGTATCATGAACCGTTTGGAAATAAATAAAAAAATAGTATGGTGGCGTGAATTACGAAAAGATGCAATTTTAAAAATTTTCACAAAAAGGATTATACCTTGTTACATACTTAAATGAAAATGATGCCATAATGTTTCCTGCATCTATTGGGGTAAATACGTAAAAATATTATAACAGATTTTTTTTACGTCCATAATTCGGGAAATGCCAGGGGGGGGGGGGGTGGCCCACTTGCCCCAATGGCCCACTTACCCCACCTTACCCTAGCGAAAATATTGGGATACGGCTACCCATTATTTCACAGGTTGGGAATACTTTGATTACTTATTTTTAGCAACTCTAATGTTAAAAGTCGCCAGCAAATTATTAAAGTGGAGGTTATGAAAAAAGAGACAACTGAATTAAATTTTAAAATAAAGAGTTAATTTCGTTACAATTTTAGATCTGCAGACCATTCTTATCTATTTTATACTAGATTCTTACTACTTACCACATAAAGAATTAGATTCGGACTCTTTCATTTCAAAACCAGGATCGCAAATATTTTCACTTTCGAAGTTATAATACGACGGATAAACATTTTCGCCATCCAGAAGGTTTAACTTGTTATGTTCCATCATGTTTTTGACGAAGCTTGATACCTGAAACAGTAAATGAAAAGTTTTAAATTTTCGCACACGGGGACCAATCTAATAATTACGTATGATAGTTTTAAATGTGCATTGCAAAATAATTTTCCAAGTAATATTTCTTCTTCCCTACAAAAAAAAAATAATATGCTCCTCAAAATAATTGAAGAGCCTAATTGAAAGACAAGCTAAGTAAAATTTTGGAAAAAAAATAAGATTTTGTGTCAATAAACATATTATTCATTAGTTTACAACTAACATTTGTTTCTTTTTTTCGCAAGCTTTGGATTAAATAGTTTTTTACTGTTCGCCACTTTTCACGGATCTAAGGACACACTAAAAAGTTTAACGCTTATTTCTCGGTTTCAACTTTTGACACATGGAACGTTCTTCCACTAAGCTCTTCTATGAACAAGTTTTTGGTATTAAGGGGCAAGAGAAATACCGAATTACAGAAAAAATTTCAGCCTCGATTGGTGTATCAATGTCACGTGAAACTGAGCACCAATCAGAGCACCGGTAAGGAATTACACTTGGAAGGAATATGCGTCACTTAAAACAAGCCAATTATTTAAAATATAATTATTTGGTTGAACTTTACCTGTATTTGTAACTTAAGAGATTTTTGGCGGGTGCATGAGACGTCACAACTGCCAATTGGGATTGTTTTTATCGAAATTAAAATTTTCATATGTATAAGGATGGAATCTGAAATCGTTATAAAATTATTGATTGAACATTTAAATAAAATTTAAATAGTAAATAACTAGAACTAATCTAAAGATCAAAATTATCCATTAAATAGTTACAGCCGTTTGAAATTGCTATATTCTATTTTTACTTGTCCTGCACTATAAGAGGATACTAAATATTACTTGTAAAAAATTTTAATGTAAAATAATTTACGGTGTGTTGGAAAATAACTTTAGTTTTAAAATGTAAAATCTTGAATATTTTTAAATTGTTACATATTTTTACTTTAACAAAATAGTTAAGAATATAGTTTAATAATAGTTATTTTATATTAATTCTAACATCATTAAATTATTTATATTATTTATATTTTTCGTAATGAAAAATGACACATTTAAAAAACTAACTATAAATATTAATCTATACATACATTTTCAAAATGACATTCACCATGTACCGAATCATTTTTACATTCATCCTGTAGGCAAATGTTTTCTTTCAGTTTGTACTCCATGAACAGTTTGGCCATATCTTCATTTTCTTTAATACAACTCTTGACTTCATAAATTATATGCATTTGGAGAGAAGAATATGGAATTTGCACCACTAAAAATAAAATAGCTACTAGGCCCAAATTTATTATAAGCATTAATCTACTCAAAAGTTAATATCAGATGGAACGGTCGTTCCGCCCGCCAATCTCAAAATGACGCCAAGGGCTAAACGGCAGTTATGTATCTATACACTCTTAAAACAAACACTCCCAATTTACTTCAGTCTGAGTGGATTTCACCCCTCCAGACTGGAAAATGCAGTTCTCCTTTTCGAGTGGATCCTTTGTGTGTTAAACCTCCAACAGGATCACTCCAAACGAGTGATTTTAACTCAGTCTGAGAAAATATGCATACCTTTAGAGTGTCGAAAATAAATGCACTTCTCCAACTGGAGTGGATTTCACTCTTTTGTTTTAAGAGTGTACAGAAAACATTTCGCTATGTTAACAGCAAAATTGATTTTATTTTCTACCATACAAACTGAACATCGTAGAACAATAAAAAAAAATACAATAGAGAGGTTTTGTAGACTACTTTAAATAAAAAAAATAATTAATTTACATCTTTATATATTACGAATTTCATTAAATAATTAATTTAATCGAAATATTGGTAATACTATAGGTTTTGGTTAACTATTTGAATATATCTAAATTTACGACATAGGTTCAAAGCAAATATACTTTATTAACATATTTTTTCTAATAGCAATAAGTATCTTTCAAAAACTGACATAATAACTATTTTTGAAACGACAAAGAAATAAAAAAAATATTTAGAAAAGCTTTTCACAATTTCTTTTTTTAAAGGTATTTTTATTAATTGTTCTATCTTATATAATGTTTCCTTGCAAATATTTATTTTCTAAAAAAATTCCTTAATAGCACAGAATATTGCGAGATATCATTTTAAATACTTCAATATCATTTTAAAATTATGATTTTGCGTTGAAACTGAGAAGTAATTGGGAAATATAATATAGCATGCAACTGGAATATTATTTTATTTGACCAGTTAATCTATAAATATGACTGCACCAAAAGCAAATAATAATAATAAACATTTTACCTAAATACAGATGCATTGCTTCACCCACGACATAAATAGAAAATATTTAAGATATAAATAACTTCTAAAATAGAAAAAAAAACTAGTTCTTCTTTACTAACTTTTAATCATACGAGCACGTTCATGTGCCATTACTTGGAAAACTAACATACAAACTTTTAATATTTATATGCACTGCTTGTCCGTACCTTCAATCAGGTGTTTTATTATCTTCATTCCGTCCTCCGTTTCGGCTTTACAGAAGAAAACCCCGGCATCATCCAAAGAAACATCATTAATAGTCAAGGCGCCCTCATCATCAACTCCATATTTCTCATCATCATAATGATGTGGAATGTTTTGGCCAGAATGTTCCCAAAAGAAAGTTTTGGCGCCTTTCGGTGGATCCCTCTTGCCGAAGCATGGGACTTTGACTCTTGATCGCAGATATATCTTGTCGTGGCGGTATCCTGGAATATATTAGTTGAAAAAAATATGGCTGAAAATAGTTACATACTTTGGAATGTTTCAGTAAAAATGCATTATCACATGTTGCTGTATTCTTTTTATGTCAGTGTAGTGAAATAGTTTAATAATACAGCAAGTTATACTGTAACCAATGAAGAATATTTCGAGAAATCGAGAAAAAAAATTGCAAGAAATGTACGAGTGTAAACTTCTGACACACAAAACTAGACATTAATCAATAATTTATTTATCTTAATCTTATTAATAGTTTTATATACAATTGATGTTATATTCATTATTTCAAACTATTTTTTAAAGAAAAAAAACTCTACAGGATTTAAGAAAATCATGTTCAACCGCATTATGCTGGAAATATCGAGTTTTCCTACGGCTTCCAAAGTCAAACAACGACAAGCTTGATCAGTTCAATACAAGAAAGATAGCCACTTTCAAAGACTCTGTGAAATTTACTAGTTTAAGAATTTATTTTTATAAAAGCAAATAAATTTGCATTATTTTTAACTTTTTCTTTCTTTGCAGTCTAATCGACAAATTTTCTTCCATAAAAGTAAGGAACAATGGGTATTTTATGTATACTCCAAAAATAACACAGAGCCCAATTAAGTCCAGTGTCCAGATTCAAATAAAGTACTTTATAAAAAAAAACCCTTGATTTATGTACTATTTTATGTTAAAACTAATAAAAAAAATAACAGTGAATGCGCCCTCTAGAAAGGAGAGTGTAGGCTTTATAGCCCATTGTTAAAACTAATAAACTATTGATAAAAAATCTGTGAAAGTCTTATTTTTGAAGAATTAACAATAAAAACAATTAAAATTTTATTATTAATGTAATTTGTTCTCACAATACCCCTCATAATTAAGTTCCAAACTCCATTAAGAAGTTATACTTTCTGCAAGTATAGTAGTTTTATTGTGTTTGTACATTAGTATTAAGAAAATTCTTTAGTCGTAGAAATGGATTAGATCCTTTTAGGTCTCCTTTAGTTCGGCCCACATTGCTTCTAAACAATTAGTAACGATAAATCATTTAAGTTAGCAATAAAATTTAGCGCAAATTAAAATTAATAGCGCATTTTAAAGAAAAAATAAAAACTCTACAGGATTTAAGAAAATCATGTTCAACCGCATTATGCTGGAAATATCGAGTTTTCCTACGGCTTCCAAAGTCAAACAACGACAAGCTTGATCAGTTCAATACAAGAAAGATAGCCACTTTCAAAGACTCTGTGAAATTTATTAGTTTAAGAATTTATTTTTATAAAAGCAAATAAATTTGCATTATTTTTAACTTTTTCTTTCTTTGCAGTCTAATCGACAAATTTTCTTCCATAAAAGTAAGGAACAATGGGTATTTTATGTATACTCCAAAAATAACACAGAGCCCAATTAAGTCCAGTGTCCAGATTCAAATAAAGTACTTTATAAAAATAAACCTTGATTTATGTACTATTTTATGTTAAAACTAATAAAAAAAATGACAGTGAATGCGCCCTCTAGAAAGGAGAGTGTAGGCTTTATAGCCCATTGTTAAAACTAATAAACTATTGATAAAAAATATGTGAAAGTCTTATTTTTGAAGAATTAACAATAAAAACAATTAAAATTTTATTATTAATGTAATTTGTTCTCACAATACCCCTCATAATTAAGTTCCAAACTCCATTAAGAAGTTATACTTTCTGCAAGTATAGTAGTTTTATTGTGTTTGTACATTAGTATTAAGAAAATTCTTTAGTCGTAGAAATGGATTAAATCCTTTTAGGTCTCCTTTAGTTCGGCCCACATTGCTTCTAAACAATTAGTAACGATAAATCATTTAAGTTAGCAATAAAATGACTTCGAATCCGTATCCGATTAGTCAAAACAAATCCATGTGTAGTACCTGCAAAAGTCGCCCAGACAAAAAGAGTATTACTTAAATTCTATTATCTTTTTTTTGGAATCCCGCATGAAAATTCTATTGAGATTAAAGGCCATGCATCTTTCTGGATTTGTAAATATAAGGTAAGCAATAAGAAAAAGCATATTACTATTGAGTTCGTATGTTAGGTGTTACTTGATGACGTTAATAATAATATCTAGGAAACAATAAATTAAATTTTAAAACCTCTTTGTTATTTTCATTGTTGTAATTAATCAATGGAAACAGCTACTTAAAAAACAACCTTTATTGAGATTTTCTAAAAAATGTATCTCGAAACAATTAATTGTTTGATTTTAAACAAAGAAAAACAAGTTGGTTTGTTAAAGAATCTGTCACTTACACCGCTTCCACACAATATTTACACTCAACAGGAAACACACAAATAGCACCTCAGAAAGAAATTCGCCAAACAGTACCATTAGATAGTTCTAATTCAAACTTTTACAAACTAAAATTAATAATTGTCTTTAATCTTCCTTTGAAGATTTGATAATTAATCTTTATCGTTTGCTTTTTTTTAGAAATTTGACGAATAACGATGTATTTTTTAAATAAATATCTTTTTGAAGACTCAAGTTTACATTTCGAAAAATAAATTAGTAAATGTTGCATTAAAAATAAAAGCGAAACTTTGTAATTTTTTTATGCAAATTTCGAATTTCTTATGCATCTTTCTTCCCAAAAATTTAAAGAACCATCAAAATAACTTTATTGTGCTATTACAACAATCCAAATTTAATTATTACACAAAAATAAATATTTTTTCAAGAATTTTATTTTTATTTGAAACTAGCAAATTTATACCCGTACTTCGCACGGATTAAAAAAATATCAAATCGATCCAAGTATGTGTACTATAGTATGGTATGGTATGATACATATATATTCCAGCTTGTGTGCTTGTTCATAGAACCGCTTATAAGCTTTCGTCAAGTGGGACAGACACAGAAAGAAATTTTACAGTCACAAAGAAATGAATAACACATAGACAAATAACAACATTTATTGACTTTCACAAACATCCATGCCTGACCGGGATTCGAACCCGACCTCAGCAGCTCCAAAGGCTAGTACGCTAACCATTCAGCCACCGAGGCGGCATGTGTACTATATAACCTGTGATAAAATCATAAACTTAAGGGGTCATAGGAGTCTTAAAAATGTGCAAAGAAGGTACTATACAAAGTATAGTTTGATCTTTCATCTAATTTTTTAACTACTCAATATATAAGTATAATTTTTCTATATGTAATTGTATAAGATTTATTTAATATAAAACAAATTTTAAAATTAATGAAACTTTAGTCAAAACTAAAATAAATGATATTAAACATAAAGCTATTTGAACACATTGTGATTAGGCTTGCGCGGCAAATTGTGAGGTCAAAATTGAAAAAATTACCAGGAAAATGACTTTATATTGTTCAAATATGTGCAAACAAAGACTTATACCTAAATTCTCAGCTCAATTTTAATTAGAAATTATTTAAAAATAAAAATTTAAATCAAAATTTAAAATTTTTTATTAATTTTTTTAGAAAAAAGTTCTTAAAATAATTTCTAATTAAAATTGAGCTGAGAATTTAGGTATAAGTCTTTGTTTGCACATATTTGTACAATATAAAGTCATTTTCCTGGTAATTTTTTCAATTTTGACCTCACAATTTGCCGCGCAAGCCTAATCATAATGTGTTCAAATACCTTTATGTTTAATATCATTTATTTTAGTTTTGGCTAATGTTTCATAAATTTTAAAATTTGTTTTATTTGAAATAAATCTTGTAGAATTACATATAAAAAATTATACTTTTCTATTGAGTAGTTTAAAAATTACATGAAAGATTAAACTATGCTTTGTAGTACCTTCTTTGCACATTTTTAGGACTCCTATGACCCCTTAAGTTATTCTTTTCCCACTCGTTATCAAGTAAAAAATCCCAATTCATTGCCCTAATATTCTAAAATCAAAAATACGCTGTAAAATGCACTCATAAGTGTCATCACAATTCCCTCATAAATACATAAAACCTTTTAACTCTTTTGGCTCGTTTTGGGAAATAATTTGGCGAGAAAATAGATATAGCTACAAACACACCCATTATACAGCTCTAACACAACGACCCTTGGCACAACCAACCAGCTTATAAATTATTTTTAAAAACATTTTGCCCATTTTGCGAGTTTTAATAAATTATTTGGCGAGATTGGCAACATATTTGGCGAAACAATAAATACATAAAACCCTAATGTGCAGCTTTAGTGTGATGGCCTTTATTAACCATCATAGTTCTGTAATAGCTTAACAAACATTTTGCTCATTTGACGAGTTTTAATTAATGAATTGGCGAGATTGGCAACGTATTTGGCAAAAAAATAAAGACATAAAACCCTAATATGAAGCTCGTGCGATGGACTCCGGAAGTGGAGCCAGCCAATGAGATTCTCTAGTTGCCACTCTAGTTGGTGGCAGAGCCACTCTAGTTGGTGGCAGATGGGTGGGTTGACCTCAGGGGTTGACCTCAGATAAGACTTTTGAAGATAGAGTTTTCGATTTTGCGCTATGGTGCTTGTGTGCATGTTAGAGGATTATTATTTTCTTAAAAATTTTATAAATCAGAGATAAATCTTTGTTTTGATGATATGGTTGAAAGCTTTATATTTTAAGTATATGTTTAATTGTAAAGATGATTTTTGTGTTACGATCTGAAAGAACTGACGAACCGAGGTATTTAAAATTTGAAATAAGCTATAATTAATGATTATTTTGTAACATAAAGTTATTATTAAAAGTATAAAAATAAAAAAAAGATATGCATTGAAATTAGTATTAATGATTTGTTTTAATGCTTTGGGGGAAATTTAAATGTATTGCTATAATGACATAGTACATAGTGTTACTTCATAAATGACTGTAATTAAAAAAATGCAAAAACATTTTAATAAATTGCTTTATATCTTTGTGTAACTTTTTTTTTACAAAAGGAAATTAATATACATTTTTATATTTTGTGATGATTTTCTTCTTAAAATTATAAAGAAATCGTTTTATAAGATTTGTTTGCTTTTGTATTATGAATTGAAATATTAACAAATTATTTTGAATTTATTATGTATAATAACTTATAAATTAATTAAATATGTTTTTAATTAATACTTAACCCAAATAATACTTCACCACTAACTGTGTGAATACCATTAGAACCTTCATTTCTAAATTTCAATTCTAACTTAAATTTTTCATTTTTTAGGGTATTTTAATTTTATGTAAAAAAATTGTTCAGTTCTATAGTCACCTTTTATCTTATTTATTTAGATAAACTTTAGCTAAAATATCATTTTCTCATGGTAATTTTTTTTTTGCAAATCGGCGCTAATAGATTTAATACCATTTTGATTACTTAAACAAAATTTAAGTAAATAAACATGAACAAATTGGTGCAATTTATTATAAAACTTGAAATGGATGAACTAAATTTAATTAAAATATATATCACATGAATGAATATTTATTAAAACTACCAAAAATTCAAACCCTTATCATAGGTATATGATCTGGGTAAATGTTATAATTTTTTTTTGCAATATATATCGGTATAGTATTCTATATTTAGATAATAATCATCTTAATATAAATTATCCACATATAATACTAAACAAACCTAATACCAAATTAATCCACATATACAATTCTAAACAAGTGCTTTTAAAGTAAACCACATACACATAACAAATACTTTTGCCGCCTCCTGACATCTGCCTATCCGCCCTCCCATTGAAAATAGAGGGCTCTAATTGAAAAGGTTGTAAAACTTAGTAGATAAAGTTGCCTAATGAGCTCGCGTTGACCGACCCCCCACTGATCTCTAGGGGTTGACACATTCTTCGGCCTCATGTTCGCCGATAAGGATTTACGACTCTTGCACACTCGGAAGAAGGGGGTGAAAATAATTTTTTCACTTTGTAACTTGAGTCGAAATACGAGTAATATAGCTTTTGCCTGAGGCTTTATATGGCAACTCCAGTCGACGGTTATTATCTATAAATGAAAAAGTCCTGACTTATCTATATTTATCACTCCATGATTTTACTCCCAGCCAAAACTATGGCTTGCTAAAGATTCCAAAATTTAGGAGTTATTAAATTTGTACTGAAGGCATAATATTTTACAAGCGATTTTATAAAATACGACAATAAACGAACTTATCTCAAAATGAAATGTGATTTCCATTTTTATATAATTTCACTATAAATTTATTTTTATGTCATTAAAAAATTGAAAATGCCGAAATTGATAGAAAGATAAGTCAAATTAACCGATTTATTGTGTTGAAATTTCTTTTTAAATATATATATGCAGAGAAGAATGTTTTCTATCTCCAAGTAAGCAATGCCTTTGATTTGCGGTTTGTTTACGTTACCCAGCCAACTATTGTTCCGCCAACGCATGCCAAATACCGTCTGCTAGCTACGACATTAAAAAAGGCATTTTCTGGTAGTATAATGATAAAAAATACTATTTTTAGAAATTTGGTTTGGTTTTGTATTATCGTCGCACTAGAGGGCTATTTTTTTTAGAAATTTAATAGTTCACATGTTTAATTTACAATACAAAGATTAAAAAGTAAAGCTTTATACACTTTTTCCGAATTTAAACAACTTTTGAATTCCATAGCAGTGACACACGCCAGTATTAAAACATGGATTACAGCTTTACCGTTAAGAATTTTATCCAAAAAAGAATAAATATTGAAGAATATAGATCATTGAAAACAAAATCAATAACAAAAAGTGGTTAAGTTCCTATCATTATATAGTTTAGATGCGATTTAGTAGAGCTTCGCTGAGTCACCCGTGTAATGCCTACGGGGAAAAATAACAGCGCCGTATCTCTGGAGCATGGCTATGCTCCAGCCAATCAGGTGAGAGCATCATGTCGCAACCCTCATACGTAGATATTCCAGTAACCCTAATAGTAATACACAAGTTATGTAGGACAAATTAAATTACATGAAAAACTATTACTTAATTTTTTCTTTTACGAAATCTTGCTAAAAAGAATAGTTTGTTTTCGATTTAGTGTTTTAATCAATTATATTACTAACATTTTTAAACAAGGTATTTTCTCACAGTGTACTTCACAGGGTTTTTCTTCTCCCATACACTAAAATTAATTAAAATTTAAACAATAAATGTTCAAATAAATTATATATATTTTTAAATTTCAATGCATCTTTTTATTTCCATAATCTGATTTAAATTCAAAGTTAAATTCAAAGGACTTGCATTTAACCCTCAAAATACAATAATCTTATTTTTAAAATAAAAATATCCACTTTTGTTTGAAATTGAAATGAAGTTAAATAGGTGTGGAATATTTTTATAAGTAATGTAGCTTCATGGGAAAAAATAAGAACACCACAGCATAAACAGATATAGTTTTATAAAATAACAAGTACAAAATGATGCAAGTCATATGCCACCATAGTTGAAAACAAACAAGATTTTCTTCGTGATGTTTGAAAAAATAAAATAGTCTAAAATATCACACCAAATAACTTAAAGTATCTTCTTTTTAATTTAAAAAATATCAACAGCAAAATACAATAATAAAAATATAACATTCAAAAGCTTCTTAAAAATAGAAAAAAATAACATAAAAATAATCTGTAAAATAAAGATTTCAATACATTAAAAATATAAAAGAATAAAATATTTAAAACTATTTTTTTTGTGTACATATATTTAACTTTGACTAGTATTATCACATTTGAAATGCATACACTATTACAAATGTTTGGAGACCAAAACATAGTCTAAAACCTTGAATAGGACATTTTCTAAATCAGGATATTCATTAATTGTTGCTTGCGTAATAATTTGCAGGGCCCGAAGTCCAGAATGCAGCTTTTCTATTTCCTCGGGCCTTTGAGCTTTGTTTCTTACGGCTCTTATATAACTGTGATCCAAAATCTTTTCCATAAATCTTATGCGTTTTTGTTCATATGACAACTTTAACACATTCTAGAAGGAAAAAAAAACATTTAGTTAATAAGTTTACAAATTATGCAATCCAAGTACAAATACAGTTCAAAATTGAGTAATCCCATCTTACTGCTGCTACCCAAAATCGATACATGGCAGAAGTTGAATTGTTAATATTTGTTGACGCCAGTCATTAACATGTTGTAAATGAATAAAACTCAGTAAATAGCTCGAAAGCAATTCTCTTTATTTAAATGGTAGACATGCAAGTAAAAATTACTAAAGGAGATTTTAAAAGGTTGATCAAATATTATTGCACATTACAAGTTAAAAACAGATAGTAAAAATGGCCACGCATCACACAGAACCACAGACTTTTATAGAACCGCCTCTTCTTTACTTCATTTCAATTCTTTAGGCAGGCGGTTACAATATTTTAAGAATGGAAATAAAAAAATAACTAGCTGGTATTCTGAGGATTGGTTGTTCATTGAATGAAGTACACATTTTAAAGGTTTGCTTTGCTTCAAATTACAAGTGTTGAAATTTAAACTACAAAACACTTAAAAAGGCATATAAAAACTTGGATAGTTATTTGTTGTTAATGTATATTTACATATATATTAAAATTAATTTGAGATGAGTACATCTGATAAAGCCTTAAACTTTCAAAAGAGATTCTAAATAAATAAAAAGTTAAATATTGCAAGCCGACCAAATTAAGCATAATTTTCATTGATTATTCCACTAAGTCTGCAATGGTTCAGTGTTAAGTCTATGAAATCGTATTAAATAAAAATGATATACATGGTGCTCACTATTCGGAGAGGTCTGTAGCTTGAATGAATAGTCTGAATGCAACAAACTTCGAGACACTTACTAATCAAGAAGGGAAAGAAATAATGGAATCATAAAAAATATACTCGTCCCTTGACCAGGGTTCTAAATTACGAGGCGTAATTGGCTACGCCTTAAAATTTAGAACCCTGGTCAAAAGCCAAGTTTCTTTGTTATGACATAAAAAAGAAACTTGTCTCTTGACTAAGGTTCTAAATTACGAGGCGTAATTGGCTGAGTTGGCCGTAATTGGCTACACCTTGTAATTTAGAACCCTGGAAGAGTAATTTAGAATTTTTTAAATTAGAATTTAGAAGACTCTTTATGATTCCATTATTTCCCCCCTTCTTGATTAGTAAGTGTCTCAATGTTTGTTGCATTCGGATCATTCATTCAAGCTACAAACTACTCCGAATAGCGAGCGTTATTTTATAACCACCTTGAAAAAAAAAAGCAAAAACTTCTAAAGTAGTAGCATATCTTTTCCATTCCATTAGTCAGGGATAAATTTCAGACAGAGAAACAGATACATGCCACATATTAAGGGGTTAACTTATATATTAATATGAGGTTAAAAGTTTTTTGTAAATAACTGTTAGATTTTTTAAAAATAAAATAAGTCTTAAAGTACCCAAAAATTCATGAAAATTTTCACTTTTTTGCCCCATGAAATTTTTTTCACTTTTGTTTTATTAAAATTTAAAACCTCAGATTAATCTATACTATGTATTACATCATATAAAAAAAGTTTACGAGAAAACATAGCATAGTTTTTGAGAAAAGGTACATCGAAGTTCAAGAAATCAAGTTCTGAGAAAAACGCGTTTAAAGTTTTTATTGTTAACGGTTCAGTAAGGAAAGGGTAAAATAAATGGCTTTTAATGTCAAAAATATTTTTCCAATCGTCTTGATACTTTGTGACATTATTAATAAAGATTGTAATAGTATTTGAAGCCAATAATTTTATTTTTTCACCGATTTTGGGGTACTGAACCCCCTTAATAGTATAGATTGCAGGCACAGGATAAAATTGTGAACCTTTTAATGACCAATTTATTTACTAGTTATATTATTCGTACATATTGTTACTTGAAATTATCATGCTTGAAAACTAATATATAAATAAAATGTGAAAGACAAATAAAGCTTACGTACCATACATTGTTACTTGAAATTATCATGCTTGAAAACTAATATATAAATAAAATGTGAAAGACAAATAAAGCTTACGTACCATATATTGTTACTTGAAATTATCATGCTTGAAAACTAATATATAAATAAAATGTGAAAGACAAATAAAGCTCACATACCTGCCGTTTCTCTTTCTTTTTATTATCTACATTGTATTCCAAAGCTCTGATTTTGCTTTTCATTTCATTTGAAGCAGATTTCTCTCTTTTGCACTCATCACTGAATTGAGATTCAGAAACCTTTAGAGCTTCTATTTGTTGAACGCATTTGCCAAGTTGCTGCAGCAAAGAACATAAAAATACTAAGCAAAAACAATTATACAGGACTACATATAAAATCACACAGATTACATTTTCAGTGTTAATGGTTAATAATGTATTTAACGTTATACACATGGACAAATAAGGTCCAAAAGTTAATCTTTTACAAACAGAACCTAGACCTTTGAGAGTTATAAAACCCAAAATATTAAGTAAAAAAAAGGTTTACACAGGAAAGAAACACAGTTGCAGAAGAAATCATTACCCCAAAATAATTGGAACTCATAAACTAATTAAAACAAGACAAGATTACAAAAACGATTTTTGAATATGTGGTATATGTATGCATTACAGAAGCCCAAATTGTATAATATATTCAGAAATTGGGAAAAATAGTAATATATTTAAATAAAAAATAGAACATAAGTTATACTTAATACGTTTACTTAATACAAAATTTTCTCATGAAATTTTTTAAAAATAAAGTAATCAGAAAGTCGCACTCTTTAATTCGAATTAATTATCTTTTCGTAGGAGTTTCATACGAAATCATACTAAATGTGTTTGCTTTGAAATTAAAGTATTAAGTATTGATGACACTATAGTACTATCTTGGGAAAAGCAGCATTAAAAAAATTGTCCATTTACCTTTTTATCTTCTTGTAGTTTTTTTCTTGGCATGCTTTATTTTCTTACCAACATATTCAGTAGTTTTTCTTCTCTTCCCATACAAAGCTTGTTTATAAGCTTCAATATATAAGTTTGCTTGGCGGTACACAGCTCTTTCCAGTTCTTTTCCCAACTCTTCCTGCTCCTTTTTACTTTCTCATCTTTAACCTTAAAAACAAATCTTTGATATTAAGATCTAAATTCATCAAAACCTTTATTATTTTAGATATAAAAAAGTTTAAATATAAGTTAAATTTTTTTACTAGCAATTTTAATATAGTGTTAGTTAAGGTAGGCAAATACCCAAAATTCTAAAATTTTTTACTATTGCTTTAATCTTTTCCAAATTTGGCATACTGATTTCAAATATAATGAATTATACTATTAGGGGTATACCTATGAAATGACCCTTTTTTTAAGAAAACTTACCGGTGAATTTTGCATCACTGGATGAGGGTAATAAATCGAAGTATGTACCATTAAAATCAGTAACTTTTGCTTATCTTTTTGGTAAATTATGGATTCCTTCGTGATAGAACTTTGCGTCCTGGGAGGTAAAAAACGAATATGCTTATTTTTCAACTTCATCAAAAGTAGCAAAGTACTGCTCAGCCAGATCATGTTCCATGAATCTGAGCAAGTGATAGTCTGTAAGACCAATATCTGGAGAATATAGTGGGGGCAATAAAACATCCCATGTCAGTTTTTTTTAAGGTGTTTTTAGCGTTATTTGTGGTGGGAGGCCAAGCATTGCAATGGAGCAAAATAACTGTTCCGTGTCTGCGAGCCCATTCTGGCCGTTTTTTGATAAATTCCCGGTTTACGTCGGTTAATTGTTGTTGATATTGATCAGAAGTAACTATTTCACCAGGTTTAAGCAGCTTATACTTAAGAATTCCTTTTTGATCCAACCAAACACAAAGAATTGTCCCTTTCAAAGCGATTTTTTCTTTATAGTCAATGTTGAGGGTTGGCCTGGTATCAACCAACATTTTTTTTTTCATTCAGGATTGTCAAAATATATCCATTTTTCATCACCTGTGGCAATTCGATGCAGGAAACACTTTCTTTGATGTCGATTCAAAAGTTGTTCGCAAGTGACTTTTTTGTTCTCCATCTGTAACTCTGTTAAAAGCATGTGGTATCAATTTTCCATAATTGCAAATTATTCCCAAGGCATGGAAACGTTCACTAATACATTTCAGAGTTACATTTAACATTTCGGAAATATGTACCCACGTAATTTTTGGATTTTTATGCAAAATTGTTTGCAATTCTTCATCGTCAAATTTTTTTGGTAGTTTTCAATTATCTTTGTCTATCACATCAAAATCAGCATTTTAAAATCAAACAAACCATCGTTTTCAAAATGATTCAGATTGACCATTGTCTCCATAAGCTTTTGAAAAGCTTTAGCAGCAGTATTTTTTAAAATAAAGTAATGGATTAAAATTTCCCGCAAATGAACCTTTGTTGGAACGAAACATGACATCTTTAAAGCCTAGAATGACTATGAAAGAAACACAGCAGTAACTAATGCCCCAGGCAGGTGAAAGGTTAAAAGTAGTCTGACAAAATGCTAGTAGGACGATTCCACACTTTTATTAACCCGGGTGCAGTGCCATCTGGTCATACAAGGTCATTTCATAGGTATACCCCTAATATTTAGGCATTTTTTTAAAAATTTAAATATAATTTATTTATATTAAACGGTTTTTTTTCTACTGAAAAAGGAGGTTTACGCTAACAAGTCTACCACATTGAATTTTCATCCTATAAACATTAATTATGTGTTAAATTCTTCGTTTTGAACGGATGCATGCAATGACCTCTAGAGTTGCATACAAATTACAAGAAAAGAAGTTATTAAGAAAAATGTTATAAATTAACCACAAAAAAAAAGGATTTTTTTTCGGTTAACTTACACTTGGACATTAAAAAAAAAAAAAACCCATATATTTACACCAGATGTTAGAGGTTCATGGCACAGTTATATATTGAAATAGCATCTGTAAAAAAATTAAGGGGTAAATTAATGTAAAACTTTTTATACTAGGAGTGCGCAAACCCCTTTTTTTAGGTGAAAAACACTATTTAAAATAAATCAATTACATTTAAATAAAAAAAGTTGCCTAAAAAGCATTGCTCATTATATTTGAAATCCCTATGCCAAATTTGGAAAAGATTAAAGTAATAGTAAAAATTTTAGAATTTTGGGTATTCGCCTACCTTAAACTGTTAGGCAAAAGAATAAAAAAAAAAATGTGTTTCCCTAGAATGCCTGATAACATAGGCAAACTACATTTAGGGGTTAGAGGAAATTATTGATACACTTGTCAATTTTTATGTTTTTTTCCATATTTCTCATTAAGTACAATGAAATATACAAAATGCTTTTAGAAACTTGTAACACGTGTTACAGCACACATTTTTCTATGAATGGCATATGATGAGATATGTTTCATTGTGAACGAACCAGATAGAGAGGTTTTAATAATGTCACTTTGAATAATATGTTTAACTTAATAAAATATACCAAAATAAAATGCGGTTTTATTAAAAATATTTATTAAGTTATAATTTTTTTATTAAAAAAATTAACATTCAATGTGAGTAGAGTGGAAAGATTAAAAACTTTTAATAAAATCACTGCATAAAATAAACTTTTTAAATTATAACATATTTACTTACTTGTAATCGACGAATTTCACTTCTAATACTAGCAAATTCATCAGTATGATTTACAGATTTTAGAATCTTCCGTGTTTCCTCAGCCAAATGAATTTTTCCTTCCCAATATACCATGTGTCTCCTACATAAGTTTAAAGACATATTAGTGAGTGAAATTCATATTAAGTAATAAAGGTAAAGTATATAAAAATAACTTAAATATTTGAGAAAAGATCCGATCCTGCATAGAAAATAAGTTTTGTATCATAAAAATTGGATATAGTTTAAAAACACTTTTGCAGACAAAATGAAAAAATAACAAAACCGTATTTCTTTTTCATTATTTATAAATAAAGTTAATTGAATTGATAAATGTAACTTGGCCTTTGTAATATTGCTTAAATAATAAATGTAACATTATGGTATAAACATTTTACATATTTATTAAGATCATACTTATATTATTAATTTATTTTTATAAAATCTTTAAAAAATGCAAAAAATTAAATTATTAGAATTTTAATTCAAAGAATTTTTAGGGTTAATAATTTTTAAAGTTCTCAATTTTTTTTTTTAAAATAACGAAATAAATATCTAGAAATACTGTGCTTCAAAAAGTTTTCTTATATGCTTCTTTTTCTTTTTTCTCAATGACTTTAATTCACTTTGCTTTTGAAGATAAAATAACTCAGCCTCCTAAAGAATATAATTAAGAATACATTAGTTATCCAGATACGTATACACAAATAATTAAAAAATGGATTTCTAAACAATCAAAAGTATGTTATACTAGTTTTAATTTAAAACATTAATTCACCCATTTTATAATTATAAACAATGCAACTATTTTCAAACAAATGTATCATGCTAAATTGGGTTTTTGCACATTTGGCCTTGCAAAATCAATGCACTTGTGATGTTTTCCCAACAGCAGTGATTAAAAAAAAAATCGCCAAAATCGTTATTTAGGATGATTAGAAGTGAAAAAGAGAGATAGCAAACTTTAAATAATAAAATTTAAAAATATATATCCAAACAAATGCAAGAAGTTTTTTTCCATTCTTAATGTGACCAGATTTTCAAAACCAAAAATCAGAACAGTCCTTACCTATTTTTCATATATAAGGCAAGAATAATCTATAATAAGCAAATAATAATTTTGAAGTCATGTTATCAAAGAGTCTTATAAACTTTGTTTGTTGTTGTAAAATCTATTTTATTCTAACATTTTTTCCGGCTTTTGAAGGACTGTAACAGAAAAGAGGGGCGATTTGGCGAGATATCGAGTCAGGGGGACAGTTCCACCAAAATCGGGACGTCTGGTCACATTATTTATGCTTCAAACAAGAAAAAAAGCAAAACACATCATTATTTTTTTAAAAAATTAATTTTAGAACAAACTTGTTTTACCTTTAATAAGTTTATATAGTCACTTTTTGTCATAGCAGATGATTGCAGTAAATTTTCTTAGAACTCCTTGCGTTCACATAGTATCTTATTGACTTGAGCAGTTTCACTCAAAATACGCTGAATTCGGTTTTTGATGTCTTTAACATCTTTCTCTTCCTTTCCAATATCAGCTATAAAACAATAATTATAATACTTAAAGTAAAGCTACCGTAGCGAATATAAATAAATTAATATATACGCAGCATTTTACTTAGAAATAAGGCTACTTTAAAATGGGACAGTTCGAAGTAAAAGAGGCATTGGAATGGAACCCGGAGGGCAAAAGGAAAAGAGGAAAGTAAAAAACAGTGGGCGTCGAACAATTACCAACGCAGCGAAATACTTGAACAAGTCATGGGGAGAGATTAAGACCATCGCAGCCAACAGGGTAAGGTGGTGGACCATGACGGAGGCCCTATGCTCCATGTTGGAGTGAAAGAGGTATAAGTAAGTAAAATGGGACAATTTGGCTTAAGAATTTCAAGCAAATAACTTCTCCTTTAGGTGTACCTTGTCTATCCAGAATGCGAGCCTCGAAAGCATTTTCCCCCTCTATCCCTGCATGTAGTTTTCTTTGAAATGGCGTGAGCGCGTTCTCCCCCCCCACCCTACTTGGGTTTGAACTGTTTGGATTGTTAAGCTCACAACAGAACCTCAAACCCGTTAGAAAAGCGATGCTCCCGTTTCCTAGAAAAGCAAGCGTAGGGATGGTGGAAGAAAGTCTCTTCGAGGCTCACATACTAAATAGACAAGGTATAATACACTTGTTCAGAGATCAACCTGGGTCAAAAAATGCTGTAGCAAAAATGCTAAAATGTAGAAAAACGCTGTAGCAAAATGCTAAAGAAAAATTAGTTGCTTATAAATCAACGTCACGCCAATTAAATCACTTGAATCAATACACAACTCAATCTTTGTGTAGCAGTTAATGTTGTTTAGCAGTATAACTTAACAATACATTGATATTTTTTCTATGAATCATGACATGGCAAATTTAAATAATTATATAAATCTATACTACTAAAAGTACTTTTAACTTTTTTTTATAAACATTAAAAAATAAGTACATTTGTACTTTGTACATTTACTTTTATTTATGGTATTGGATTATCTTCAGATTTGTCTATAAACATGTTTTTGCTGTTCATTTGGTGTATTAAAATCAAGTTTTGGTTGCTTGAAATCCCCAACTTTTGGTCTTTCAATCCTTATTAAAATGGTTCATACATTTGTTATCCCCCCCCCCCTTTTTGGTTTCGGACTTTCTTAATGTCAACGGTGGGAATTAGTAACAACAATGCATTTGTTAGGAAAAAAAATCCAAGCACTCAGGCATAAAAATTCAATTACTAGAAATTTACTAGCAACATAAAATCTAAGTCAATTTAAAAAAAAACTAAATAGTGTTTAAAATCAGAAACTCCAGTACATGTGGAAGTAGAATGAAAGGTTCAAACGTAAGCAAAAAGTATTTTAACATTCAAGGTGTTCACGTGATCACGACTCACGGATACTTGATCAGAAAATATATTCTGGTTGTCGGACTTGGCCTGAACCGGAGCTACAAAAGTAACAAGATACCTTCCGATCACGCAGAGCCAGAGAACTGTCAATCATTCTGACGCAATGTGACGTCATTGGTAGATCTCTTTTAAAATTACTAGGCGGTAAAGTAAGTAAATCAGGAAGCATTATTGGACTCCTTTTCTAATTGGAGGTTGCACTGGCTACTGGCTGGCCGAGATTTGAAGACATATTAGTGTTAACTAAACTAATCTGAATTCATCTTCCTATTTTGATCAAAATTTTTATTTTCATTTATTAGAATCGGTTATTTGAACTTGTTGTTAATTGAAATTTAAGTTTAGTTTCACCGAATTACGTCGTCGCATTTTCGCGAAGGGAGTTGCACTGGCTGGCTGAGATTTAAAGACACATTAGTGTATTCCAATCTGAATTCATCTTCTTATTTTGATCAAAATTTTTATTTTCATTATTAGAATCGGTTATTTGAACTTGTTGTTTATTGAAATTTAAGTTTAGTTTCACCGAATTACGTTGTCGCATTTTCGCGACGGCCAATATATATTTTTTCGCATTTTCGTGCAACTCGTCGCATTTTGCGACAAATGCGACTGCAGATTGATCCCTGCACTTGTTAAAAATTTGCTTGCTTTTTTTTCAAAAAGTGGAACTACCTTGACATCCAAATTAAAAATATTCAAAAAGAAAGCCAGAACATAGGTTTTATATATAGGTTAAAGTTACCCGATTCGATGGTATCTAATAGGCTTCAGAATGTCGATTATAACCTACTTATATTTACTGTTTTTGCACAAGTGTAGATACAGGTAAATTATATCACAAAGTATGTTGGTATATCAAAATATATATGTTAAAATATATTTTGTCTAATAATTTTCAGAGCTAAAGTTACCCTATTCGACAGTAGTTTTTGAACAGAAATTTCTAACAGCAAAAAAACCAGTTTTATCTGCTGTTAGATTTCCCAATGCATCTAAAAAAAAGCTGTTAAAGGTTGAGACATAATGTACAACAAAATTTGAAATCATATATAATAACATTGAGTAGGATTTTGTGTTCCTAACAAAAAGTTAAATTAACCTTGCATTATGATTATTCTTTATTTTTTTATACTTTGAATTTAACTAGGATTTGAAATTCTTTATTGCGGCATTAGAGCTGCAACACAAAGTTGATTACCTTTTTCAAGAAAAAGGAGACAATTTTAAATATTTTTAATTGATGTTTACCTTCTAACTGCATTTTCTTTCCTTCTAAAATAGAAATCTTTTTCTGTTGGAAGTCATTTTCTTCAGATTTTACAGAGTTCTGTTTGCTCGATGAGAATAACTCTTGTTGATATCTCAAGTACTCTTTTTCCATGCTTCTTTTGCCTTGTTCGGCGATTAAAATTTCTTTCTATAAGTTGTAGATTTCTCTTTGGAATGGCCCTAATTCTTGACCCTGGATACCGTTAAAAAATATACATATATTATTGGTTTTAAATAATTGTTCTTTTGAGAAGAAAGACACTGAATTTTATATCTCTAGGCATTCATAGATGCATACTCTATATTATGACAATTTTGCAGTATCTATTAAAATCAACTTTAATTAAAATTTGTTTACAAGGAAAGGTTGCATTTTAAACAAATGTATCAAAAATTTAATTTTGTTACACAATTAAATAAATTAAGTCTTTAATACTTAATAAAGTATAGCGTTCAAGTTTTGAATAAAAATAAATGCTCAAGAGTAAAATAAAAGTTTATCAAATTTGTTATATTTTTAATAGGGCGGAAAAAAAATTATTAAAAGGAAAAAAAGCATAGTTCAGCCAAAAACAGAAGAATTTATGCTGTAAATAATATGAATTTCAAAGTAGAAGGGTATTCAATACCATGATGCTTAAACAACTTGGAATCCAAGATTCCTAAACAAGCTGTTTAGGCATCATATGTAATAGCTACATTGAAAACTTACTCCTGCTTCAGTGATCATTTCTCTCAATTCCATTTGAAGGCTTCTCAGCTGAGCTCGTTTGGTGTCCAACTTTTCTCTAGTTTTTAGAACATTTGCTTCACTTTTACTCAACACTTCTTCCTTCTCCGTCCTTTCTTTCTGCAGTTGAACAAGGGTACTCTCCATGCTGCCAAAAAGGGATCTCATGTTGTCTAACTTCAAAAGAAGTTTTTCCTTTTCATGCTCTTTTTGGGCTCCTTTCTCAATCTGTAGGAGTTTGCATAAATATAAAGTGGTGAAATAAAACGAGGACTAAATAGCAATAGGCAAATTCTGAAGCAACAAATATTGTATTAACCTCCTAACAAACTACTATAATAGGGTCAATAAAAATGCTATAAGGCTACAGAGTTCTTCTGTAACACATGTTAAACATAGTTCTTATAAAGCTTACAATAAAAACTTGAATCTTATATTTGGTCCAACTCAATGCGAAATTGATATATTCTAAAGTGACAGACTTTGTCCGAGTCTGAGACACAAGGTAGAGATTGATTGCGTTGCATATCACTGCAAGTTCAGCGTGATCATTAGGAATCTGGAAAAAAAGTGTATGCAAAAATATGAGATAACAAATATAAAGTAAAAGCCACATTTACTTACAGTACGTTGAATAGAGTTTCTGAGATCTTTTATAAGTTTTTCTGTGTATTTTGATGCTTTTGTAATAGTCATTTTCTCATGCAACATATCCATATGCCTTTTCTCTAAAGATTTCTGTTTACCAAAAACTTTTTGGAGTTCTCTTTCCTTTACTTCAAGATCCTTCTCCTTATATAGAATTTTCTGAAAATTTAAAGAAAAAAAATCAAATAATGTCCTATGAATTTATAAAACTCTCTCTTCTAGGCGCAACAGCCCATTACTGGACCAAGGCATGGCTTGCCCATTTCAGCTTTCAAGACCTAGGGCTCTGGGGTGCGATTCATGTGTCCTGGTAAGGTGGTCAGCCTCACCCGGGAAACCCCAGTGTTTAGTTCCCAAGAATGCTTGGTACCCATTTTATCGACCCCCTCAAGGGATGATAGGATGGGTGAACATTGACCAATCCGGGATTCGATCCTCAGACATGTGGCATGGCAATGCGAAGCACTTCCACAAGCCACTGGGCCTCATGAAATAATATAGGGGTATTTTATAGAACTTTTTACCTGGACGTGTTCATCATTACAGAAATATTGTTACTTTCATCTTGACTTCTTTAGCCAAACCTAGTTGTTTTAGGAGAGTTTTGAAACTAGTGAAGCTTTATCTTTTAGACTAGTATTCGGATGTGTATTTCTCGTTTTAGTCCGATAATTTTACATTTGTTTTGATGTGTGCTTAAAGAGTAATAAAAAATATATGCTTAAAATGCAATGTTATCCAAATGAACAATGCCATGTAAATTGGCAAGCATTTTTGCCTCTAGAATATTGTGTAACCACCAGGGACCTCTTTAACATAGCTTGCATCATTCTTAGCAGATGTATTTAGAAGCGTTTTTTCAAACATAATTTTTTCCAATTGAATTCTAATTTATGAACTACAATAGGAGAGTTGAAAAAATTTCAAATAAAGCCTAATTTTTTGTTAAAACATTTACAATTAAAGTAAATATGGTGGAATATTAAATCCATTTATTTTAGCTTAGAGTTATGAACATGCATAATCTCAAATACATTTTTAAAAAAAGCTCTGTATATTTACCTCATTAGCTAAAGCTAACTCTTGTTCAGTAATTTCAATTGTTTGTCCTAACACATAAATATTTTCTTCGAGGTCCTTTTCTCGTTCGAATGTATCTTCCAAATCCTTTTGAACATGGCCAATGTCGGATTCTTGGAATCTGAGTTGACTAGTGAGTTGTTCATTTCTCTCAAACTCTTTTCTAACAGTTTTCTTGCATGCTGTTATATCCAGATTTAGTGTATTTACAGCACCTTCGCACTTCCTAAAGAAAATTAACGTTAGGTTCAGGTATAATTTATTGGCAAATGTAAACTGAAAGTATCAATAGAAGTTCATATCTAACCTTACAGTTTCAGTGATTTCCCCCAAAACTTTATCTTGCCTTTCTAATGATACTATACTTTGCTTCCAATGATGAACAATTTGCTGTTTCTCTGATTGTATAGTCTATAAAAAAAGAAATTATTAATATATTATAAAAGGTGCCACCTGCATTTAAATTACTAGGTCATATTGTATATTAATGTTTTACAGCAATAAAATTTAAATTAGAAAAAAAAAACATAATAGCTTGCTTTCATTATTTTCTGTTATGTCTTGCTTATAGGATTCTTCTTGCCGTTTCTCTATTTTGAAAACATTAAACACACAACACAAAAAGGTATATTATTTTTCACTTTATACTGCATTTTTAGCCTACTTTTCTTTTATTTTTTAAATTGATAGAACTAAAAAAATGAAACACAATGCAAATTGGTATTGACAAGCTGACGATGTCCGTGTGTGTGCCCTTCTGAAATCGATTATATCTTTTGGATCTTAATAATTCTTTTTTTTTTTTGCGAGAAAGGTATGAACTCAAAGACCCAACTTTCATACTCTTTGTCCATCTCTCTGTACGTCCAGACGGTCTAGAGTCCGGATAGTAAACATCCGCTACTGTCTATCAGCGAATTCCAAATTTATTAGCATTGAAATTTCATTTTAAATAATTTAAATCACTGTTTACACATCAGAAATGGCACGAGAAACTTTATTTAGAACAACAAATAAAGCGAAATTTTTTCCATCATAAATCAGAATGAGGTCATAAATTGTAGCAAAACTTGTAGCATCAAAATGTTTGCATAAAATTCTGGTTAGTTTTAATTTACATTTTTAATTTTTTTAGTGCAGTTTCGAGTAGTTTCATGTTTATAGTTCTGAATAAATATGTAATTATTCTTCTCACTATAAATAAATTAAACAGAAAAGAAATAATATTAATTTAATTTTGAAATAAAATTGATGAAAATAGTTGGTTTCGTCTCTTAGTAGCTGAAATATATCTGGATGCTGTGTTTGGTGATTACAATGTGTATAAATCTTGTGTAGAAGACATATACTGCAACAAACACAGTTGTTTTCTCTATAAGAATTTCAATAAGTATGTAATAACAAGAAAGTAGATGATTTTAGTTCTTTTTGAACTTCTTGTTTAACTTTCTTTGTTGGAAACAATTTGTTGTTCAAAATATTTGCTTTGTAAACTTAAGCCTGGCAAAAAGTAAAATAAAATATATTCGTGCAGATTTTTGTTGAGTTATTTTAATTTTAGGCTTACAAATAACAACGTAAACTCTTCAACATTTCAGACTTCCAATTTGTCTCTACTAATTTGGTTATTCTTTATATACAAAAGCAAAACATTTAAATATGAATTTTAGCCGAAGATAAAGTAAGAATAACTGTTTAAAATTTAAATATAAAAGTTTACCTCTATTTCACAAGTAGCAGCATTCAGCTCTTTCCTAAGGTCAGTGGCCTCTTCCTTTTTGATGCTCCACTGGGTTTTATATAAATTAATCTTGTCTTCCAAATTAAATTTATCATTTTCTAGGCGAGAAATAAGTAGGTCCTGGGAGAAAAACATTAACTTTCATTTATTGCCGTGTATTTTAACCATAAAATCACAATAACATCCTTTATACTAGCATATCTAATATCAAATTTCCACATATTGGGTAAAAAATGAACCTGGTTGAATAAACATTGCACTAGAGTTTATGATATCTTATTTTTGAACCATTGTCTAAAGACAAAGCCGATATAAGAGGACACTAAATGCAATATATAGACATTGTTCATCCTAGTGAAGATATTGGACGTTTATTAATTTACTAAGCACTATGGAGTACTTTTGATCCAAATTCCAGAAAGCTAAATCAAAAATCAGTTTTTAATTTAGTTCTCTTAAATTTGTTATTTTGTTTAAGAGGCTATACAGAACCCAATAAAAAATAATGAAATTTTTTAAGACACATATAAACAACTTTAAAAACAGGCAGTTTTTCTCAGTAAACAAATCAGACAATTACACAACAATTTATGGGTTTTGTTTCAAAGTAAGGTGATAAATTATTTATACCTTGTCTATCCAGAATGCCCCCACCCTACTTGGGTTTGAACTGTTCGTATCATTAACCCCCACAACAGAAACTCATATGCTTTAGGCTTAGAAAAACGATGCTCCCCCATTTCCTAGAAAACCAAGCAAAGGGATGGGGGAAGAAAGTCTTTTTGAGGCTCGCATTCTGGATAGACAAGGTATAAAAACACACCTGTCTTAACTTTTGCACTTCAAGATCTTCCCTATCTTTGGCTGTTTTCTCTACAGCGCCCTTTAAACTCTTTGCGTCTGTAAATGTTTCTGCTTTTAATGAGGTGAGCTGAACCAATTCAAAAGCATTATCCTCCATTTTGGTTTGAAACTCCAAATCTGAAATGATAATTGATAAGTTCAGAAAGAATAAGAATTGAAGTAAAATAATTAAATTAGGAGACGATACTCAAGAATTTAATTTCTTTGTTCCTATCTATTCTACAACAAATAAATATATTTTAACGAACCTTTTTTCCCTAAAAACTATCAACAACCATATATGCAATTCATTAAACTGGTTAACAAACTTAACATAATGAGTGATTTATTTTTTGCCAACCTTACGAAATTAAAAAGAAATATTTTATCAGTGACTTTATAATTCAGTGCAAATTCATTACTGTTTCTATTCAATTTTAATGCTTACATTTTATTTAATTTTTTAATTGTCTGTATTTTATTAGATTTTAGTGTCTTGCCTCTGCTATGTAATTGGAAATTTTCCTTTCTGTATAGCAGTCAAATAAATACTAAGTACAGTTGCAAAATAATAATAAAGTAATGAAAAGGCAAACTTAATTATTGTTGATTTAACTTGATTATATTCGACTTAAAACTTGATTATTGTTCTGCATAAAAAGTTGTAAAGCTCTTAAAAGTTTATTGCAATGTTTATAGTACAAATATATCATGCCTCTAAAACACAAAATATCAAACTTTTGATTTTAAAATAATTGTATAAAAGCTTTGTTATTAAAAAAAGGAAAGTTAGAGTTGCTCTTGGAAATAGCATTGAAATTCAACAACATGTTGATATCTAAGAACGACAGATAGGCAAGTTAAAAAAATTAATGTTGAGCAACAATGTTGCATTGTTTAGGGGTTTTTGCTGTCGGACATACTAACATTAAAGAATTTGTATTTCATTTTTAAAGGGAATGATATGTATTTCTATGAAATAGTCAATATTTAGAGGTAAATAGTGCAGTACTAAAAAAGTCAAATAATATGCTGAAAATGAATATTGCACTACAATTATCCTAAGTTGGCAGCAAATATTAAATATTTAAGTGTTTTTTTTTTTCAAATGAAATAAATAGGTCGCTTAACCAAAAAAAAATAGTTTTACAGTTTCAAACACATACAATCATGTTTTCAAATAATTATTAAATAGATTATGAACCCAATACCTTTTTTGATGTTGCCATTCCATGCTTTTTCAGTTATTTCAAAATCTCTTTTTATTTGGTCCCGCTTTACAATCAACCCCTCTTTCGCTTCAATTTTATCTTCAAGATTTCGTTCCAGGGTTAGTAATTTATCTTCCTGTTGTTTAATATCTTTTTGAAGCTCATATCCTTTTACAGCAAAATGTTGATTTTCATCTTCCTGGGCGGCAATGGTTTTTTTCTAGAAATATCAATAGCATGAGTTCAAAATATTCTATGTACATTTGCCTCAATTATATATTCTAGTCCAAATCTTTTAATATAAATTCATTATAAATTGATTTTTTAGCACTGTTACAAGTAAAATTTGCTTGCCTAATTTTATTACTAGTATTTACTTGAAGAACTTAAAATTTTGGCAACTACTTAAATACATGTAATAGAAAACAACTATTACAGAGAAGAGCATACTTAATATTTAATTCATTGTAGAAATGAAGGAAGCCTGGACGTCAAAAATATTTTATTATAAAGAAATCATCTTAAAGTATTTAAAAGGACAGAGCCAGGAGCCAGAACACTGCTGCCAAAAAGGACAAAGCCTCACATATCGAGGTCCAATTAAAAAGTGAACCTATTTTTGATGGTTATGTTATGAGAAGAGTAGGCCAGTAAATCAAAACAATTTCGATTCACCTTCAATTTTTCATTGAAAGAATTTATTGACAAGTTGGCAATGCACCTTTACGTGGGAACTGTTTGACAAGGATCAGCAAGGCATTAACTGAGAGTTATTAAGAAAAATCCTTAATATTATAGCATTATAGAGATTTGTGCAGGGCCGGATTTAAAGATATGACGCCAGTAGGCTAAGCAATTTGACGCCCCTGTCACAGTATTCTCTACTGCTCCAGCTCTCTAAAACAAAAGCAAAATACTTGGCAATCTTTTTAAAATTGCCCTACTATTTTTCTTTCAACTTTCAAATCCCGGGGGAGAGGGCACAATTGCTTCGAAGCGGGCATGTTTGCAACTAAACATTATTACTATACATATACGCATAAATTTACATAATTTCTTTTCTTTTTTAAAAATATTAGTATCTTCATTTTTTTATGTCAAATGCTGATTTAATTGGTTTTAAAATTTGCTGGCCCAAACAATTTACAATTATTAGAAGATAGCCCCGTAAAAATTGCCACCTTCAAGAACCCTCAGGGGTCCCGCTCCAGAGGTAGACCCCCTACTCAATGGCTCAACGACACCGAAAACGACCTCAAAGTCCTAAAACTAAAGAACTGGAGGGGTTTGGTTTGAATTATCGTCGCACTAGAGCTACACGAGGGCTATTGGCGACGGGCGTCGTATTTTAGAACCACAGTCAGGTGACGAGCCACACCTGAATAGGCACCCAACGCAACCGTTAAGGGCGACATTGTACGCAGCGTTAGGACTTTGAAGGATATTTAACGTGCACTCCCTTACACGGGGTATTATTCGTTGGACATTTTTTTTGGAAGCACGGGCCGTTTATAGGTCGGCAGCTATTTTGGCGATGCCCGGACCCGAACCTGGAACCTTCCGCATGCTAAGCGAGTGCTTAACCGACAAGGTTCCCCAGCCCCAAGAACTGGAGGGGAGTTGCCATGGACAGGGGGAACTGGAGAAGGCGTGCTGTTGAGGCAGCCAAGGCCAGCAAAGGGCTGTTGCGATCCAGAAGAAGAAACAATTTACCACTTTAGGCTACAGCCTACTTAGAATCCGCCCCTGGATTTGTGTGATATAATTACAGACAGCCATATAAAAGACAATACAAATTTTTATATTAAACAGTTCATAAAATCATCAATTTAAAATACGTTACCAATTCGGCTAGCTGCTCGTTACTTTCCTGAAGAAGACTCAACAACCTTTCTTTCAATTCTTTTTGATACTTTATCATCAAAGGCTAAAAAAAGTAGATAAAATTTAGGATACTAATCTTCATGGTGAACTATTACATAAACCTAATTTAAAAATAAATGCATATCCCAAATATATATTCTTAAAATAGTTACAATGAGAATTCCTAAAATATATACCGAAATGAGCTGAGTAAAAAGAAAATAACAGGATACTTTCTTTTAAAAAGCAGGACACATTTAAAATTGAAACAAAACCTTATTATTAGCACAATAAACATTATTACATTACATTATTTAAACATTATACACAGCTAACTAAATGCCTTGTAATACAAAGCAATGCATAAAACACGTTTTGGAGTAGACTAAAAAAGTAAGCTATTACACTTTGAAGTTTTTCTAACTTCTTTAAAGATCTTCAAAATTAATTAAATTTTCGAAAATACAGACATTTAGGGATTTTTAAAAAATAAATACGGATGGCAGGCCTCTAAATACAGACGTGTAATGCTAAATACGGATGTCTGGTAACCCTAATAAATCCGATACAGCTTAGTTATAATAACCTGACTGTTCATTGGCGAGCATGAACATTTAACGTAGGGCTACTATGCTAATCGAGTAGTATGAAATATGAAGTAGAATGTTTGCCACATTCAGGCATTTTTTTTACATGACAACACAACACAATCACCAAATTGAGACTGTCCTTTATATAATAACTGTTTAATAAATGTTTACCAAATGCTCTTGTCATTATCACACACATAGGTGAAATAAATAAGAGAATATAAACAAATACATACATGATCAGGGTTAAGAAATTTGTTATTTGATTCTCTTTGAAATCTATTCGCCTCCATTTTTAAATCTCTCTTTGGCAGTTCTGCAACTTCTTCTCCAGTACTTTTGGACCTACATTTTTTTTTAAAGTAATAAACATACAAATTAAAGAAGTAAAAAAGATCACAAAATAAAGTAGATAGTATGAAATATTAACTTACTCCTCAATAAATGTGAAATTCTCGGAACCAGAGCCACTACTCACTGATACTTCATCATCCTCATTCAGACTTAAAACTGACATTGTTAAACTACAAAATAGTTACATTAATTAATGATGTGGTTTTCTTGAAATATAAATAATAAAAACAGCTCCAGACTAAGCAATTATTGAAAACGTTACAGATTTGAGCATAGCACAAAAGTGTGCAGAAAAGTCACAAATTAAAAACTACTTTATTATTACAAATTGTGAGATGGGAGTCACTACTTTTATTTTCGTACATGAAACCAGCGAAAAGAATGCTACATAATATTTTGTAGTTATCCTTACTTCCTCATACTTAAAAAAATCAGTTTTTTTTTAAAAAATTAAAGTAAAATGTCTTACCTTTGAATAGTTTAAATTGAATTTTCATTACATATTTTACGAACAAAAACTTCTCCTGTTTGAATTTGAAACTGGTTTGTTTATGTTAGCAACGGCATCAGTTACAGTCATAGTTTAATACCACTAGTCTGAGACCTTAGCCCATTGTATCTGTTTCTAACGTCAATGGCACATTTCCACAGGACGTAATTGTTTAGGTAGCGCCATCTAACGCCATACTATTTAACAAACATGACACTCTTATAATTTTATTTTGGGGAGTCTTTCTTTCCGGACACGATGAAGAAAACAAAATAAAAAAGTTTTGTCCACATTTTTTTAAAAGCTGCGCTTTAGGGGTCTTTATTCATGGAAAAGCGTTAGAGTGTGTCAAAGAATTAAGGTTGAACTTTCTTCCTTTTTTCACAATATGTTTGTTAGTAACGGAAACAAAAACCTTTGACTATCTAAAAGTGAAAGTATATTTAGTATACATTTACGGAAAAAAAATTATATTGATAACTGCAATATTAAAAAAAAAGTTGAAAGTGTCCCATACCCCCTTAAGGAAAGTAATGGGCATGCTTCTTATGAATTTCATGCTTGGGCTAGTTATCCGACCAGATTTCAACCTTGTTCTTAATTTTAAACTAACACCACCTTTTTAAAAATTGTAAAGTTTAACAAAAATTTTCCCACGAATTATTAAACGTTCAATACTTAATTGTTCAATACATGGTGATTTTAAAGCGTTTAAATAGTTTTTGTAGCTTAAGTTTTTCTTCTCTTGTAAAAAAGTTAGGACTTGGGGCCAAAGTTACCGGTGTGTGGAAGCTAATAAAGAAATTTGGAGGAAAAAAATATAATGATTATTTATAAGTATTTAAAAACAATTGTGTCCAAAACAATATTATTTTATTTCTAAAAAAATAAAACTAGTTATTAATTTGAACTCAAAGCTTATTCAGGGAAAATAAGTTTTAATTTTTTCATTCATTAGACGGTTAATTAAATGCATATTAATATTTAACTAGCGTTTCGTTAGCTGTTGCGTTATATTATAAATTTTTTTTTATGAAAATTACTAATTAAATATATTTTGATATTTAAGTAGTTCGCTGTTGTTAAGTCTTCTTTGAAATATTAAATAAATTAATTTTCATTTCTTTACAACTTACACAGCAAGTAAAGATAAAAATTAATGAAATTAAAATAAAGCAATATTATAACTTTTTATAAATTTCTTTGAAAAAAGGCAAATTTCACGCTTCCTTACTTTTTTAAAGAAAAAGTTTAGTTCTGTTAGTTTTATTTTAGATAAGGCGTGCTGCTAATTCAGAAATTTTAACATGATTTTTCCCATAAACCTTTAATATTTTGACTTAGTTATGGTATATTCTTTCGATCCATCAATAAATCAAATCAAAATTCAAATATTAGTTCAATTTATTGCGGTTTAAAGGAGTCTTTAGACAATATTTCAGTGATGTTTGTTTTAAAAATTTCTAAGAATTCTACAGATATGCATCATACATTTTAAACATGTATTCTTACCTGAAAAAATGATGCTAAAGAGATTTGGGACCATGTGCAAGAAATAGTAACTTTGACTCTGGTCATCAAAACATATGTAAGTTATTTTTTTAAAAAAAAAAAAAGGTGTTTGCAGCCGTTTGAAATTGATTTTTGCTATCCCTCAGCCACCTTGCTGAAAATCATTTTTTATAGTATTTGCTCAAACGTTTTCTTATACATTTTATTAAGTGTGCTTATATTGATTTAGTTTTTATTATTGCACAGACCTAACATCTAATAAAAAAAAATGATCCTACATTTGGGGCACGAAATGTTTAGCAATTACCCCACGAAAATTGTAATTAAAAAAAAAACTTACCAAACTAAAATAAATTACAATGTTACGTTTAAAAGTTTGATTTCAATATATTTTTTTGTATAAATTGAAGGACAAGTTATTCATAAGTGTTTAAAAAGCAACTATAAAAACTACGTAAAAACTATTCATGTCAAAGAACAAGTGAAAAGGATTATACCTTTATTTTCTGTTACATCCGTGCTTCAGACAATGGTGGGAATTTCATTGAATTTCATTGAATTTGCCCAATTAAAACCCCCAAAATGATATAAGAACCATTGAGAATTCCACTGCTTTCAACGATTTTAAAGACATTTAAGCCTAACCATTTTATCTGTCTAATTCAGATAAAATGGTTCTTCCCGTGCTTTCTGATTAAAAGAGATTTCTTTAAATGTAATGTAAGAGCTTGTGTGTAAATAAGGAATTTAAAATGCATTATAATTCCTACTAATGATTTAAAGAGTTTTAATCGTATTTTGTGCATACAAAACCAACTAAAGCGTCAAAAACTCTCTTTAGTTTGAGTTTTGCCAACAGTTTGAACATGACATACCATGGTAACAAATAGTTAAAGTACACTCTTAAAACAAACACTCCCAATTTACCTCAGTCTGAGTGGATTTCAATCCTCCAGACTGGAAAATGCACTTCTCCTTTTGGAGTGGATCCTTTGTGTGTTAAACCTCCGACAGGATCACTCCAAACGAGTGATTTTAACTCAGTCTGAGAAAATATGCGTGCCTTTAGGGTGTCGAAAATGCACTTCTCCAACTGGAGTGGATTTCACTCTTTTGTTTTAAGAGTGTACTAATGTTTTTTTTTTACTTAATTGGGATTTTAGCAGTTTTATTTATTGACAGTATATTTTCTGGAGCATAAGGTTAATTTACCGAATTTATCAACAAAACAGACCAGGGGTTAGTGTTTCATAAAGCTATTGGAAATTATTTATATGGGAATAGCGGTCTATTATTTTTTCGCATGCGAAAAGCGTATTACAAGGAGGGGTTCCAATGCGCACGTAACAAAGCAAACTACTTAAAATATTTTATTATAACCTTACTTGTTCACACTGCAAAAATTGGGTTTAACGTTATTTGTCTCCTGATTTACAGAGTAACGTTACAACAAACTTATGGTGTGGCGTTACACCAACAAAATACGACGAAGCTTGACGTTTATTCTATTCATATTTTATAGACTAACGCTATTTGGTAAAACCGGTGGCATGATACCCCCGGATTTACGGAGTAAAGTTCCATCAAAGTTTTGCAGTGTTTGATATAGCTTCTGTATTTTGTTAACTTACTATTTTTTTCTTCAAATTTGGTATAGTTCCACAGCTTCGTCTTTCACTAGTGATGAAAAATAATTATCCAAATTGAAGTCAAATATTCTACACTAGTTTCATTATAGCTGCCTGGATTGCTTTAGGAAATAACTATAAAAGTAGTGGTTAACTACTTTCATTATGAAATGACAGGAAATATTTTGCAATCAAGTCTTATTTTCTTTTAATTATTAGTTATTTTGCTGATAAGGCGAAACCAAGCCAAAATGAAATTGGCAAGGGGAAATTGCATTAAGTATGCTGATGTCCTCAAGCTAAAGATCAAATAAAAAAAATTCACGACTCTTTTTTTTTTTTAACTCTCTTTCCAAATTCCAGAATTGCATTTCTCTGCAAGCTGGCTAAGATAAAAAAAAGTTTTAGCTGCATACATCTTCCGGGCAGATTAATTTACCTAATTCCTGAGGTAACGTAAGCTTTAGTTAGTTTTTCGGTTCCTGAGACGTTTATACAGCTGCAAAATGGAAAAGCAGAGTAAAAATTAAAAATGTACTAAATACATTTACAAACTGTTGGATCGTATATCTGGAAGAGGATACGGGGGGGGGGGGGGGTAATTACCACGAGGTACATATTGTACCTCTAAATACATAGTGGACTTGAACTACTTTTAATATAGTGTAATAACACTATATATTTCTATATATACAAGTTAAATCCTTTAGCTACATGGATGTGTGGTTATTTTTCTAATATACCCAAGTCAAAAGTGTGTGTTAGTCATAAGACAGTCGCTTTATAGACTATTTAATGCTGGCTTGCCAAAGCCGACAATTTTTTTCATATCTTTTTATTTCGAAACAATTATAATTGCACATGCGCTTGGACTCCCGCACAGGGTTGCACACGTTTTTGTGAAAAATTTTGGAGTTTAGTAAGTTTACTCCGAAATTGGTCAATCGTTTCAACTATCAATCAATCACATTTTTCTTATAGAATATATTAAAAATGGAACGTTATAAATTCCTATGCTTAGAAATCTATATTTGTATGTATACTTGAGAGGCATTTGGTGAATTTCTTACGTGCAGGTTTAGTATAAACTTGAAAAATCCCATTCACAAACACATATAATCGTTCTATAGTAAAATTTAATTTGTTTAATTTTTATCCCCCCCCCCCCCCCATGGTTAAGGAAATGGGAACTAGCCAATCTATGTGAACTTTGAAATTGAACTCTAGTTTAAAAGTAATTTAATTCACCAAAAATGCAAATCCTGCCTCCCAGCTTGGCACACATTGTAAGTATTGACCTGCTTCAATTTGAGGATAGGCCCTGGAGTGCCATTTTGGAGGGCATCTATCCTAACCCGGAAAAAAAAGGGGGGAGCTTTGGCTGGATGCCAATCGGGAAGAAACCCCTTTTCCTGAAGAACTTCGGGAAAATAGGTTAGAGGGGAGTTGCGTTGTTTTGGAAAAAGATTCCATGTTGTTCTTTTTATGTTTATCAGTGGAAAAAGGGAAGAGTTCTTTGTCGATGATCCTCATCAGTGAAGTGGAGGGGGAACGGGAATTGATAGCTTGCCAAAAGGGGAGGTGGAGGACTTTTTGGAACATCAGTGGGAAGTATGGGCGAATATGGGGATATTTATCTGAATATATTTGGAAATTCATTCATGTTTGAGGCTTTGGATATGCATTGATGCCATCAGTCAAATTAGTAGCTTTTAAAATATGATCGAAAATAAACAGTTGATTTTAGGTAAATGATAAGTTTAGAATGTTTTAAAAAGTTTTTGAATAATATTATGTGTGTATTATTGTGTTTTCTTTAGGTTTGTAAAATGTAAACTAAGTTTTAAGATATTTTATTAGTAACACTTTGAACAAACTAAATAGTAAGTGTGTATCTATACAATAACATGGAAAATTATTTAATAAAAAAATGACTTTTAACATGGATAAATATTTAAGAATTAAAATAATAATATGAGTATTAGAATATATTATAATTACAATTGTTTCAATAATAGTAGTTTTAAATTAAATTTTTAGAAAATTAAAAATGTCTTTAATTAGGATTCGAATTGTTTCCTCGGACATTTGACTGAAAGTTTAAAAGCATAAGAAATACTCTAACTAATAATGATTGAAAAATGTCAGAGGTAATTATAATATTAATACACGAGAATATATATAATTGTCAACTATACTAATATTTATCCTAAATATAATTAATTGATCACTCCTATTTAAGGAAAATCGCCTTTTCCTTATATATACCTTGGTACAATAGAAGCCGAAGTAAACATCCTTTCTTAAAGAAAAAGCTAAATAAATAAAATCTTGGTAATAAATAAGGATTCAACCTACATTTACCGAAACTTTTAAGACTCCCCAAAGAGTAGATTCTTATTTCTAAGACCAGAGATGAGTTCGCTAAGAATGACCTACAACTTCGGAAGAGATTTTATTAACGCATTACAGATTTTCCATTGTTAAGATTTATAGAAAGTACAGTAATATATTTTGGAAAGTATCCCTTTATACAAACGAATTGATGGGGGCTGGGGAGCCCAGTCGGTTAAGCACTCGCTTAGCATGCGGATGGTCCCAGGTTCGGGTCCGGGCATCGCCAAAATAGCTGCCGACCTATAAACGGCCCGTGCAGCCCAAAATGTCCGACGAATAATACCCCGTGTAAGGGAGTGCACGTAAAATATCCTTCAAAGTCCTAACGCTGCGTACGATGTCGCCCTTAACGTTGCGTTGGGTGCCTATTCAGGTGTTGGCTCGTCATCTGACTGTGGTTCTAAAATACGACGCCCGTCGCCAATAGCCCTCGTGTAGCTCTAGTGCGACGATAATTCGAACCTAACCAAACGAATTGATAGGAAATAAGATATAATCAGTAATTTTTAGTTATTAGCTTTCACACTATGTTTATGACTTAAAAAGTGGGAAACACGTATAAAGGCTATGGTAGTCCGTCGGGAAGTCTGTCCGTCACCCACTTTCATGGTCAAAACTACAAATTCCACACACAAGAGTCACACGTCAAAAAATTCAGAGCGTCTTGAACAGAAGACAATGAAAGTCTAAAATAAAATCGAATTACTCTACATTCAGTAAAAAAATGGAGTTGTCCTACAAAAATTTTGTTGTAGAGATCCAAAAGTCTTACTTTAAAATAAAAAATACATATAATTAAAAAAACCTATAACTTAAAAACCTTTCTGTAATTTTTGTCCTGTTTTGCCACATTGTTGATAACTAATTCAATCGATTCAGTCCATAAAATATAACAAATTGAGAAACTTTTCCGTGACAGAATTTTTATTTTTCGAATTTCGGAAACAAAACGCGTTTTTTGTTTTGTTTTTTGTTTAATTAAAAAACTTATTGGAATTTTTAAAAAATATTTAGTGGACATTAAATTTAGACCATTTGAAACATTCAGTAAAAAAATTGGAGTTTTATTGTAAAAATTACGTCGTACGGATAAAAAAAGCTTTTTTTTTAAATATAGAGAAACCTTTATAAATGCCACTACCAGTAATGCCTTTTATCTTTGAAAGCAAATGGAAGTGTAAAAACAATATACTGTTCTTCGGGGAATAATGAACACTTTTATACAATCCTGTGGTTTAATATAAATGGAGTTTCGGGAATATATATAGCCTTTGAATGCCTCTAGGTATTGAAAAGTTACGTTTATAGAAAACCCTAAGATCGGTATTCCAATGAAGGAAATGAAAAAGTGTAATGGAGAAAAAATTTAAGTGTCTTCATCACTTCTCAACAATATTCTGTGATTTTAAATTTTTGGGTTAAATATAATATTTCTAATTTTGATTACCTAATAAGATATGTAAGGTAATGAAAGTATTGCGATGGGGGGGGGGGACATCCAAAATAATGGAGTTATGGGTTTTCTACAGGTTTCGAAGGAAGCGGATTATTCAGAAAAATGTCTTAAAACTTGGTCCGTTTGAAAACAATCTATAGCTTGAACTAAAATAGCTATGGACTTTAAAACTTTTTAAATAAGCTCCTAATACTTGAAGGATGTCATAAAAAGATTATCCAGAAAATCGCGCATGCTCGAAGGGTAGCAGCTTTAGAATTTTTTGGAGAAATTCGATTGTACAGGGTGTCCGTAAAAGAATGTCAGAGTTTCAAATTGTAATGGTGTCAGCTGTAATCGTTTGACAGTTGTGGTTGATGGTGCGAATAAACAATAACTCCAACAGTTTCTGGTTAAGCTTACGAGCTTGTACCGCTACATCGTTTTCACAGTTGCACAGGCTGTGTTTCCATTACTCCAGACTTGCTGCAGACAGTGTGGGAGGAATTGCGTTTTCGTTTGGATGTGTGCCTTATCACTAAAGGAGCTTACATTGAGCCCTTGTAGGAAAACTAGGTTATAGTTTCCCTTCAATTTCATGCATTATTTGTTATATTTAGTATAAAATAAACTCCTGTAATATACCATTAAAACTCGGACATTCTCTTACGGACACCCTGATGTATTACCTACTGAAAAACAAAAAATCTAAGGACTTCCAATTTAATACACGAGTTCCCAGTACCTGTTAGACGCAATAATAAGGGTTTTGAGAAAATCCTTCAGGTGCAAGGTGTTTGCTGCCACGAAAACTTTTTTTTTTTGGTTTAAAGGTATTGAAATCAAATTTTTGAATTTACCTTTCATTTACCATTCAGTTAGGTTTGAATTATCGTCGCACTAGAGCTACACGAGGGCTATTAGCGACGGGCGTCGTATTTAAGAACCACAGTCAAGTGACGAGCCGGCACCTGAATAGGCACCCAACGCAACCGTTAAGGGCAAGGGCGCCATCGTACGCAGCGTTAGGACTTTGAAAGATATTTAACTTGCACTCCCTTACACGGGGTATTACACAGTTCGACAAAAAAAAAATGCAAGTGTTTGTCCCGAAGCTACTTTGGCGATTTTTTGTTCCTTTGGTGGTCCAATAATAGAGAAATGACATTTTTAGCCCAAGTTTAATAGGGGGATTCATCAGAGATCAAAAAACTGATTTTTTAACGTTTTTCATAAAAAATGCCTTTTTTGACGTTTTTTTGGCTACAAACAACCTGCAACGGTTCTTACCTCTATATGGGTGTTAAGTGAATACCGATGGGCCTTTTGGAACTCAAACACCGCTCCAAAACTCTCTAATTTAGCGATTTCTGGCCAAAAACGCCATTTTTTGTTGTTACTTCATGTTTTTTCGCGTATGGAGCTATGATTACGTATCTGGATCTGCTTTCGATATAAATAAAATTAAATCATGAACACTGAAGTCAGTCGGTGTTTACTGAGTAGGTACAGACAGACATCGGTACATTTTCATAAAGTGGAAAGCCAAATATACGCGATAAAACGTGAAATACTAGCGAAAAATGGTACTTTTGGCCAAGTAAATTGCCTATTCTGACAATGCTCGGGTTGTTATATAGAGTATAAATGTTATTATTTTATTCGGTGTTCATAATTTAATTTTATTTATCTCGAAAGCAGATCCAGATACGTAATCATAGCTCCATACGCGAAAAAACATGAAATAACTTCAAAAAATGGCGTTTTGGGCCAGAAATCGTTAATTTAGACAGTTTTGGAAGGGTGTTTGAGTTCAAAAATGGCCCATCAGTACTCACTTAACACCGATAGAGGTAATTAAACCAGTTGCAGAAAGGTTTACAGGTTGTTTGTAGCCAAAAAAGTAACCACGCAAAAAAAAACATAATATAACATCAAAAAATGGCGTTTTGGGCCAGAAATCGCTAATTTAGACAATTTTGGAAGGGTGTTTTAGTTCCAAAATGGCCCATCGGTATTCACTTAACACCCATATAGAGGTAAGAACCAGTTGCAGGTTGTTTGTAGCCAAAAAAGTAAAAAAAGGCGTTTTTTTATGAAAAAACGTTAAAAAATCAGTTTTTTGATCTCTGATGAATCCCCCTATTAAACTTGGGCTAAAAATGTCATTTCTCTATTATTGGACCACCAAAGAAGCAAAAAATCGCCAAAGTAGCTTCGGGACAAACACTTGCAATTTTTTTGTCGAACTGTGTTATTCGTCGGACATTTTTGGCTGCATGGGCCGTTTATAGGTCTTCAGTTATTTTGGCGATGCCCGGACCTGAACCTGGGACCTTTCGCATGCTAGGCGAGTGCCTAACCAACTGGGCTCCCCAGCCCCTACTATTCAGTAAATCAATGCGCATTGATTTATTGTGGTTATTGAAAGTCGTGTAGTGTTACACACACCTAATTTTTAAGTATTTTATTTTGAACAGGAAACGGCCGTTAGTAAATCCAATGTGGGTTAATGTGTTACATTGTATTGTGTAGTTTAAATTGTTCACACTTGACAAATGACAGTGAATGCGCCCTTTGGAAAGGAAGAGCATAGGTTATATAGCCCGTTACCCCGCTCGTTAGAAGTGACACAGTCGCAAAAGACACACAAAGGACGCCACAAAAACATAGACAAATAACAACATTTGTTGACAAACACAAACACCCATGCCTTACCGGGATTCGAACCCGAACCCAGTAGCTCCTTAACCGGTGTGCTGCCGGGTCGGCAAAAATTGTTCAATCTTAATAAAACATATCTTTCCAAAATTGATGATACAAATTATTTTAGAATTTAAAAAGAATATTTCTAACGTAAAGAAAAAGGAAGGAATATTTTAAGGTGTTAATTTATCCAGCTTAATAACACTGATAAATTATTCATCAGGTGGCTTACTATAAATATTGCCAAAAAATGTAAGAAGATATCTCCATAACTCTATTAAATTCACTTCCTTAGCCGAACGTGACAATATTGTATAATGAAAAATTCTATTTATACTCCGTACATGTTTTACCCGTGAGGCTGTTTACTTAAAAACTTAATGAATAGGTAATGGATCGACGGTATATGTATTACCAAGTCAAATATTTGGACAAGTTAAGTGCAACAGATAACAAAGAAAGTAATTAAGCAAGGACAATAAAGAAAATAGTTGACAATATTGTATATAGGTGTGTATCAGGCTATGGATGGACTATCGACTTGTGTGGCGTGAAATAAGGGAATGAAGTTATAATTCTTTCTTGGACGCTAATACAGACGTGGTAAACAATATCCACAACCACGAATTGGACCATTTTACCCCTGAAATTATCAATCATTCAGCATACTAACTAATAGGTTGTAGTTATTGAGTGCGTGCAACAATGATCTAGGTCATTGTTGTTGATACTGTAGTGTACCTGCTCACGGCACTGTATGACACTGTGGTGACTTCATACATTCATTAAAGCGCACGGAATTCGTTTAGGCGATTATTGTCAGTCCTGTAATAGGATTTGATAAATTTCTAAGAAACTATTGAGCAATTTGGAGAATTCGTTTAGACGATTATTGTCAGTCCTGTAATAGGGTTTGACAAAGTTCTAAGAAACTATTGAGCAATTTCGAGTAAAATGGGAAGCAATTTTTAACTTCTGTATCACAGAATTTTCGTAGTTGTTAAAAACAACTAACATTTAAGGCTTGTTTAGTTCTTCAACTTCCATTCATTTTTCTGCACTTCAACCATCTTCTCTTCGTTATAAAATTAAACAATCAAACCCAATGTCATCGTTATACAATTGCTTTTATCAAATTTCACTCTATTCTGATAAATTCTTTTAACTATATATCCATTTTCAACTTGGATGCACTCTTAAAAATGAATGCTCAAAAACGACGAAATTTTCCTTAATTTTGAGGATTCAGTTTCCTGGCAAATGCTCCGAGTTTTCCTTTCCTCAAAGTGAGGACATTTGAATCGTCATTTTTTTGAGGATTTGAATGTCGTCTAATCTAAAGAAATATTTCGTTATTTTTGAGCATGTGAATTTAGTTGTTTTGAGAGCTAGTTTCCTTAAATTGAGGATTGTTATTCTTAATTTGAGAGTTTGGCATCGTCATTTTTGAGCATGTGATTTTGTTTTTATAGTTCTGGTTACGTTAATTTGAGGATTGTTATACTTGATTTGAGAGTTTGGTATCGTTATTTTTGAGTATGTGATGCTGTTTTGATAGTTCCGGTTTCGTTAAATTGAGGATTATTATTGTTCATTTGAGAGTTTTGCATCGTCATTTTTGAGCATATATATTTATTGTTTCGGGCAGCTCTATAGTTAAACTCATAGTTTCCTTGCACAGAAGCCACGACCATGGGCGGAGCTATAAAACGCGCGGGGCAATCAGATGAAGAGAAAATTTCAGTCGTGTTATTTTGTCTTCATCTAATTGTTCCGTGCGTTTTATAGCTCCTCCCATGGTCGTGGCTTCTGTGCAAGGAAACTATGAGTTTAACTAGAGTTACGTCGTATTCGGTCTAGTTTCATCATATTTGAGGAGATGCATTTTTCTAAAAAGTTTTTAGGATGTTTTATAGGATTTTAGTACATCATTTTGTTATTGGTATTTTTCACCCAAATACAAAAAAAGCTATAATTATATTCCGCATTTGTCTTTTTTACGGACACGAATCCATCTATGTACAGCTTCTGAAATATTGAAGGCATTTTGATACAAAATTGACTATTTGCATGTAAAACTATAATATATAATGTTTATAAAATATTAAAAAGATTCTCAATGCATTTCGGAACCAAAATTTGCTTTGAATATAAGTTATACAATCAGTTTATTACATTCCAAATCTAGAAAATCCACTTTTAAATTGTTCATTTATTTTTACAACAAAATAACATTTCACTTTATTTAAATCTGTATATTTATTTTATCAAAATAAACACAAGTTTCGAATTTTTTTATATACATATTGATTATATGATGACGGGCCGGTGGTCTGGGAACTGCTGGGCAGGCTGGCATTTTGTGTAGTACTTCACAAACTGCTGCTTCAATCATCAGTACTTCAGTCGTATCATTACAGCAGTTTTGTCTTCTAAAAAAATAGGAAGCATTTAGTATACTTTTCATAACCTAATTGGGCCAACCCTTATAAAGGCGAGTCTAAAAAAAAACAACAAATATATCATTTGTTTAACTTACAAGTTTAAGTGGAATACTAACACATCAAATTTACTGAAAATAAAATTTTAGTATTTTTTTTTTGGGGGGGGGGGGATGAGACAGTTTTTTAGAAGTTAGGCATTTAAACAATAAAATAGTACACAAAATTTCAGGTGGATAATTTTCTCAAACAAAAATTACAGAAAGAACTTTTTTTTAAAAAAATAATTCTTTTTAAAAAGTTAGGCTTATTTTGAATATTATAGCTTTACATTTAATCTTGTTTTTAATTATTTCTATTAGAGATCCAAATCCCTATTCCTGAAGCTTGGAATCAACATAGTCCATGGCACAAAACTAATATACTATATTAAATCAATTTTAGTTGCATCTTCGAGTCGAACCCAAAAGCATCTACGTAAAAAACAAGGCCGTTAAATATTATATTAAGAAAAAAAACTTATTAATTACGGTATTTTATTAAATACTTTTTGCATTAAAAGTACCTTTAAAGAAAAAAAATTATGGAAATATAACGCATTCAATGCACATAAAATTTTATCTTTCAGTGTGAAATATTTTTTAATTATAAAACCATAATTTAAAGACACAAATTATGCATCGTCAAAATAATACTTTTCACTTTAAATAAATATGCAGAATATAAATAAAAAAATTTTTATTAATAGTTAACTAATAATTACTTTATACCATATTAGTTGAATGAAGAAAATAAACCATTTTTATTTTGACACAAAATTAAATGACTTAAACTTACCTTAATAAATATTGATAATAATCCAAATACTTTCCAACAACATAACCCCTTTTCTATATATTTTAACTTTTTTCCGTTTCTACTTCACATATTTAAAAAAAAAAATCCTAGAGTATCGAAGTTCGAATTTAGCAATGGCACCTGGCGATGATCACATCTGCTGTCCGAATAAAAAGCAGTTTATTATCATAGAAAGGCGAACTTCGAATTTCATGTTTAGAATTCGACACCTGTCGTTTTTTAACACATAACAAAGTGTAATGTCGTCTTCCTTTTTTCAGTTGGCTCAAAACTTTATGTGACTACTTTTTACTAATTCGTATATTCTATCGAGCTTCTAATTTCGCCGAAAGAAAACGAAAAAAAAAAGAATTATTCTTTTTCAAAAAAGAAGAGTTGAGCAGTACCATGCAATCTTCAAAAGTTTTTCAAACGATTTACGAATATTTAAAGTTGCTTTAAAATATTATGTTTTATTATTTAATGTGTTCCGTTTATGCACTCATTATCTAATTATTTTTTTAAAATACTGTTCTTAATTTTACTATGCAAGATTTATTAAGTCGTTTGATGAAACCTCTTATTTGCAAAGCGTTCTCTAGCTGCGTTAAACTTGATTCAAGAGTGCAGTGTAAATTAACAGTTGAAAATCAGCATCAATAGTAAACAAAAGCTATAATTCCGTTCTATTTTTATAATACTTACATATTCTAATGAAGGCAAATAGTTTTATGTTTAGAAACATGCTACTTCTTGTTCTTTACTGTAAAATTTAATGTTCAAGCTGCTTGTATATATTACGAATTATTATGTTAGGCCTAACCAAACTTCAAGAAGCCGCCATTGTTTGAACCGCTAAGTTCCAATCCCAGAATGCAACGGTGCGAGTACAACGAGATTCAGTTTCCTCAAAATCAAGATACAGAATCGTCAAATCACGATCGTAAAACTGAGGATTCGCGTTTACTCAAAGGTCACGTGATAGTTTGACGAAACAATCCTCAAAATTAACGAAATGAGGCTTGAGGATTCATGAATCGTCAAAAATGAAAGTGTTATTTTTAAGAGTGTGGCGATTTATTCAAAAGCGTTTTATTAGTTATATTTTAAACTAGCTGACCCGGCGAACTTTGTTCCGCCTTAGAGGCAATAAATGAGCAAACTTTTGATTTTATCAAGGTCAATTTTTTATTTGGATAATAAATGTAATTTTTTAAAAAAAGGAGTCGAATATCGAATTTGAGTATCGTCGCGCAAATAACATACTTAATTAATTTCCTTACCACCAAACGCTTCCGTTAAGACTTTCAGACCCAGTCGGCAAAGACTTTCGACTTGCTTGAGGTAGGTCCCAGGTTCAGGTCCGGGCATCGCCAAAATAACTGCCGACCTATAAACGGCTCTTACAGCCAAAAAAAAAAGTCCTACAAATAATATCTCGTCTAGAGAAAGAGCACTTAAGAGAAGAGACTTAGAGAAGAGCAAAATAAAAAGATTTAAAATCAGTAAATAGAATAAAACACTGATATTCAAATATCTATCCAGCAAATTAAACCAACGCGCTTTTTTTTCTTTAGTTAATTGCTGTTCACGCTGAACGCGCTGAAATTTATTTTAAATTGAAATAAAAGCGTAAATAAAAATCTTGCAATGCTATTCCTATGGCTCACGTTTTGCATGCTTTTATCCATTTGGGATTGAATTTCGAAATAAAAAGTGTTCTATGGCCTATTCCTGGTTCTAAGCTACCTCCCCACCAATTTTCAGATAAATCAGTTCAGCAGCTCTTGAGTTATAAATTGTCGAACTATAACACGCTCTTCTTTTATATATATGGATAACTATAAGTCGCACTTTTTGTGATTCATGTTTTCACACCTACCAAAAGTTATTTTTTAAGCAGAAAATGTTTTAAAGGTTATAAATGTATGGTTTTAAATATACTGATTTTTGACGGGGAAGAAAGTTACCATCAATTGAGAAAAATTTGACATTTAAAGGGTTAATTGGAAATAACTTTTGCTACATAATACCACCTGTTATTGCTGCTGTTTTTCTCGTGTATACTTGTTATAAAATAATACATGAAGAAAGAGATAACAAGTTACTAAATTCCTTGAAAGTCTTTGACACTGTACAGCTGTGGAAATAAAAAAGTACCCACTTGAGGTTATTTCATCCGTTAGTCACCCTATAGAAGCGGACCTTTTTGAGATTGTGAACAATTAACATTCTGAGTTAATTGCACGACACAAAATTTGCATTAGGGGTCATCTTCATATTAAAAATGTTACTAACTTTAAAATTTCCAATAGCAACACCCCTTTTTGAATCCATATTTCAAATCTCTGATCTATGTTAATACAAAATACCAAATTTTGTTAGTTTTTAAGCATTATTAGAGAAGTTAGAGACGAGCAAAGTTTAGGTCCCATAATGTTAAATGAGTTGCATATAAAAAACTATCCCGATCTATAAATAATTAATATAATGAAACGAATTTTTTACTGAAAAGAAATTATAATAACCCAAACAAAATGCATTCAATATTGGGATATTTAAAACAATTTTTATATTTTTAAATAATTATTCTATTAATTTTTAAAAAAAAAATATGAATAGAAACCCCTTAATATTTTTAAAGAAATAAATTTAAGACAAGAAGTTTAAGCGAAATCCTAATTTTTTAAAAAATTTTATTCATAATTTGCTGAGTAAATCACAAAATACCTTTGAATTACCCTTTAGGGAACTGTGTATAAGATTACGTGTGTAATTGATAAATAAAGACGGCTTTGCATGCATGCTTGCTTGTCATTTTAGAGATGGTCCCCAAAAGGTCCACAAGTGATTCGATTGTAACTCGTCAAATATTCATCCAAATCTAACAAAAACTTAGATTTAAGGATTTTCAAGAGTGCTTAACATTTCTAAGTTATTAAAATTGGGTGTTGCTATTGGGAATTTCAAAGATCGTAATATTTTTATTATGAAGACGGCCCCTTATGCAAATTTTGTATCGTGCAATTAACTCAGAATGTTAATTGTACACAATCTCAAAAAGGTCCGATTCTATAGGGTGACTTACGGATGAAAAAACCTCAAGCGGGTACTTTTTTTATTCCCAATGCTGTACCATGTAATTGGAATGTATAAGTTCTGTATACGATTTTCCTGTCGCTGAGTTTAACCATTCCCAATTTCAATGAATTTGCGGCGAAAGCTAAGCCTTCCAGGATGTAATTGAACGTGAGTTGGACTTATGGGAAGTTTTTAGATTGACCACATGATCTTGTCCGGATGAATCTTTATGCTCTTAAAATGTTCAGTTCTTCATTGTCAATTGTGGCTTAATAATTTTGCGACAGTCGAATACTGTTTATTAAGAAAGAGTGTGAAGCAAAATTCAAAATTCTACACTCTCAGAAATAACACTTTCATTTTTGACGATTCATGAATCCTCAATCCTCATTTCGTTAATTTTGAGGATTGTTTCGTCAAACTATCACGTGACTTTTGAGTAAACGCGAATCCTCACTTTTACGATCGTGATTTGACGATTCTGTATCTTGATTTTGAGGAAACTGAATCTCATTGGTTGTACTCACATGCTCAAAAATGACGAAATATTTCTTTAGATTAGACGACATTCAAATCCTCATAAAAATGACGATTCGTACTTATGATCGAAGTCTCCAGTTTTTTTTTGGCCAGATTGTTGAGCAAATCTCAGATTGAAAGCAATAATTTTCCTCAATGTTGGAGCAGGAGCTCAGTCGGAAAGGCACTTGCCTTGCTTGTGAAAGGTTCCAGGTTCGACCGAGCTGCTTTGTCGATCTATAAACAGTCAGCACAGCCTAAAATTCCGACTAATAACAATCCTGTGTAGAGTGAGTGCACGTTATGTATACTTCAAAGTCTCGACGTAGTTGCGTACATTGTTGTCCTTAAGAGGACTCCCTTGGAATTCCACATCTTGAAAATCGTAATGTTATTCCTATGGAGAATATTCGCAAGTCAATTACCGCCACAATTTTATTAAAAGGTTACTAGTTTCTTGTATCATTGTAAAGAACGAAAGGAACTAAAAGGATAAAACTAATTTGCTTTGTGAAAATCACATATTTAGTATTTTTAATAATTTTTTGAAGTTAGTAAAAAATGGAGGAAGCATTGAGTTCTAATTAAAAAAAAATATTAAAAGTACTAAATATGTGATTTTCACAAAACAAATTAGTTTCATCCTTTTAGTTAATTTTGTTCTTTACAATGATACAAAATACTGGTAACCTTTTAATAAATTTGTGGCGGTAATTTAATAAATTTGTGGCGACTTGCGAATGTTTTCCATAGGAATAACATTACGATTTTCAAGATGTGGAATTAAAAGGGAGTCCTCTTAAAAGTTGTGTTTGGTGTCTATTCAGGTATCAGCTAGTGACTAGACTATGGTTCTAAATTATGATGCCAGTCGCTAATAGCCCAAGTTTAGTTCTAGCCCAAAGTTATTTTAACTCAAATCCTTTAATGTTTATTTGTACAGTTATTCATCACAGGACATCCACAACTAAATATTCTTATTAGCGTATTAAAAAAGATTTTTAATTAACAAAAATGCATTGACTTATGTCAAAACTAGTCCCCCAAGAGGATAGTTATTAGTGCCGATTGTTTTAGATTTTGTATTGACCAGGGCCGGACTGGCTCCCTGACAAGGGCGCAGTTTTACCGGTCCTTCCCGGCTTCAAAGGGCGCTCCCCTTCCCCTCTCCTAGGTTCATTTATTTTATTTCGAAAATTCAATAATTATTTCTTCAATAATTATTATCATTTGCAAAAATTAATATATATTTTAAAGAAAAAATTTGATGTATCCCTCTCTTGTAAATAGAACCAAAACATTTCATATCAACATTACAAAGATAGTTAAGAATTACTTGAAATCAAAATTTCGCTCCAAATTTGTGTAATTATATTTTGTAAATGAATAAAAATAGTTGAACACGTGATCCAATAAAATTAGCTTCCAATTAATTCCATCTATTCTTAAAATGCACAAAAATGTTTCACTAGGCATAGCTTTTTATATCTAATACAACAAATTTAACATTATTAAACAAATGAGAATTAATTATAGTGTTTACAGAGATAGTTTCATTTTTAATTAATTTATATTTTAAAGATACTTTAAAAAAATACTTTATACTTTAAAAAATATATTAAAACTACCAGTTTTGTTTAAAATTTAAAAAATTTGAAGTTAAAATTTGTAAAATAAGGAAATTAGAAAATTCTTACCGTTCCTCTGATACATTTAGCTAGTTTGGCTTCGAGTCTAATTTAGCGTGAAACAGTCAGAAATATTATCCAAAGTTCATTAATTCATAGAAAGTATATAAATGTTATACCAAAGTTCGAAAGATTTATGAGCCATAGCTGCAAAATATGGCGGGAATTTCTCATTGTTATCATTAGCAAAAAAAAAAAAAAAGCAAAAAAAAAAAAAAAGTGAACGTCATTTAGAAGTATTCAATATTGTAAATTGAGTCAGCAGAGAAAAAGACACCAGACCTTTTTTGTTTTCTGCAACCTACACATAAACCTACCCTTTTTCTTTGGACGTTCGATACTCGGGAATCACCAAAACACATAACAAATCGAGGTCCAATCACCAACTAACAGCAGCTGCAACGTGAAATGATTGATGAGAAAAAAAATTCAAATAGCAAACGATGCATATTTTGTCTACATTTTCTTTGTGGAGTGTGAAAATATATAATTTGTATATGGTGGCCTTTGGTCTGAATTTGAAACTAATAAAGATAACAGAAAGAAGCGAACGCCTATCGAATCTATATGAAAGAACGGATCTTTATCTTTCCCTAATACTTTTTAGTACAGTACGGAGGTCCACGATACGTATTATTAAGTAAGATTTTGCCAATTTTAGGTAGCAATAAAAAATACTGGAATTGTGAGCCATTTTACGGAGAAAAAAATAAGTGACACTCATAAAATTTTGTTTGAAATTGGAGATTACATTATTCTCTAAGAATAATAGAACGATTTTTTGAACATTTAAAAAAAATCAGGTACACAAATTTTTTTAATGTTTTTTATGTACTTTTTCACATTCAAAATGACCGATATATGCGGATGAAAATAAACTTTTCTTTCTAGCAATATTTTTTAAACAAATGTTTTGAACAACCAACAGCACAGCGAAAAGTTGGCCTTTTAAAAAAACTTTAGAAAAAAAGAAGTAAAATATTTTGTGCAGCAACCTATAAAATTTTAACTTATTATCAATGCTATATATATTCTCAATCAAACATTCTACAAATTGCGGTTATTAATTAATGCATACTTTTTTTAACGTTATTGAGGCAATGCCAGAAAATTCTGACCCTAAACTCTTCTCTCTTGAGGGGGGTTAGGGGGAAAAAGAAATTATTTAGTCAAAGAAATACGACAGGGGGTCAGCTGACCCCATGATCCGCGTCAAATAATATTCGACACCAGGCAATGAAATTGTAAACTAGAAAGCCCAAAACTAAAAAAAACCCCTAGAATATGACCCTTATGTCATTCACTCATATCGCACACGTTCTAATGAAACAATTCAAATAATATTCGGAACCAGATATTTAAATTGCAAACAACGAAGACCAAGGGTGCCTTTTGTGATATCATAGCGTTCTAATGAAACAATTTTCAAATAATATTCGGAACCATGAATTGAAATTCTAAACAACAACGTCCAAGGGCGCTTTATGTGATATCGTAGTGCTAGTATGAAAAAAAAAATCAAATAATATTAGACACTAGGTTTTTCAAGATTGATAAACAAGACCCATATTTAAAAAGTTCTTTAAAAAATGCCTTATTTACTTACATTTAGTTTTTTTTTTTGAGAAGGTTGCACTAGAGATACTCTAGGGCGATTGACTATGAGTCTCGCATTTTAGGAACGCGGTCAAGTGGCATGGCCGAAACCTAATCTCTGGCACGTAACGCAACCTTAGAGCCCGCGGCGTCATGACTGTAGACCACAACATCTTTAGCGTGCACCAGTCTCATACACAGGGTGCTATTTTACTAGAAAATTGAGAGAGATATACAAGAAATCTAAAAACGGTGTGTGGAATTAAAGGCGCCCTAATTACTCCTTGACGCATGTCTTTTTCATATCATTAATTTTAAAAAATCCGACGACAGGATGTTTATGAATAACACGTAATAAATACGATTCCGCACCGAGTTTCAAAATTGTATACCAGAAAGTCTAAAAGCGTTGTTTTGTAAAATTGTAGGGTCGTAGGCCCAATGCCGATCGTTAGCACATGTTTTTTTCAGATCATTCATTTTTGCACTAATCTCATCCAATCATGGGGGATTTATAAACGGGAGGGATTAGCTTTCTGCCCAACACCATCAGATTTAGGCAATAACAGAACCTTGGAAGGTATCATCAGTGGCATGTGACGCCTGAATCGCCACAGTTGCCCTCTGTTTTACTAACGAAACAAAATGAGTTTTAATCAGAAAATTAAAAAATGTATGCAATTAAACCTATAAGCGTCCAATGTGAAATGAAAGGCGTTAAAATAGTCTTGGCGCATAGGTTGTTTAGGTCCCTCATTTAAAGCCAATTGAATGAAACGCCTAAAAAAGTTTTGGCACAAGGGATCAAAATGGTATACAAAGAAGTTTAAAGCCACCCATGGTATGTGAGTGATATCATAGGCACCCCAATGCTTCTTTGGTGCATGGATTTTTTGTAAAGGAAGGCGCCTTATTAGATCTGTTTTTATTATTTATCAAAATAACGTCCAGTTAAAATTTATAGTTAGAATTGATTCTGTACGCGTGTGTTGAGGCGTCAAGCCATGGTGGTTACCTTTGAACTTTGATACCGGCGTTATATACGTCTAGCAACTTGCTCGAGCGGTTACCTTGAGAATCTCAAGGTAACCGCTTTATGCGTATTTATTCGAAAGCTCACTGAAGTTGGATCTCAAGGCCACCAACCCAACTTTTGTCGGTTTTTTGGTCAAGATCAAAGGAAAGGTTGCCATAAGGAAAATAGCAAACATATTGGCGTGTTATCTCTTTTTTAAGTGATCCTTCGAAAAAGTATGTAAAACATCGAATTGAATTGTATTGAGTTTTTCTTATTAATTTTTTTACTTAAAGCAGGACGCATTCAATATTTTGATAAAATAAAATTCAATCACATAAATGAATGAAATTCAAAATTTGACACTGTAAAATATGTTGATGATAAAATGCTTTCTATGTTAATAAAAGTATTGAAACTCTTATTTATATCTTACCCGTAATCAATACAATTAATTTTTAAACAAGATTTTGTATTAAAATACTGAAACCTGGTTGGAGTTAATAGCTTAATCAGTTATTTTAATACATATAATTTCTAAATTTTTGGCAGACAATACTGAAAACACTTTTTTATTTGACCTGATTTTAATCAGTAATACTCCGGCATTAAAAGTTTTAAATATAAGTACGGAAAAGGACAGTCATCAAAAAAACAATCCAGAAAAAAATGCACTTTCCTATACACTTAAAAACAAAAAAAATTCCCCGTAAAATATTAGTAATGGGCAGGGACCGGCAGCAAAGATACCAGTCATGCCCCGTTAAAAAAAAATCATGTCCTGTTTTTTTTTTGTTTTTTCAAACAGTCATGTCCCTTAAAGATGGTATAAACAGTTAAAAACTGTAAAAATACGGAGATTTGAGATAAGGCCCTTTATTTAGTGGGTCAAACCGTTTTCCACCAAATACGGCTGTTGCACTTAAAAATTAAAAGTAAGTAAATTTACAGGGTTTTTTTCAGGGTTGCGATGACACGCTATCATCCACCACCTTCGACGACGTTTTTTATATTTTTTTCTAATTACCTCTAGATAATTATCTAAGCTCTCTAAATGTAAAACACAAGCAGCAATCAAAATTTCGTCATCCATAATCTAGTTGATTTTAAACAATGAATAAAATCGCCGAGCTACAATCTCACTCGCCAAATTCTCGCCAACCAAAGGTCGAATCGCTAGAGGTCAATGCGCTTCCAGCGTTACGTTCAGCGGCCGCTAGACGTATGAAAACCCAGTGTGAAGGTTCTGTTTCGTCTAGCCATCTCCTCAACGGATCACGCAAGACCAAACATACACCAACATCAAAGTAATTCCATGTTTAAGAAAATGTAATCGTTATTTAACCGGCTCATCAGCGCCTAGTATGGAAGTGAATCAGAGGCTCCGAGGAAGGCGCCTTTTTAGGTACCGGCTTAATTCCAAGACAGTACAAAATGACCACTCCTCTCCTCAAAAGAAAAAATACCTATAGTCGTATTTCGAAGAAGTACTTGAACGTATGCACCTCATGAAATGCGGAAAACGTACGAGAAGATGAATCTAGGGTTCAAAAAAATTTAGTCAGAAGTTTTTTTTTTTGAAAAAGGCGCACCGGTTCGAGGGCCGATGGGCCGGCTGGCCAGTCCGGGCCTGGTATTGACACAAACCCAAAGAGCAGAAATTTCGAAATATGTGGGAGTACAACTTTTCCAAACAAAATCAATGAGCAATTGAGCATATGGACTAATGTGTTTTCTTTGCATGACGTTGCATCACGAGATCATTGGATTTCGATAGAAATATATTTAATGGAAATTCTATAATCATTGTGATTAGCGTTCAAGCTGCCTAGTGTCTGGATGTTTGTGATGGTTTGTCACAGGCACATTTTAAAAGCTCTCGTTGCCAAGCGAGATTGGAAATAAAATTCCAAATTACGAAATGGCGCATGCCTCTAACTTTTTAGAAATATATAATTATAGATTGGGTCAGTTTTTGTTTTGGATTGGGTTTTGAATGCTTGGGGCAGCCCATTACTGGGATGGTCTGAAATAACGTTTTTTTTTTTATTGAAGAATGTTACAAGTAAAAAAAAGTGTAAAATGTGAATATTTCTTGATATTTTGTTCACTTCCCGTAAGTAAAAGGAAACTGTTGCATAAAGTTACGGTTAATAGGATTAAGAAAGCTAAAAGAGTTTGAAAACTACTTATGTATGAAGAATTATTCAAAAAATTTAGAACCACAGTCAGGTGACGAGCCAACACCTGAATAGGAACCCAACGCAACCGTTAAGGGCGACATCGTATGCAGCGTTAGGACTTTGAAGGATATTTAACGCGCACTCCCTTGCACGGGGTATTATTCGTCGGACATTTTGGGCTGCGTGGGCCGTTTATAGGTCGACAGCTATTTTGGGATGCCCGGACCCGAACCTGAGACCGTCCGCATTCTAAGCGAGTGCTTAACCGACTGGGCTCCCCAGCCCTCAGTGTTAGCAAAATAGTTACATGCATTTGTAAAACAATTGCTTAGCTTTTTTTTAAAAACTAAACGCACGTTTGAACAAACTCATACTTCAGATAGTAGATAGTAGTAAACATTGTTTTAATTTTTGCATTCTTTAAAGAACTTTTCACTGGGCAATAATGTTTATAAAGATTGTCGGATGGGAGACAAACACAGAAATTTTTTGTTCTTGCTAGTGGAATTTTTTTTTTATGTTGGGGGAGGAAGTTGATGGTAGTATTTACAGTTTAAAACTGAAATTTTCTTTTACTGTTAAACTGTAATTTCAACGGTGAAAAACTGCTAATTTAGCATGGAAAAACCGTTTAATAGCTTTCCCCTGTTAATTTAGCAGTCTCCCTGCTAAAATTACAGTTTTCCTGTAAAAAAAAATACAGTTTTTAACTGCAGGGGATTTTTAGGTGATTTTTTCCCACCAGCACTAATACGTCTATAGTATGGCTAGGACAAGTTCAGAACCAAGAACCTTCTCGGTGAGAGGCCAGTCGCTTAAACTTCTTGGCCACCGGGGGGCCAACATGCTGTCAAATGAAAGACATCTTTAATTCGAATGGCGGAGCCCATACATTAATAAATTGGATAACTTTTATTGTTTTCCTTAAATCTTAATTCTCATTCTAATATAACCCATAATAATACTCAATAACTCATTCTAAAATAGCCCTCGTGTAGCTCTAGTGCGACGATAATTCAAACCTAACTAAACTTTTTAAACACTATACTTATATTTTATTAAGGGGTCATAGGAGTCTTAAAAATGTGCAAAGAAGGTACTACAAAGCATAGTTTGATCTTTCATGTAATTTTTTAACTACTAAACATAAAAGTATAATTTTTTATATGTAATTCTACAAGATTTATTTAATTTAAAACAAATTTTAAAATTTATGAAATTTAGCCAAAACTAAAATAAATGATATTAAACATAAATCTATTTGAACACATTGTGATTAGGCTTCCGCGGTAAATAGTGAGGTCAAAATTGAAACAATGACCATGTAAATAACTTTATATTGTAAAAATATGTACAAACAAAGACTTATACCTAAATTCTCATCTCAATTTTAATTAGAAATTATTTTAAGAACTTTTTTCTAAAAAAATTATTAAAATTTTTAAATTGTGATTTAAATTTTTTTAAAAATAATTTCTAATTAAAATTGAGCTGAGAATTTAGGTATAAGTCCTTGTTTGTACATATTTGTACAATATAAAGTCTTTTTCACGGTCATTTTTTCAATTTTGACCTCACAATTTGCAGCGTAAGAGTAATCCCAATGTGTTCAAATAGCTTTATGTTTAATATCATTTATTTTAGTTTTGGCTAAAGTTTCAGAAATTTTAAAATTTGTTTTATATTAAATAGATCTTACAGAATTACATATAAAAAATTATACTTGTATATTGAGTAGTTAAAAAATTACATGAGAGATCGCACTATACTTTGCAGTACCTTCTTTGCACATTTTAAAGACTCCTATGACCCCTTTAACAGTTTTTCCATGCTAAATTGGCAGTTTTTTTCTGTTGAAATTACAGTTTAACAGTAAAAGAAAATTTCAGTTTTAAACTGTAAATACTACCATCAACTTCTTCCCCCAACATAAAAAAAAATTCCACTTGCAAGACTAAAAGTTTTTATGTTTGTCTCCCATCCGACAATCTTTATAAACATTATTGCCCAGTGAAAAGTTCTTTGAAGAATGCAAAAATTAAAACAATGTTTACTACTATCTACTATTTCTGAAGTATGAGTGTGTTCAAACGTGCGTTTAGTTAAAAAAAGCAATTATTTTGCAAATGCATGTTACTGTTTTGCTAACACTGAGGGCTGGGAAGCCCAGTCGGTTAAGCACTCGCTTAGAATGCGGAAGGTCTCAGGTTCGGGTCCGGGCATCGCCAAAATAGCTGTCGACCTATAAACGGCCCGCGCAGCCTAAAATGTCCGACGAATACCCCGTGTAAGGGAGTGCACGTTAAATATCCTTCAAAGTCCTAACGTTGCATACGATGTCGCCCTTAACGGTTGCGTTGGGTTCCTATTCAGGTGTTGGCTCGTAATCTGACAGTGGTTCAAAAATAAGACGCCCGTCGCCAATAGCCCTCTTGTAGCCCTAGTGCGACGATAATTCAAACTAAACTAAACTCAGAATGAAGTGAAATTTGATAAGAGCAATTGTAGAAAGATGAAATTGTGTTAGATTATATTATTTTATAATGAATAGAAAAATAAATGGAAGTTGAAGAACTAAACAAGCCTGAAATGGTAGTTGTCACCTGACTGTGGTTCTAAAATAGCCCTCGTGTAGCTCTAGTGAGACGATAATTCAAACCTAACTAAACTTTTTAAACACTATACTTTTATTTTATTAAGACAGGATTTCAGTAGCAAGCTTTCACTTCCACAGTTAACTTACAGGGTGTTCCATAATTGACCGGAATAGTATAGGACGCAATTCCTAAATATTTACCCGGCCCCCGCCAATGAAAAACGGCTAACTAATTGGCCGCCCTTTCGGTCGTGCATGAAATCTTGCACTGGAGCTACACAAGAATGTAGTACTTTTAGTTTGGTTTGTTTGAATTTACATCTGATAAAAATTACAGGTTCAACTAGTTTTCAAAAAAAAAAAAATTAGGATGCTGTTCATTTTGATAGGTTGTTGCATTATTGTTAAAAAAAACTTGATGTTGACCATCAGTTTAAACATAACAATTATTGTATTTTTCATATTTATGCTGGGTAGGTATGTACATATATATTCCGGCTTGTGTGCATGATCAGAGACCCGCTTATTGGTTGGTTGGTTGGTGGACATATATTTTCAGGCTTGTGTGCTTGGTAGCAAGGACCCGCTTATAAACCATCGTCAAGTAGGACAGCACAAGACACACACAAACACTTATGACAGATGTTGCCATCTGTCGCCACCTCCGCAATTTAGACATGTCCCTGAAGGGTAGGGAAATTTTCTCCATTGACCTGTACCCATGGTGAACTGCGCAATGACCGCCCACAGGACTTTCGGACCCAACAGATTTTACGAGCACGTACTCCGCATATACTCGACAAACACAAACATCCATGCCTGAACGGGATTCGAACCCGGACCCAGCAGCTCCAGAGGCACCCGCTTATAAGATTTCGTCAAGTAAGACAACCACAGAAGGACTTATTACTGACAGAGAAAGGAAGTACACCCAGGGCGAAGGCGGGAATCGCACCCGTTACAGCGCGCAGACTGCTAGCGTAATTGTCTGCGATCCAAACCATTACAACATCCGGGCACCTGCTTATTTATATTAATAAAAGGAAAAAAATAGTAAACAGCACAAAGAAGGAGGGTTTGTATGGCTTAACGGTGCATGTATGTGTAGTGGTTCTGCTATTGTTTTTTATGGGTCGATCCTAAAAAAGAATCGACCCTTCAAAAATTTGTTCATGTGTTTGCAAATAAAGTTGAAAACAAACGAAAATATAGGGTGGGTGAAATTATGTGTTTACTCATACTACGATATTTTCTACATATCCGCCATTAGCAGCAATAACGTGACGCAGTCTTAGAGCAAAATTACCGGCCGCCTGTTTGAAAATTTCTGGTGGGATGGCGTCACATGCAGCAGAGATGTATTGCTTTAGTTCCTCAATTGTTTCGGGATTGCGACGGTACACTTGATCTTTTAAATATCCCCACAGAAAGAAATCACAGGGGGTCAAGTCTGGTGAAAGAGGAGGCCAATCCATACCACTTCCTGTATGTGTGGGATAGTCCAATGCAATCACACGGTTATTGAAATGTTCGCTCAAGAAATTAAACACGTCGGCCGTGCGATGGGGTCGGGCACCGTCTTGCATGAACCACGAAGTGCTTTCAGCGTCATCTAAGGCATTTTGAATCGCCACAAATTCACGAAGAATCTCTAGGTAGCGGAGGGCAGTAATAGTTCCGGTTCTGAAAAAGGGGCCAATGAGTCCTTTGGACGAAATGGCGGCCCAAACCATTACTTTTGGTGGATGCAGAGATGATGGAACTGCAACATGGGGGTTTTCTGTTCCCCATATGCGCCAGTTCTGTTTATTAACGTAGCCATCCAGCTGAAAGTAGGCTTCATCCGAAAACCAAATGTTGTCTACATTTATATCACCAACATCAATCATTTGCACCATATCGTTAGCGAATGTCTCCCGTGAATTAATTGAAGCAGCGGTGAGAGGTTGCCGAGTTTGAATTCTGTATGGAAACATGTGCAAGCCCTGCCGCATGAGACGATACGTCGACGTTGGCTTGATTTGAACCGTAGCTGCAACACGGCGGACGGATACACAAGGCTGCTTTCGTATTACTGTTTCCACCAGCTGAGCATTAGCAGTGGTTGTTTGCGAAAATCTTCTCCCGACAAATCCAGCTCTCTCATCATTCACGTTCCCAGTTCGTTGAAATTTTTCAAACAGCATCCTTATTGTGTCGAATTTCGGTCCTTTGGTAACATTAAACTTCTTTTTGAAACTCCGTTTTGTTGCATTAACATCAGGCGCGCAACCACGGGGGGGGTTTTTAGGGTCAGAACCCCCCCCAGAACCAATATTATAGTCAAATTTTATTTTATTAACAATAAAAAAATCGAAATTGATAAAAAAAATTCCACAGAGAAACACCATTTCACTATTTCGCTCGCCGCCAACAAAATAAGAAACTGTAGGGATGGCGATTTTTCAGAAAAAAAACCGATGTTTCAAAAACCGGTTTTTCGGTTTTACTGAACCTTAAGACTGGCCTTATGAAAAACCGGTTTTTTGGTCAAAACCGAGGGCAAAAAAACCGGTTTTGGTTTTCCATCCCTAAAGTGTTTCAAATATGGGTGGCCGGTGGCGGTAAGTATAAATCTGTGTAAAACAAAATATTTCTAACGAAACTCTTTTCTAATGTGGGGGTGGGGGGGGGGGTTGAAAAAAAGCGCCAGCTCTTATAAAAGGACATGTCTTGCCAATTTTATTCATTTTTGTCGTTTTTTATGAGTTGCTCTTATATTGTGCACCGTTGCTCTTATATTGTGCACTCTTATATTGTTCACCGTTTAATTTTTAAGGTTTTTATTTCGCGCCTTTTCTAAGTAATTTGTACTGAAAGTACCTGAAGATATGAGTATGTTTGTAAGGAAAGACACATTTTTTTCTCTCTTTTTACTGTTTTGTCTGAATGCTTAATGTAAATCTAAGGACGACTGTTAAGTTCTGTTTTCATTCCATTTCAATTGCTTTTTTACATTTAAAACATGTTTTATATCATTTTGTTGAAATTGTTATATAACGACATAAAAACATAAAATTTGTTAATTATTCCACATCGGCGATTCGTCTGTACGACGTCTTAAATGTAGTTATAGATATAAGTAACATCGTTGAAGTTTGGAACATTGCCCGAAAATAATATATATGTTTTGACCAAAAAGGTGTAACAACGGTTAACCGAAATCTTAGTGAAAGTTAGTATACTTAATAAAGCAATCCTTTGTAGAGGAAGTGTACGTTAAATATGCTCCTAAGTCCTGACGCTGCGTACGATGTCGCCCTTAACGGTTACGTTGGGTGCCTACTCAGAGGTACGTCTCGTCACCTGACTGAATTCTAAATTACGACGCCCGTCGCCAATTGCTATCGTTTTGCTCCAGTGCGACGATCATTCAAATCTGGACTAAAATTATAATGATAACTTTTATTATCACAAAAACAATGTCAAGAAAATAAAGCAAACGAACGCCAACGGAAACCATGAAATTCAAAAAGCAATCTTCTATTAACGACTGAGCGTACTGGCACCAACGGAGACTGATATTATGAATTGCATTGCCCATAAACAATTCTAATCGTTCTAAAAAAGTCTTTCTCTCTTTTCTTTTCGGATCTTTTTTTTTTTTTTCGAATAAGGAGTGGCGCCGATCACCGATGAACAACGTTATATAGTCGAAGGAAGTATAAAAAAAAACCCATAAAAAATAAAATTCTTGACTGATTTATTTGAAATTGGCTTTTTTTCCCCTTTCCATCGTGTATTTTTAGTTTGCTTATTATACATAATACAAGTAAAATCAGTGAACTACACGTAAGGAAGGAGTTTTTGCGCGTCTTTTTATCGTATTCTATTCTAAAATCTGGATTGGATTTATGTCGTGTGTGTGAGCAAAATATCGGTAAGTTTAATTTCTTCTCTAAAGTCTCTGAAGATGAGTATATTTGTAATTAACTTGGGCGCGTTTTTTTTTATATCTTTCTATAGTTTTTACCTGAATGCTTTTAACTTAAATCTAGAAATGGCTGCTCAGTCAGTTCTGTTTTCATTACATTTAAATGAATGTTTCATATTTAAAGCACGTTTTTCAATAATTAATTGCTATTTTTACGGCATAAATGCATACAAATTTTTAATTATTTTACATCGGAGATTCGCCTGTCCTGTCTGACGCCGAAAGTACACTTAATAATGTGAATTGCTTTGCTTCGTTGAAGTTTGAAATATTAAATCATTTAATTGTTTTTTTCTCTCTCTTTAAATATGTCCGATTTCTATCAAATTTATTAGTTAGTTATCGGCCAAAACGCGACGTGCTTATAAAGATTGCCAGATTGTTTTGTTTTATTAAAAGCCAATTCACTGCGTCCTTAGATACGAATTCGTCTGTGACCGTAACATTTACAGTAATTTCTTTAAACAAAATTGTAAAAATAGTTTTGTAATTATAGAATATTTTTAACATTTAATTTTTTAAATTTAAATAAATGTTCAATTTATCTTTACTCTTACCTCCTTTTATAATAAAAATAGTAAATAAAAAATAAGACTAATTTAACTAATTAGATAATACAAATCCGGTGATTTAAATTATCTAATTAGTTAAATTATAAATAAAGACATACAATAATTTGTTATTTATTACACTTAATTTTTTATTTAAAAAATAAAACATTAATTAAATATTAAATACAAATATGAGTTTCGTACAATAAAAACCAATGTTCATAAATAGTAACTAGTAATACTAAATTAATACCACAAAAACTGCATAAAAACAAAAGGAAATTAAAAATCAATTTTAATTCAAATAGTTTGGATTGAAAAAAAGTAATTTTTATTTAAGTAATTTTAATTAAAATTAACTTTAATTAAAATTAATTTAAACAACAATGAATTTTAATTAAAATTAATTTTAATTACAATGAATTTTAATTACAATTAGTTTTAATTACAATTGTTTTTAATTGCAATTAAATTTAATTACACTTACATTTAATTAAAAAATTATAATTGAAAAATATTAAAAAATTGAAACCCCCCCCAGGATTTTTTTCTAGTTGCGCCCCAGATTAACATTGTGTTCTAGGCGGTGAAATTCCAACACCAAAAAAATCCTCTCCTCTAAAGAATAAACCATATCTTCACAGCAAGCTGGAGATTAATGAAAAGCACACGCTTTCAGCAGAAAGGCGATTTAAATATTCCCCGACTCCTCGCGACACTTTTCCCATCAGCCAATCAGGTGAATCTGGTGACTGTTCGCTACACTGACGTCATGGTTCTGTTTTGTTGAAGCCAAATGTTCATGTCATATTGAGCCAAGTTGCCAAGCTGTAGTTTATTTATTTTACAAGCACGACATTTTGATTTTCAATCAGAAGTATAATTAGTATTTGACAAAAAGTGGAAATAGAAATATTTTTTTGACATTTGTTCTTATTTTTTCGATAAAAAATGTGGAAAAGTCGTTTTTTTTACAAAAAATTGTTACTTAGAGCCCATTTTCCACACAAGATTTATTTATATATCTTAGACAAAAATCATTTAGCACAGCTTTTAGTTCAATTTTAAGTGTTATAAATAAGCAATTTTTATGGATTTTCTTTCTTAAATTCAATTTATATACATAAAAGGCAAAGTCCTAACTCACTGATTGACTCACTCAACGCCTAGCCAAAATTACTGAAGGTACAGCTACCAAATTTTATTAAAATATTCTTTTTATGTCGTAGGTGTCACTTGAATAGCGATTATAATTTACCGATGGAGTACTGGCCAGTGGGGAAGGGATCAATTGGTATAAAATAATTGTTTACATAAAAAAATATCCGTTATTAAGGGTACACCCGTGCAACGCCGGGTTTATAAAGCTAGTACTTTTATATATCATTTGCAATAAGTAAAGTAGATGGGTAAAATTGCCTCTTTTGTTCTAAATGTGAAAGCTAAACTTTATATCACCCTTTAATTTAATTTTGAAAAAAAAATTGGGTAGTACCCTTTACAGCGCGCGGACTGCTAGCGATATGGCCTGCGATCCAAACCCCTCGGCCATCGATCCCCACATGACACCCTAAATTGTCTCCGTGTTGGTAGATGGTGCGATTGGTAGGTTCAGTCTCTACCCTACTATGGAACTAATTGGTCCCAACACATGCACATTTCGACAAACTGTACACTTCTATCGCAAAACGTTTAGCTCCTTCCAATTTTCAAACATCCAGCTCGAATTTGAAACACACCAAATTATTTAAATCGAAATCCAAACACAAAAATTCCATTTTCGTAGTTATTAATCATTTTTAGCTGTTTTAGGAACTGTGATGTAACAGAATCTGCAAATTGTAAAATTACTAGGCAATATGTCGATTCAACCAAACCGAACTCAAAACAAATGCATCCCTTCGTCAACACATTCTCGTGCTGCCCTAGTTCAAGTATGCAACCACGACCAAAACCCGTGATCAATTGGCTTTTTACTATTTTTCGGAGGGGCCGGCTCAATATTTCGGAATTGCATCAATTCCTATTCCGGTCAATTATGAAACACCCTGTATCAAGGACGCGATAAGTTCCGTGCAAAGCTCAGCTGTCTTGAACGCGTAATCAGAATTATTATTTACGAACGGGGTTGCCGTATTGTGAGACTTAACGCCGAAATTGCTCACTATAGGAACATAAGGCAGAAAATATCAATACTAAATATAAATTATTTAACAATTTTGATAAAATACAGAAAAAGTCAAGGACTTTTACCGGAGTCTAGATTGATAGAAAGCATTAGAGGTTTAATCTTATCTAAACTAGGTATCGGTTTAAACGATCTAAAAAAATCATCGTAATACCTATTTTTTTTAAAGATAAAACATCAACATTTAATACAAGTTCAATACTGAAAATTGAATGAATTGCTAAATTTTTCTCCTTAAATTTTTCTCTCTAGATTAGAAAAAACCCGATGAAGTCGAAAATTTACAAAAAATCTTAATTTTTAGCCATTTTTATACATAAAGCAACATAACTGTTTTATTTAACTGATATCTCAATATTCATACCAATTTTTATAAAAAGATATTGTGGGAACATTTTGAAAAAAAATCCATTAAAAATTCTTTAAATTGTAGGAGGAGTTGCATTTTGAAAAGACCTTAACATTTTTAATTAAAAAAACTCATGGAATTTTTTGTATATGTTTATTGAATGTTAGTTCTTTGTAAAAATAGTTTAATTTGAATGGTTGCGATAAAAATACTGGATTTAGTTTTTTGGGTACCGCGTCCCCTTAAGGGGTCACAGGAGTCTTAAAAATGTGCAAAGAAGATACTACATAGCATAGTTTGATCTCTATTGTAATTTTTTAACTACTCACTAAATGAGTATAATTTTTTTATATGTAATTCTACAGGATTTATTTATTATAAAACAAGTTTTAAAATTTCTGAAACTTTAGCCAAAACTAAAATAAATGATATTAAACATGAAGGTACTTGAACACACTGTGATTAGGCTTGCGCGGTACATTGTGAGGTCAAAATTGAAAAAATGACCAAGAAAATGACTTTATATTGTACAAATATGTACAAACTAGGACTTATACCTAAATTCTCAGCTCAATTTTAATTAGAAATTATTTTAAGAACTTTTTTCTAAAAAAATTAATAAAAATTTAAAAATTTTGATTTTAAATGTTTAAAAAAATAATTTCTAATTAAAATTGAGCTGAGAATTTAGGTATAAGTCTTTGTTTGTACATATTTGTACAATATAAAGTCATTTTCTTGGTCATTTTTTCAATTTTGACCTCACAATTTGCCGCGCAAGCCTAATCACAGTGTGTTCAAGTACCTTCATGTTTAATATCATTTATTTTAGTTTTGGCTAAAGTTTAATAAATTTTAAAACTTGTTTTATAATAAATAAATCTTGTAGAATTACATATAAAAAAAATTATACTTATACATTAAGTAGTTCAAAAATGACATGAAAGATCAAACTATGTTTTGTAGTACCTTCTTTGCACATTTTTAAGACTCCTGTGACCCCTTTTAAGCGACGAATCCGCTTAACAGTTATTCACATTAACTTGAGATTAGCTAAAGTCTGTAAGTAAGGAATGTGTATATTTTGGAAGTTTTGAATTCGAAAGTGTAATTTTTTTAGACAATTCACATTATTCCGCATACACTAACACTATTCCGCTGGTTTTTATTCTCCTTCATTTTTGGCGAAACATTCACGTGTATTATTTTGATGGAAGCATGGAAGTAGCAACCCTACGATACAAGTGCAGTGATCGTTCTATTTGGAAATGTTATTTCTATTTTGTAATGCGTAGTTGCTAAGCGATCATAAAGTTCTTTGAAGAATATATAATTGTTTACCTTTAATCGAACAAAATGGCCGAAGACAAAGGTGGTAAGTTTTCTTCAAGAAAAATATATTTAAAATTAAGATTCAAATTTATGTAACTTGAATCACTTATTATCTGTCTGATTTTTTTTCAATCAAATGTGAACAATGTACAGAAAAATGATTGTATCGTCAGTATGACGTTACTGTGCCATCAATTTACCAAAATACATATCTCATTTAAAGGGATTCACAGTATTTTTAACAACAATTGTTAATTGAAGAGCTTAGTGGAAGAACGTGCTGAGTGACATTTTAGAAAAAAAAGGGTAATTTTTGTGTCAATGAACATAATACTCTTTAACGATAATAAGTTTCTCTGTTTTCATAAACTTAAGTTTAGTATATTTTTTTATTCTTTACAAGTTATGTTTTCAACAGATCCGAGTGCAAACTGAAAACTTTAAAACCCAATTTCTCGTTTTCAACTTTTTGTAGCTTAGCACGTTCTTCCACTAAGCTAAAATAATAAGCTGCCAATAAGCAGAAATAATAACAATAAAATTAATAAATAATAATAAAAATTAATAATAATTCTGCTTTCAAGCAGAAATAATAACAATAAAAAGACTTTTTATGCAATGATTAAATTTTTTATATTGTCTTCATGTGTGCCCGGCTTTGCTTTTCATACTGGTATTTTTTGTCCCACAACAAAGTTTATTTTATTTTTTAAAACTTTTTTCAGGATTAAAATCTGAAAACATTTCTTATGGATTTTAATTTTTGTGTCGTAAATTATTTTTTTAAAAAATCCCGTTGAATGTAATTAAAATATGGATTCCAGTTAAGGCCGTCGTGTGACCTATGCTGTGCTTTCAATTTTTTTTTTCTGAGTATGTATAAAATACACGGTGCAGTGAAGGGTTAAATAAGAATACCTAGGGGCTTAAAAAATGTGTTGGCTTTAATCGCAATTCGTTATATCCGAGGAATTCAAATGCTTTTCCAAAAATGCAGGAAACGAAATTTAGCTCGAAACATTAATAGTTTGGTTTAGTAGTATTCTTTTTTAATGAGGTTTTAGCCTTATACAGCAGTTACACATCGTCAACTCCGTTGTCAACTCTGTTGTCAACTCCGGCTTGTACAATTTGCCCTTCAACCATTCGACCTTTGTTGGCGTGAAGTTGGCGAGTGATTTTATGACGCGGCGATTTTATTCAGTGTTTGTGGATAGCAACTGAGATATGGATGAAGAAATTTTGATTGCTGCTTGTGCATTACATTTAGAGAGTATAAACAATTATTTAGAGGTAATTAGAAAAACAGCTAAAAAACGTCGTCGAAGATGGTGGATGATAGCATGTCATCGCAACCGAACTATGTATGTAGAAAATATTTTTAATTATTTTTCATAGTATATTCTTCATGGAATGATATCTTTCATTACAAAGAAATATTAAAGTTGTTTTGGTCAGCCGGGCATTTTATTTTAAGCACGATGTCGGATGTCTTGCAAAAAAAAGTTTTTTCAGTGTTAAATTCATAAAACATTTTTTCATTAAAAATGTTATAATGAAACTTCAACTACAAAAACTGTGCATTCATAACATACAAAAATGAGCATTTGTAAGGCTTTAAACTTCCAATTTAGTAAATATGTTGAAATAAAGATTAAAACTGTATTAATTTGCTTGGTGAAGAGCACATAATTAGCTGAGTAACGGGAGTCTAAACTAGCAATTTTCTTTATCATATACGAACGTTTTCTATTTGTGTTTTGATGATTAATATTAAATAAGAAAAATATATTTTGTTTTAAACTAGAAATAAAGCAATAATGATAGATTTATTTAGATATATTTTTATTTTTAGATATTTTTTTTTGATGACTGTTCTTTTTCGTACTTATATTTAAATCTTTTAATGCCGGAGTATTACCGATTAAAATCAGGTCAAATAAAAAAGCGTTTTCAGTATTGTCCGCCAAAAATTTCGAAATTATTTGTATTAAAATAACTGATTAAGCTAACAACTCCAACCAGGTTTCAGTATTTTAATACAAAATCTTGTTTAAAAATTAATTGTTTTGATTGCGGGTAAGATATAACTAAGAGTTTGAATACTTTAATTCACATAGATAAATGTTATCATCACATATTTTACAGTGTCAAATTTTTAATTTCATTCATATATGTGATTGAATTTTATTTTCAAAATAATGAATGCGTCCTGCTTTAAATAAAAAAAAATTAAGAAAAACTCATACAATTCAATTTGATGTTTTACATACTTTTTCAAAGGATCACTTAAAAAGAGATAACACGCCAAGATGTTTGCTATTTTCCTTATGGCAACCCTTTCCTTTGAAGTAGAGAAGAAAAACCGCAAAAAGATGGGTTCGTTACCTTGAACACCAGCTTCAACTGAGTGTAGAATATCTACATGTAATACTTTTACCTTGAACCAGTTCAAGGTCAAGTTGAAGTGGAAGTTGAAGCCGGAGTTGACGACGTGTAACCACGATATTAGGGTGAGCACGTATCTCAACCAAATCAATCTATCAATCAATGAGGTTTGACTGTGACCAGACTGTGATGTTAAAATGTAATACACGTTTAGACTTTTTAGTTTTTCCTTATGTGAATTTCTTAAAAAATAAGAAAATGCTCTAACTAATTCGATTAAAAATTCATTGTTAATCCCAAGAGCTTTCGAAATGAATTTCATGAATAAATATGTTGTAAACAACTTCCAAATCGTCACTTCAGTTCCCACATGTGTTATCCCACCAACACAACGGATCAGATTTACTATACGGTAACCCTTGGCGACCTTTCCACAATAGCGCCAAAAGTCCATATGCTGCTGACTTTTGACGTACTGCGCTAATTAATAATGGTCGGATAGGGTTGCCGGAAAGCGTCATCGTTGCGAAGTCAAAGAATTCGAATCATCAGCCGAAGTCAGACAGGTTGCCGCAAAAATATTTATTGCCAAATTTGAAAAAATCGAACCAATGTTTACCGTACAGTAAATCTGATCCGTTGTGCAAAGTGATAGCACATGTGGGAACTTAAGTGACGAAATATTTGCTTTACTCTAAATCTCTCACTATTATTATTACTACTAATACATATACCCGGCTTGTGTGCTTGATCAAAGCTCGCTTATTAAGCCTTCGTCAAGTAGGACAGACACAGAAGGGAATTTTTACAGTCACAAAGAAAGGAATAACGCGTACACAAATAGCGACATTCATTGACAAACACAAACATCCATGCCTGACTGGGATTCGAGCCCGAACCCAGCTGCTCCAAAAGCTAGCACACTAACCATTGAGCCGCCGGGTCTGTCAAATTATGACAGTCTGGAAATACATTGGGTAAGATTTTAAGAATTTTTTAAGAATATAGATAAGTTTTACTGACAAAAAAATGTACAGTTCTTAATAGTACGAGAGCTAGCAACGTCGGAAAAACAAGCATTTCAGGTGGGCCAGTTTTAAGATATGCTATCTCTCTCACTCTCCCGGACATCATAAGGGCTATCTGGCTGGCGGTAGTGGTTGCGTTCATCAGTGCGCATCCTACTAATACAAGTAAAAAATTGATTTTTCAAATCATTTTAGGGCGTTTCATTTTATTATTGTTATTTTTAGCGAACTTTTTTCAACATTAATCTATTATTGCCAGACATTTTTATTGTTGTTTAAGCTGTGCAAGACGCTAATTTAGATTTTAAAAGCTCAAGTGTTGCTTAATCAAATTATCAGCTCGTTACAAGTATTGCCACATGGTATTGCGCAATGAATGACGATGACGTAATTATAATGATCGGTGAATTCACACCTGACGTGGTAATTTGGGCAACACTTGAGCTTTTAAACACTAAATTAGCGTCTGGCACAGCTTAAACAACAATAAAAATGTCAGGCAATAATAGATTAATGTTGAAAAAAGTTCGCTAAAAATAACAATAATAAAATGAAACGCCCTAAAATGATTTGAAAAATCAATTTTTTACTTGTATTAGTAGGATGCGCACTGATGAACGCAACCACTACCGCCAGCCAGATAGCCCTTATGATGTCCGGGAGAGTGAGAGAGATAGCATATCTTAAAACTGGCCCACCTGAAATTCTCCCTCAAAAACGTTGCTAGCTCTTAGACTATAAGTCACTTGCTTTGATTTTATCGTTTCTTTCAAAACTATGAAAGATATTTTTGTACTTAATTTTTAATTTTTTTTTTACCTTATGTAGCAGTAGTAAAAGATAGATGAAGAGCTTAGTATAAAAACGTGCTAAGCGACAAAAAGGTGAAAACGAGAAAAGGAGCTTTAAGTTTTTCGTGTGTACTTAGATACATAATAAAGCCGGCCCGCCGGCGCAGTGGTTAATGTTCTAGCCATTGGAGCTGCTGGGCTCGGGTTCCAATCCCGGTAATTGTGTTTGTCAATAAATGTTGTTATTTGTCTATGTGTTTGTGTCATCCTTCTTTGTGTGTCCCTTGTGACTGTCTCTTCTGGCGAGCTGGGTAATGGGCTATAAAGCCAACACTCTCCCTTCTAGAGGGCGCAATCACTGTCATTTGTCATAGATACATAACAAACGCACTTACAAAAAGTAAAAAATCTAGTTTACTTAAAAGTGTATGAAAAGGGAGAATTTTTTTATCTCTAAAAAAGAGGAATACTTGTTCATTAAAATTAAATAATGTTTAAAATTAAAATCTTTTCAAAAATGTTACTTAGCACGTTCTTCCACTGAGCTCTCCTACTGTGACATCCAGCTTTATGCCACTCTAATTGACTTTTATGATCCTCTAGCATTAAATAAACTTGAAGAAATTATTTAAAGTAGATACCTCTGTGAAACCACAGAACTACTTCCATAAAACTAATATTTAAAAGTCAATAAATAGCTAATATTAATTGCACAGTTTGTAAGCTATATGCTGTTTTGAAAAAATGGAAATAAAATTTTGGTGTTAATCTCAGTTGCAAGTTAAAAATTACCTGCGAAATTTAGAGATGCCATCTGTAGTTTGTGAATAAATTACTAAAATTTTATTTTAATAATAACTGATCAATATATTTAAAATTATACCTATTAATTATTTTAATGGCAAAATAACTTTCGTTTACATTTTTTGGCAAGTTTTTGTGAGTATACAGTCGCGTATACATTATTTAAAAACAGGGACCAAAGTTTCCCCATTGAAATTGTAAAGAGATAATTTACCATACAAGACATTTAAAGGAAAAATACTTGATAGTGAGTATTTTTTTTTTTTGAAAATATTATATGCTTTTCTGTAAAATTAACACATATTTCGGGTAATTTTTTTGTCTTACTGTATAGCTCTATACCAAAACCGACCTTAAGTTTGCAGTATACAAATGTTCTTCGAGAAAAAGGGTTAATAGTCCTCATTTTTGAGTGCGAGAATCGAATACAAGAATGTATTTCACATTTAATAAACAAATTGATTTGTTATTTCAAGACATAAATTTATTATTTTTATTAGTTAAGCTTCGGTTAGAGTGTTATTTTAATTATTTTTCCCCTTCGATTTTGACGTAACAGGGCGCATGAATATCAGGGTCGAAAGGAGCAGCCAATCAGAGCACGTGAAATTGCGGCGCCAGCCGGGTTGTTTATCCAGTTTCCTCCGCTCAGTACATTTCTCTGCTGCAAACTTAAGCTCGGTTTTAGTATAGAGCTATGCTAGAGATACATCATTCTATCAAATGTGTTATTTACTTAATTTCGAGCAGTGATCAACAATTTCAGGCGTACCACAATGGCAGAAGGACCTCCGCGACGTGCGGGAGGGTATGGCGGACACCTGCAAGTACGGCTTTCTTCCCGACGACCCCGACAGCCGAAAGATCGGCACCCGAAATTCCGACAGCCGAAAGACCGACAAGCCGAAACCACGTCAAGCCGAATGCCCGGATGGGTCGAAATCCAGAAATTAGATTTTTTTTGTCCGTTTCTCGATTTAAATTTTTGTAATTAGATTGTTTCATTCAAACGAAATATAAACTGTTTGTGGTTGAAAAAAAATCAACAAATACTACCTATACTGTCTTCTGTTTATTAAAATTGTGTAATAATAAAAAGTATTTCTAATTATCTAATTGTTTTATGGAGTCTTTAAGTATGGATTTGTATAGTAATGTATGGTCTTTATTTTATTTTTATAGTAAACGAATAATTAATTTTTCTAATTTTTTAAATTTTTCTATGTGGGTCAATTTAGTCTGTAAAAAAATTGCATGCAGTCTTTTCTTACTTCTGCTTTAATTATTCATTTGTCGGAGATAAATGTGAACTGGAAATAGTACTAGTTAAACTTCGTTTAATGTTTTCGCAAATCTCTTAGTTTGGCGCCATTATCGCTGTACTTGGCTATTTCAGGGGTGAAGCCGTAAATTAAACTGTGAGGTTAGACGCAGTAACAACTGGTTAACAATCTGCGATTAACTTACTACAATAAATATTATAAAAAAAATTATATCCATCTACACCACACCACATAATGAATAAGTCCCGATTAAAATACACCTTTTTTGAACCAAAAGCATTTTATGTTTACATAGCAATAAAACAAATGTGACTCTTCACAATTGCAAAAAATATTAATGCAAAAATTTGCAATTAAATTGCCCGTAATTATGCATAGCGGCTTTAATTTATAGATACGTCGGAAATTTCAACTCATTTGGTATTTCGTCCTTGTTGGGATTGACCCATTCGGGATTTCGTCCCTGTCGGATTTGTATGGCGTGTAGGGATTTCTGCTTTCGGGATTCTGGCTTGTCGGGCTTCGGCTGTCGGAATTGTGTCTGGAACCTCCTTGGCTTATAAACGGGATGCATGTTGTACCCCGAGGAGTTTGGTTTGGTTTTGAATTATCGTCGCACTAGAGCTACACGAGGGCTATTGGCGACGGGCGTCGTATTTTAGAACCACAGTCAGGTGACGAGCCACACCTGAATATGCACCCAACGCAACCGTTAAGGGCGACATCGTACGCAGCGTTAGGACTTTGAAGGATATTTAACGTGCACTCCCTTACACGGGGTATTATTAGTCGGACATTTTTGGCTGAACTGGCCGTTTATAGGTCGGCAGCTATTTTGGCGATGCCCGGACATGAACCTAGGACCTTCCGCATGCTAAGCTAGTGCTTAACCGACTGGGCTCCCCAGCCCCCCGAGGAGTTTAGTACAGTAAAACTTCTACAACAGACCACCTCCATTAAGCGACCACCTCCGCAAACGGGCAGTTTTTCAAGGAACCTTTCCCCCCCCCCTAATTGTTAAAAATACATCTAAAAAGATTAAAATTGTATAATTTTTTCTACTTAACCACTGCTTATAAAATTGATTTGAACATTTAAGCAGCTCAGTGATGATACTTCTCAAACAGACCACCCTCCCTCAACGACCGATTTTCCTCGGAACGGAGGGTGGTCGCTCCCGAGAAGTTTTACTTACATAAATTCAAGCAAATCATACACACAATTCCAGGCACAAGACGATAGCAGAAGAACATCCGCAGCCAGCAAGGGGTTCTCGCGTACATCTACTGCCGACTGCCATTTTACCGGAGGGTCTGGGACATAATCCCGACAGCCAAAAACCCGACAAGCCAAAATCCCGAATGGGTTAAAACCCGGCAGGGTCGAAAACCCGAATGGGTCGAAATCCAGAAAATATATTTTTTGTCCATTTCTCGATTTAATTTTTTGTAATTAGATTGATTATTTTTTAAAAGAAATATTAACTGTTTGTTGTTGGAAAAAGTTGTTTAGTTTCAATGGAGAAATGGGTGTAATAGGTTTGTATAAATGGAAGAATGCAAGCGATAGGATTTTTTTGTAAAATTAAGTAATAATATGAAAATTTGAAATACTATAGCAAATATTTTTAAATCTTTGTATTATTAAAAAATGTAAGTCTCTTGTACAGCTGTGGAAATAAAAAAGTACCCACTTGAGGTTATTTCATCCGTTAGTCACCCTATAGAATCGGACCTTTTTGAGATTGTGTACAATTAACATTCTGAGTTAATTGCACGATACAAAATTTGCATAACGGACCGTCTTCATATTAAAAATATTACGATCTTTGAAATTTCCAATAGCAACACCCAATTTTAATAACTTAGAAATGTTAAGCACTCTTGAAAACCCTTAAATCTAAGTTTTTGTTACATTTGAATGAATATTTGACGAGTTATTCAATCGAATCACTTGTGGACCTTTTGGGGACCAACTCTAAAATGACAAGCAAGCATGCATGCAAAGCCGTCTTCATTTATCAATTACACACGTAATCTTATACACAGTCCCCTAAAGGGTAATTATAAAGTATTTTGTGATTTACTCAGCAAATTATGAATAAACATTTTTAAAAATTGGGATTTCGCTTAAACTTCTTGTCTTAAATTTATTTCTTTAACAATATTAAGGGGTTGCCATTCACATTTTTTTTTTAAAAAATCAATATAATAATTATTTAAAACTATAAAAATTGTTTTAAATACCCCAATATTGAATGCATTTTGTTTGGTTTATTATAATTTCTTTTCAGTAAAAAATAGAGATGTTATATTTATGTTCTTTTTAAAGAGCAGTTGCTCTCTGCTCTGTTCTTTTAAAAAGAACAGTTCTTTAACCTGCTCTTTTTAAAAAAACTGCTTTGCGCGATTAAGAATTCAGGCAAACATAAATAAAATACATTTTGAACTTAAAATATCAAAATTTGATCGGAAGTGTCATTGTTTTGCAATAATTTGAATTAGTTACATTATTTTAAATGCAATGCGACTTAAAACTTATAGATTAATTCATGACAAAACTATTTTAAAATATTAGAAGATTATAAAAATTACTGGTAAGAAATTAAAGCGATAAAATGTTTTTAATAAGCAAATACATCTGAGGATCTGAAAATACATGATATATCTATACAAGAATAAATTTTAAAACAAGTATTTGGTATTGCACTGTAGATTAATTTCTACCCCACACTATTGAAGAAATTTATTTTATTAACTAAATATTTAACCGAAAATACAAATCCGATAATTTGGTTAAGGAAGCATAAACATGTACAAAAATGTTATCACATAAAATCTAACTTTAACTTACATAATTAGTGTAGCAGCTCACAACAAGTAAGATTTCAATTGTGAAGTTTCGCTTTCAAAGACAGAATCAGACTCAAAGATTTATTATAATTAAATAATTGTTCAATTTTAAGAATAACAAGGCTGTTTTTCCAATTTCCATTTAAAAAAAAGTTGAAAACCAAGTAAAATAAACTGTTTAAAAATGCTTTTAAAAAATACTCAAACGTGCGTCTACATGAGTTGCATTGATTAGAGGACCAGGATGGCCAGAAGAAATATCCTAAAATAGCCAAGCTGGTTCTCCAAAAAGCCTAAATACCCAAAATTATCTTCCATCACGTCCCTTCCAACTTAATTAAAATTACAAATCAAGACATATTCAAAAGCAAAAAAAAAATCAACATAACGCAAAAAATAGTCATGATTGAACGAAAAATAAAAACGTGTGGGCTTTTCCAACTTAATCTAATCATTAGCTTGAACAATTTTGGCTACTGGTATAATTTTAAATGAACCAAGCGGATCAAATAATAGCCAAAACTGCTGAAATTAGCCAATTCTAACAACCCTAACCACAACTCTTAATAAAGCAGCCGCATTCCTTGCGCACATAACCCTAAGAAACAGAAAAAGGGGGGGGGGGAGAGAGATATTGTTTACGTTATTATACCCCACTCTGAAATACGAGCCCGATTCCCGTGGTTCAACATTTCTGCCTATATATAATTTTTTTTAAATGTGTTTTCCATGTTGTAAAATAAGAGAAAATGTTTTGGGGAATGATAAAATTTAAAAAACAGCTACACAATGCTACGATGTACTAATAAAAATAATAATAAGCTTACCCATGCACCAGAAAATGAAAAAAGGTCAAATTCGAAAAATTCAAATTGCGAAATTAAAATCTGCCAAAATGAAACTGAAGGAAAAAATTCAATAATACTAACAAAGTAATGATGAAATAATAAAATAAATACAGAAATAAATTAATATAAAATAATGATAAGTAACGCAATAAAAAATAATGATAAATAATGTGATAAAAAATAATGAAATAAAATAATAATAAATAAAAATAATAAAGCAATAATACAAAAATAATAATCAAATTAAATAAAAATTAATTAATAATCAATATAAAAATAAATAAACAAAATAAATCCTACACGCACCAAAACCCAACTACGATAAACCCAATAATCCCATTTCCCATTTGAACGTTTGAAAGATGGCAAGAACAACCGTTTAGAACAGTGCCAAAAGAGCTGCGAATCGCAAAAAGAACGGCTTCCAGAGCAATCTCAAAAAAGAGCTAGTCGGAGCAATCTGCTCCAATTTGCCAGTTCGCGAAAAAGAATTATTCCGTTCCGAAAGGAGCTGCTCCGAAAGCAAAGAGCTATCGCACTACGAAAAAGCATCAAGGAGCTATCCTACTGCGAAAGAGCATACAAAAAGAACACTGTTCCTGTTCTTTTTAATCGTAATCGTTTTGAAATCTGTTTCATTGCCGGAGTAGTGGGTATAGCGTTTCGGGCATTCGTTACGTAGGTTGAGAAGAAGCTTTTTCGTCCAAACCCACTGAACCAACTATGAGGAGAGGAGTTGCTTGTTTTGTTAAGGAGCTAATGAATAATGATTTACCTTGTAACGGAATTAGAAAATTCATGTAATTTTTTTTGTAAAGAAAATAATTTTATGATTGGAATGAATAATTTCAAATGTATAAAAGTATAAGTTAAATTCTGATGAAAAATCATGAATTTACAGAAGAACAGGTTTTTTCAAAAACAAAGAACATACTGCTCCAGTTCTTTTTAAAGAACCTGTTCAAAAGAACATAGTGTTCTTTTTCTTCACATCTCTAGTAAAAAATTCGTTTCATTATCTTAATTATTTATAGATCGGGATAGTTTTTTATGTGCAACTCATTTAACATTATGGGACCTAAACTTTGCACGTCTCTAACTCCTCTAATAATGTTTAAAAACTAACAAAATTTGGCATTTCGTATTAACATAGGTCAGAGATTTGAAATATGGATTCAAAAAGGGGTGTTGCTATTGGAAATTTTATAGTTAGTAACGTGTTTAATATGAAGATGGCCCCTTATGCAAATTTTGTGTCATGCAATTAACTCAGAATGTTAATTGTTGACAATGTCAAAAAGGTCCGATTCTTTAGGATGAATAACGGAGGAAATAACCTCAAGTGGGTACTTTTTTATTTCCACAGCTGTACCTTTGAAATTTCAATTAATATTTTCTATTGAATTAAAAAAAATATAAATATAAATTAAAATTTTAAAGGAGGAAAAGACTTACAGTTTTCAATAACGCTAAGTATTTAAAAAATGTTTGCTATCATATGAGAAATTTTAATATCATTACTTCATTAAAAAAATCGAGTAGCTTGCACATATTCTTTCATATACATAGACTTATTGTGCCCATTTCTCCATTGGAACTAATGTTATTCTCCTCTAACTTTGAAAAAAAATAATTTTAGTAGAAGGAGTTTTGGGAACAAAGCGCACTTGGAATGACTCTCTAGGGATTCTGGCTTATCGGGCTTCGGCTGTCGGAATTGTGTCCGGAACCTCCTCGGCTTGGTTGGTTGGTAGACATATATTTTCTGGTTTGTGTGCTTGGTCGCAAGGACCCGCTTATAAACCATCGTCAAGTAGGACAACACGAGACACACACATACACAAATGACAGATGCTGCCATCTGTCGCCACCTCCACAATTTAGACATGTCCCTGAAGGGGAGGGAAATTTTCTCCAGGGACCTGTACCCATGGGAAACTGCGCAATGACCGCCCACAGGACTTTGCCGCCCAACAGATTTAACGAGTACGTACTCCGCATATACTCGACAATTACAAACATCCATGCCTCAACGGGATTCGAACCCGGATCCAGCAGCTCCAAAGGCCAATATCTTAACCACTAGGTCGCCGGATCGGCCTCCTCGTCTTATAAACGGGATGGTGTTCCGAGGAGTTTAGTAGTTAGAAGTATTTACATAAACTCAAGTAAATCAACAATTCCAGGCACAAGACGATGGCAGAAAAACGTCCGCAGCTTGCAAGGGGGTCTCACGTACATCTACAAGAACGGCCTGTTCAGCGACTGCCATTTTAGCGTAGACGGTCTGGGACATAAACCCGACAGCCGGAAAACCGGCAAGCCAAAACCACGACAAGCCAAAATCCCGAATGGGTTAAAACCCGGCAGGATCGAAAACCCGAATGGATCGGCAACAACAAACAAATACTAACTATACTGTCTTCTGTATATTAAAAGTGTGTAATAATAATAAAAAAAAGTATTGCTAATTATGTAATTGTTTTTTATTGCCTTTTAAAGCATTTCTGCTTTAGGGATTCTGGCTTCTCGGGCTTCGGCTGTAGGAATTGTGTCCGGAATCTCCTTGGCTTATAAACGGGATGTTGCGCCGAGGAGTTTAGTACAGGGTGGTTAAAAAATAACTCTCGCTATTCGGAGTGGTCGGTAACTTGAATGAATAATCCAAATGCATCAAAAATTCAGACACTACTATTCATGAAGGGGGAAAAAGAATGAAATCATAAAAAAGAATTCTAATAAAAAATAATAATAAAGAATAATCATAAAAAACAAACTCGTCTCTTGACCAGGGTTCTAAATTACGAGGCATAGCCAATTATGGCTAATTACGCCCAAAAAGCCAATTACGCCTCGTAATTTAGAACCCTGGTCAAGGGACGAGTGTGTTTTATATGATTCCATTCTTTTCCCTTCTTCTTGATTAGTAAGTGTCTCAATTTTTGATGCATCTGGATTATTCATTCAAGCTACAGACCACTCAAAATAGCGAGCGTTATTTTATAACCACTCTGTATTTACATAAACTCAAGTGAGCCGCGGTAGCTCAGTCGTGTGAAGCGTCGTTCTCGCATCGGATGATTTGCGGGTTCTGTCCTCGGCGGCTCTCGCAATTCTGATGGTCGCTGGGTCGGCGCTTGTACTCGGCTAAAGACCATAGTGTTGTCTAATGGTGGCTGGGGCACGTTAAATATGTCGTGGTTACAAAGTCCTCCATGTTCCCATACCAAATTAATACCTCTGGAGGTGCCAGATCAGGGGGTTATCGGCCTTTGATCTGGATCAAAATTCCGATATGTGAGTGAGAATGGATGTGTGAAAGGGACCTTCCTGTAAAACGGAAGTGTCATGCTGATGGGCAACATTCGGACTTCCTCCCTTGTGGCGCTCAATAAAAATGGAAGCCGCCCTCCTCGCCTTAAATCGGGTAGTCCTCTACTCTGGGCTCGGTTACGGAGTGGCAATAGAAACAACAACATAAACTCAAGTAAATCAACAATTCCAGGCACAAGACGATGGCAGAAAAACGTCCGCAGCCTGCAAGAGGGTCTCGCGTACGTCTACAAGCACGGCCTGTTCACCGACTGCCAGTTCACCGTGGGCGTGAAGACCTTCAAGCAGTGGCGGATCTAGGATTTTTCTGAGGGAGGGGCGCACCCAAAAACTTGCCTGAAATCCCAACTATGCTATCACAAAAGCTGGGACGCAACTAGAAAAAATTTCTGGGGGATGGGAGGGGGGGGGGGGGGTTAAATTTTATTTTAGTTTTTAATTAAAAATAATTTTTATTAACATTATTTTATTTTTCATTTACATTATTTTATTTTTCATTTACATTATTTATTTTTGATTTAGATTATTTCTTTTTAAATCTAATTCTAAATGGTAAATACATATTTTTACTGGTATTTTTTTACTAATTACTACTTATGAACTAACACTAGTTTTTACTTTACCTAACTAACGTTTATATTGTTACTAGCAGTATGGTCCCGCCTTGCTGGGAACCCGTTAACTTAATAGAAAATGGGTGTCGTAAAGAATATTGAAAAGTTGTTCTCTGCTTCAATAAGATTGACTACCTGAAATTTAGCAAAACCAGTGGTTTGTCAGATTCGAACATTAATGTAGAAGAACTTGAGGATACAAAATGTTTGCACTCCTTCCGTCATTCTGATAACATATTTGGCGCAAAAATGAAGATTCAACAGTCTTTGAGAGTTTGGTACAGCTCTAGAACACGATGACTTGGTAACAGCCAGAAAAAAAAAACCCAAAAAAACTCTTAGGTCAGTGGCACATTTTTGGTAATAATTTGGCGAGAAAATATAGATATAGCTACAAATCCTGACATTTTCAGGTCAATCACGATGATCTTGGAGAAACCAACCAGATTAATTATTTAAACAAAATAAATTTTACCCATCTGGCGCTTTTTTAGGTAACATTTCAGCAAGTTTGGCAATGCATTTGGCGAAAAAATGAAGACATTAAATAATCATAAACAGACCTACCGCGATATCCTTGAATAAATTATTTTTTAAATAAATAATGTAGTTTCTAAATATAATGGCAAAAGAATAAAATAAACATTTCAAATTTGAATTATTTTGAGCTTAATTTAATTTCTTAAGCCAATGACAACGCGAAAGAAAAAAAGCTATCGGATTTGAGCGAAAGTGGTGTATTTTTTTCCAGTTATTTCGAATTTTCTCTAAAAATAGAACAAATATGAAAAAACTAAGCCTCAGGTGCACACGTAGGTATTAAAAGGAATCTATATTAAAAATTTCGAATTTTTTAGAGCATTCTAAGTAGGTGTTTTGCGATCCACAGACATACATACACACAGACAGACTCTTTCTTTTATTATTATAGATATAGATTATTGTTGAATAATTTAAAAAATAAGTGCAACAAATAGGGAAAAATCAATATTTGGGAATGTTTTAGATGATGGAACGGTCTTCTTTTCACTTTTCTATGTACTGCGATTGGTTGCTTTTTTTGTTTCACTCTAAAAATGACCGAAATAGATGAAGTAGATGATATTCTATGCTAACAAATGTTTTGAACAAGCAACAGCTCATCAAAAAGTTGGCATTAAGTAGCTAACATATAAACAAAGCAAAAAATGACTGTATCTTGAAAATGGCATAGTTATTCGCATAGTTAGTTATAGCATAAATAATTAACTATTAAAATAAATACGACATGTGATAGCTCAGCAATAAAATAATCGAATGATTTATCATTTTAAACTTCGACCGAAGTTATATTTTTAGTTAATTTTAGGACGTCGTACAGGCTCGAATCGGCGATGTTAAACAATTTTCAAATTATATGCCCGTATGCCGTTATATAAAAATTGCAACTTAATTTTAACTTAAGGTGTTTAAGTTCCTTAATATCCCAAAAATAACTGCAGAGCGATTAACGGCCCGTGTAGCCAAAACATGTTCGATGATTAGTAATCTGTGTAGAGGGTGTGTGGCGATTTAATTTTGTCTAAATTTTTCCTTTAATTTTGTTTCCAATAATAATAATGAAAAAAAAAACGGTCAACAGGTCTTGAGGAGGGGGCGCGCGCCCCCCGCGCCCCCTGGCTGGATCCGCCACTGCCTTCAAGGGGATCAGCCTCGTCTTGGCGGCCAAGTGTCCACTCTTCGCCAGGATGCTCAAGATGGAGGTCGAACCCGCCAAGAGGCCCGCCATGATTTGCATAGAAATCAGGGACATGTCCGAAGACGCTTTCGAGATTTTGTTCCAGTATTTGAAATATAATTTTTTTTAAAACATGTTCTTTTGAACTGCTGGTAAAGTGCAGTATCTAGGCTAATGATGGACCCTAGTTGCAAAAAGCGCTCAATCAATCTAATTTATAAGGAGGTATGCTGAAATACTGGTTTTGTCAGAGCTGAAACGGTACCATTTGCTGTTGTAGTTACTGCAGTTTACCTCAGTGGCGTATCGAGGATTTTTCTCATCGACCAAATAATAACTAGCGTAGGGGCCCGGAGAGATGGGGGGAGGGGTTATTTTGAATTTTTAGCGAGAATAACCGTATTTCAGCAATTTTTGATGGGCTTTGCAATACTTTTACGATAATCATGCCATTGACCTTAAAATTCATAGTTTCAAATTTGTTAACCGTGAAACAAGTTTTCATGCATGTAATAAGTTTATTACAATACTTGGTAAAGTAAAATTACAAAACCTTGATGAAAACACTATAGGGCATTTCCACGCGTGACTGACACTACGTCAGAACGATTTAACCAATTTCGTTTGCATAGTTCATAATTATTTTATATTTATTTAAAAAAAAATATTGTATGTCAGTATACCCCTTAGCATATAGTATTTTTAGCAATCAGTAAAAATTTTTAAAAGTTATTATATATCTAAAAAATAATAAAAATGTCCTGATGTGACTGACACTACACGAAAGTTCGTAGCTTTTGAACGTAGATTTTGATCATAAAAATTCGAATTTCTTCTGATTGAGCAGTAATTCAGCATTCTACCACTGCTTATTTTAAGTATAAGGCTTCAGGCTAAATATATTAATTGCAAAAAAGTATTGAAATACCATAGGAAATAATATATATGCATTTTTGTGCGTGACTGACGCTACATTCAATTCGTGACTGACACTACATTGTGAATTGTATCACAGATATAGAATTTTAAGCAATAATAACACAACATATGTAAATAATTTTGAGCATTGAAAGTTAAAAATTGCATAAATGGTAAAATTATGGTTAGAAAAAGATACACAACGTCGCCTAAAGTAGGTTTCTGGTAATTTTGTTAAACTCTGTTTTCTTCTTCAAAATGCAGGAAATCAACGAAATCAACATTCTACCAGTGCTTATTTTAAGTATAAGGTTTAAAACTGAATCATTTAATAGCAAAAAAGTATTGAAATATCATAGGAAATAATTTATTAACACTTTTGTGCGTGACTTACATTACATTCAACTTGTGACACACTACATCATGTGAATTGTATCACAGAAATAGAAATTTTGGCAATAATAACAAAACGTATGTAAATAGTGTTGAACATGGTAAGTTAAAAATTACTTACACGGTAAAAATATAGTTACAAAAAGTTACACAAGGTCCCCTAAAGTTGGTTTCTGGTAGTTTCTTACTTCTTTATTCAATAGAATTTTCTGAAAAACCTTGACCCTGAAGCCATGCAAAAAGACTTCCCGACCATTGCAGATGTTTCAGTTTTACTGAATAAGCAACTTTACTAAACATTTGCCAACAAAATTGTTAACGATAATTTAACTATAAAAGGAAATACAGCTCTTTTTATAGCATCAAGTTCATTTTCAAAACTTTGTTGAGAGGTAAATATCTTTTTAAAACATTTAAATTTGTTTTATCCGCCATGTAGTATTTTGGGGGATTTAATGAAACATTGGAAGTTGTTTTAAGTAGGTATTTGTTGAATTTAAAAAAAAAAAAAAACGGAGTAATTTTTGAGTGTCAGGGAATCGGAAGTATTTATCTTCTTTGATGAGCCTATATCATTTAATCTACTTATTTTGCCCTTTACAGAGTTGCCAGAAATGTATAATAGTGATATGTTTGGGTAGATTTCTTATTCAAAGTAAAAAAAAATCTTTAGCAAAATGTGAGTCAAATTTGATAGAAAGTGTGACTTCTTTTATCCCCTCCTCACTGTATCACGAAGTCCATCAATTGGTCCTTTACCATGACTGAAGGCAAAGATGGCCATTACTTTTGGAAAAAAATTACCACCCAGGGTTGTCAAATGGTTGGAGGATTGTAATGGAGGTGAATTACTTTTAATTGAAGTGTTTTCCGTAAAGTGGTTTTTGCTTTCATTTTCTTAAAATTTTTGTAATTTATCCCCTCCTAAAAACTTCCCCTTTGCTCTTTTTTTTCTTTTAGCTGTTGATATAGACATCTTAAATCAAAATTATCAAAATATAAGAAATCTACAAAGATTATAGCTAATCTAAAACATCTTGATCAAAGAGAAGTTGTGACTGACACTACATTGTGACTGACGCTACAGAGCTAAAATGTGTTATAAATAGAGAAAATGATTTTCATTTTAAAATTAAGAGTTGTGGAATTACACAGAGGTTACTAAAGTAAGAAAATATCGTAAAAAATTTGAAGTAAAGCCTTTTTTTTTAAAGTTATAGAAACTTTTCTATCTTTTCGTGACTGACACTACAGTCAAAAAGGAGATTTTTATCGTCCTAATTAAATATCGTTTAGTTATATACACCCATTAATAGTGTGTTTTTAAGGTAGTTCTGATAGTGTATTTTAATAATTTTATCAAAAAAATCTGATAAAATGTGCTTCGTACCTTAAAATTCATTTGTTCAAAATGATGAAAAAACCCGAGACCATGCTTTCAACACAAAGCGGATATTTTGAAGCTGATGTGTTGCCAAAGATGAAACAATAATAGTTGTTGATTCAAAAATAATAAAATTCAAACCTTTCTAAAGCAAATATAAAAGTTGCAAGTGTAGAAAAAAATATTTTTTTTTGCAGTCGTGGTCTCTTCTGACGTGGAATTACCCTATAGTTTTTTCTTAAGCTGAAGTTGAATTTTTCTAGATTTTTTCGCCATTTCGTTTAGGACTTCGTTGAGGTCACAGTAAAGTTCAAATGACAAAAATAGAAAATTTGTGATCTAAACTGCACCAGATAATTTTGTGGACTGTCGAATTCAATGTCCGAAGTTCAAATGTTTTTCACCAAGTCTTGTAAAGGACTGGCATTAGATTGACTCTTTCTTTTAACGCACTTTTTTTAATGATGGTATAGGTCCCAGATTGTTAATTTATGAACCAGTCTTTCTAGCAATAACCATAAATTTCAAAATTTTATAAATAATGAATTGTTTTTAAATTATCTACTTTTTTCAATTCGAAATGATTTTCTTATCTTCTCTTCAAAAAGTAAACCAAAAATCTGATTATCAAATCACATATGAAATTAAAAATGTTTATTCTTAAATTTATGCCAAGAAAAAACCAGTTTAATTTTGTCCATTTCAAAGTCAGTTGGTTGGGAATCAGAAATAATATTAAAATATAAAAAATGTAATTATGCGCAATTTTGGTAGCCTAGACATATTATTCGTCCCTTTTTGAAGTGGAATTCAAGAACTGTTAAATAGACAAAAAGTATAAAATATAATTCTATGATGTTATAACTTAATGTTCCTTCCCTAAATAAAAAATAACTTAATGTTAAATGCTTGGGAGAAAAATAACATTACATTGGAAGAATATTGTTTGTACTCAAGTTAAAAAAAAAAACAATTTCACATAAATTATTAAAAATAAATATTTAAAAAAAAGCACAATTCAAATATCCTGTAGGATATGTTTTAGGATAGGATTAGATAGGATAGGATGGATAGGATGTGTTTTAGGATAGGATTATTGAATACCCAATCACAAAATGCAATAATATTTAATCACATACGACGATTCTTGAAGTAAACACGTAGATTATTGGCGCAAAAAGTTTATAGGAATAAATTTCCATGTTTCAATTTGACTCAAGACGTCGATTTTCATCAGAATGGCACACAACACAAACGGTTGACTACGCGAAGTTGTGAAACATGATATCCGTAAATGGGTGTAGAGGGGCGGGGGAGGGAGGGATGGTGAGTGGGAATGGTAGTGTGCTATTTTGATGGTCCCATTGAAACAGGTAAATTTGTAACAATAAACTATTTGCGCCAAAAATCTGCGTTGTTTACTTCATGAATCTTCTCATGTATCATGAAAACATGTTCTTAGTAGGGTAGGGCAGGAACATTTAAAGCAAATTTGATTTTCTTAAGGATATATTTTCTTAATTGTAATTATGCACAATTTTGGTAGCCTAGACATATTATTCGCCCCTTTTTGAAGTGGAACTCAAGAACCGTTAAATATACAAAAAGTATAAAATATAATTCTATGATGTTATAACTTTGAAACAAACAAGAAGTGAAATAAAAGAATTAAAATACCCAACATTGTAAAAATATTTTCCATATCAATAATTTATCAATTTTCCATCTGTTATGTATCAACCTACCATGATACCTACCTACCATGATACCACCTGCTTTTTAACTCTTTACGCACTGAATATAAGGTTTGATTTTAATTATTTGCATTGTAGATAGCATTGCAGATTTTAATGTGCTAAAGCAGTACTATTCAATTAACAAGTCCCACCCTGCCCCTTCTGTCTAAATGAAAAATGAAAAGTAAAATCTCTTTATAGGTGATACCCTATAAGTATTGTCAGCAGATAAATGGTTAACCCTCTAATGCATGAATTTTTATTTTCATCCCAAAAAAATATATACGTATCTTTAATACTCACACATTATGGGAAAAATACTAAAAAAATTAACTGCATTAGAATTTAAATAATTTCAATTTTTAAATTTTTTCCATGTGACAAAAACCAACTGCAAAATTCCTATTTTGATAATAATGACTAGAAAACTACTGAAAATATTTCAAAATAACCCTTTTTAACTATGATTAATTTTTCAAAACAATTTATTAGTATTTAGTACTAATATTATTATTCTTTGAATACTGCCAAAAACGTAATTTCACAAAAGTTAATAACCTCACTCTTTAATTTTGAATGCACTTTTACTACTGTCATCTATGAGGATTATTAGTAACTAAAACTTTAAAATGAAATGTTATAGATGAAAAAAAAACGCAGATTTGTCTAGGAGGAGCTCTAATTTAATAGAATAAAGTGGATTATGTTATTTGTTACCATACTGTAACAGTGTGCATTAGAGGGTTAAATTTGAAATTCAATTAAACAAGATAAATCTTTCAGCTACGTTAACACCAACCAAATCGGCGATTTGAGTTCCCATGAGCTAGTACTGGACGTCTTCAAAGCGGCAGTCAAGTACGACCAGCCAAATCTGAAGTCGGCCTGCGAGCAGAAGATCTTGGAATGGGAATTGACGTGTGATAACGTCATCTCCGTCCTACAGATGTCTGACGTGCCGCTGGTGAAGAACCGGTGCTGGAACTTCATAGCTAGGAATGTCCTGGGTGTTCTGGCGTCGGATGGGATTTGGGAAGCTAGCTCGGATACGATGGCGACAATGTTTGAACGGGGATACTTGATTAAAAAAACAGTAAGATGTTTTATTTTAAATTTTAGGCCTTATTAGAGGCAATAGTACCCCAACAGTCAGGGTCTGATCCAGAAAAACTGACAAGGGCGCAATACATTTTAAGGGCCCCTAAACTAAAACAGTTAGCCACGATTGCCCTTAATAATAGTTCTAGTCGGCTGATGTATCTTATTTTTTTGCTAACAATTTACCAACATCCTTAAAATGATCACAAAAGTGCTCATTTTTTATCTCTAAAATTTAAATGAAAATATGCGTATAAACAGTATGATTATTCATTTTAAATTTTTAATTTGTTTTTACCTTGAAATTTAGTAAATATTTTTAGCTATTTATTGGAGGATTTTAGTTAGTTTTACATTATGGCGAGTTACTACTGAGCACTCTACCCATTGGCCGTTTCAATTGGTGGATTTAAGTTATTTGTAATCTTATTACTGCGTACACTCTTAAAACAAAAGAGTGAAATCCACTCCTGTAGGAGAAGTGAATTTTTGACACTGGAAAGGAGTAAATATTAACTCACACTGAGTTAAAACCACTCGTTTGGAGGGATCCTGTCGTAAGTTTAACATACAAAGGATATACTCCTATAGAGGAAATGCATTTTCGACACTGGAGAAGTAAAAATTAATTCAGACTGAGTTAAAATAGCTCATTTGTTTTAAGAGTGTAACTACTCAACACTGCAGTAATGTATTAGTGATCCTTACTTTCTTTTCCAGTTAACCTCTACCGATATACTATCCAACGTCGTAAGTTGGGCCGAAAAACAGTTCCATAGCAACCCACGCAAAGATGGTAAGAAGGACAAGGACTACAAGTTGGTGAGAGAGCATCTGTTGATCCCGTGTGGAGCTATGTCTAAGTCTTTGATGAGCTGGATCGGCTTCCACAAGCTCACACCCACGGAACTTGCAAAAGCTACATCTGATTATCCGAAACTTCTGACTGATGAGGAAGTCAGGATATTATTCCAGTACTCGTTCGCACCCGAAAACAGCAAACCCGAACTACCGAATTGGTAGATATTTGTTCATTTAGATTTGCTTGGATGTGTTTTGTTCTTTGTATTTTTCTGTGTGTAAGTTTTCGATGTGTATTCATTATAAACAGATTTTTCCACACGTTCAGACCCACGGAACTTGGAAAAGCTATATATGATTATCTGAAACTTCTGACTGAGGAAGAAGTCAGGATATCATTTCAGTACTTGTTGGCACCAAAGAACAGCAAACCCGAACTGCCGAATTGATAGAATTTTGTTGATTTCATTCGAATATTTAGTTTTGTTGGGTTGTGTGATATGTTCTCATTATTTGTGTAAGTTTTCGATGTGTATTCATTAGTCACGGATTTAAAGGCGATTGACCGTGGGTCTCCAAACCAAACTGCCTCTGTGTTAATCCAAGGAAAATAATATTTTCTAACCACATTTCTCCGGCTGTGTTGAATATTGTTACAGACAGTTTTTTTATACGACTAATGTAGCTGATTTACAGGTCTCTATAAATCTCCTTTTTGAAATTGATTAGAATATTTTATGTAAAATCATTTATTGAAAAAAAAATATTTGAACCAATTTGAAAAAGTGGGAGTGTAGAGTTAGCACCATAACAACCTGCAAGTCTGCTACATGAACTAAAAATATTCGTAAAAATCTTCAGCCCAGCCGGAGAAATGTGGCTTAGAAAATATTGTTTTTCCATTGGATTAACACATATGCACTTTGGCTAGGAAACCCGCTCTTAATCGAGCTTATTCGCCCTTAATGATGTGGAACTGAATTTATTTGTGTGCTCTTTATACAATATTAAATAAGCCCTGGTTTAGTGATAGCTCACTTACTGCACATACAGGGTGTTCCAAAATTGACCGGAATTGTATAGGACGCAATTCCTAAATATTTACCCAGGCCCCCGCCAATGAAAAACGGCTAACTAATTGGCCGCCCTTTCGGTCGTGCATGTAATCTTGCACTTGTGCTACACAAGAATGTAGAACTTTTAGTTTGGTTTGGTTGAATTTACATCTGATAAAAATGACAGGTTCAACTTAGTTTTCAATTTTTTTTTTTTAGGAGGCTGTTCATTTTGATAGGTTGTTGCATTATTGCTAAAAAAAACTTGATGTTGACCATCAGTCTATAATAACAATTATTGTATTTTGCTTATTTATGCTGGGTAGGTATGCACATATACAGGGTCGTTATAAAATAACGCTCGCTATTCGGAGTGGTCTGTAGCTTTAATGAATAATCCAAATGCAGAAGACTTTGAGACACTTACTAATCAAGAAGGGGGGAAAGAATGGAATCATAAAAAACAAACTCGTCTCTTGACCATGGTTCTAAATTACGAGGCGTAATTGGATGTGTTGGTCGTAATTAGTCACAATTGGCTACGCCGCGTAATTTAGTACCTTGGTCAAGAGACGAGTTTCGTTTTATTGTTCCATTCTTTATCGAAAAAAAGAAACTCGTCTCTTGACCAGGGTTCTAAATTACGAGGCGTAATTAGCTGTGTTGGCTGTAATTGGCCACAATTGACGACGCCTCGTAACTTAGAACCCTGGTCAAGAGACGAGTTGTTTTTTATGATTATTTTTTAAGATTCTATCTTTTTTATGATTCCATTCTCTCCCCCCCCCCTTCTTGATTAGTAAGTGTCTCAAATTTTGAAGCAGTTGGACTATTCATTCAAGCTACAGACCACTCCGAATAGCGAGCATTATTTTATAACCACCCTGTATATTCCGGTGTGTGTGCATGATCAGAGACCCGCTTATAAGATTTCGTCAAGTAAGACAGCCACAGAAGGATTTTTTACTGACAGAGAAAGGAAGTACACCCAGGGCAAAGGCGGGAATTGAACCCGCACCCATTACAGCGCGCGGACTGCTAGCGTTATGGCCTGCGATCCAAACCACTCGGCCATCGATCCCCACATGACACCTTAAATTGTCTCCGTGTTGGTAGATGGTGCGGTTGGTAGGTTCAGTCTCTACCCTACTATTTGGTCCCAACACATGCACATTTCGACAAACTGTACATTTCTATCGCAAAACGTTTAGCTCCTTCCAATTTTCAAACATCCAGCTCGAATTTGAAACACACCAAATTATTTAAATTGAAATCCGAACACAAAAATTCCATTTTCGTAGTTACTAATCATTTTTAGTAGTTTTAGAAACTGTGATGTAACAGAATCTGCAACTAGTAAAATTACTAGGCAATATGTCGATTCAACCAAACCAAACTCAAAACATATGCATCCCTTCGTCAACGCATTCTCGTGCTGCCCCAGTTCAAGTATACAACCACGACCAAAACGCGTGATCAATTGGCTTTTTACTATTTTTCGGAGGGGCCGGCTCAATATTTCGGAATTGCATCAATTCCTATTCCGGTCAATTTTGAAACACCCTGTAACTCGAATGTTTTATATTTCAGTACTTACTTTGTGATTGAATGTTTTAAAATAATTCTTTTTGGTAACTATGTATAATGCTTGAAGAGATTGATGGGTTTTCACAAGCTCACACAACACACACATGAAACTATAGGCAATTACAATAAATTATAAAAACTCCTAACGGACGAGTAAGTCAGGATCAGGACGATTTTTGTGTCTTTAAACCACGACTGAGCCTGGATATTCATAAGAGTTTACAAGCTGCCAATAAATCGTAGTTTATTAATAATTCAGTAAAATACTGCGCTTGATTCTTTATCAGTTGCGTCGGATTCCTGTTTCCACAAGTTCACACCAACTGAACTAGAAAAAATACCAAATACTTTTATTAAGGTATATTTTTTTGCTTTAAGACAAGATATCAGATTGACCATTTGGCAGTTTTGTTGGAGATTACTGATTCTATTTGTCAGTTTTGGTGGGATATAATATTTTGTAGTTGTTTAATTAAATATTACAAAATGTATTTATTATCAATTGAAATATATATATAAACGGCAAACTGAATTATTTTTGTACAGACAAGAGCAGTCTAAGAAACGCATTTTCCCTAAATATAAATGACTTCAAATTTAGGACATTATACGTTAATTCTTATATTATCTATGAGAACTTGGTATGTTGTGGCAGTTCAACAGCAGAATTTTATCAATATAAAGTTTCAGCAATCGAATATTATTGTTTCTACAGTTAAGAGTTTATATTGCAGAACATTTCAAACAACCGTGATAAAATTTATCTCAAATCTAGAGATCGTATGAGTGTTTTCTTACAAAATCTATCATATTATTTTTATGGATGTACTGTATGTTTTACCACGTTTTTTTTTTAAAAATAAATTGCTTTTATTGTACTGAATTTCATGAATCCATTTTCTTCGAAATTATAATAAAGAATAAAAGAGCCTTAAAGTCTGTATTAAAGCTTTAAAAATAGGGCCAACTAAAATACATCATCTACATATATGAAATAGAATAACATCTACTTCATAGTTCTTTAAATTAACTTCAGAAAGGAAGGTAGATTGGACGTCCAAAGATGATTTATTATTTCATATTGAATATTTAAAGTATTAAAATGTAGCCATTACGGCTAGTAGAGAGGGCCGAGAAAGGCCGCCAAAGCACACAGCACCTCACATGTCGAGGTCTTATTAAGAAGTGACGGTATTTTTGATGATTGGGAGAAGAGTGGATAATTTTATTGATATTTTTATGATTTATCACATATATAAAAGAAGAGCGTCTTGAGTTATAATAATAGTTCGACTATTTATAACTCAAGAACTGCTGAACTGATTTAGATGAAAATTGGTGGGGAGGTAGCTTAGAACCAGGAATAGGCTATAGAACACTTTTTATTTCGAATGTAAGAGTTTCGGGTGTAAGAGTGCAAAACGTGAGCCATAGGAAAAGCATTGTAAGATTTTAATTTATGCTATTATTTCAATTTAAAAAATTTTTTAGCGCGTTCAGCGTGAACAAAAATTAACTAAAGAAAAAAAGAGCGGGTTGGTTTAATTTGCTAGATTGATATTTAAATATCAATGTTTTATTCTATTTACTGATTTTAAATCTTTTTTTTAATGGTGGATCAGATTCCCTCACCTAGATTTTAATAAAGTTTTAAAATTCAATTTAATTGATGTTTACAAATGGTAAGAGATGAAGATATGATGAAGCAATATTTTCATCATAAACAAGGAATTTATACTTCCTAAAACTTTAGGGACCTACCTCAAGCAAGTCGAAAGTTTTTTGCCGACTGGGACTCTTAACGGAAGCGTTTGGTGGTAAGAAAGTTGATGAACAATGTGATTTACGCGACGATACTCAAATTCGATACTCGACGATACTCGATTCTTTTTCTAAAAAATATTTACATTTATTATCCAAATAAAAAAATTGACCTTGATAAAATCAAAAGTTTGATAATTTATTGCCTCTAAGGCGGAACAAAGTTCACCGGGTCAGCTAGTAGTTATTAGAAGCACATTTTCCCCTCTGATGAGAGATAAGAAAATCGACCGAAGTGTAAATTAGTTTTTAGTGTATGACATTAAAATGTAAATTTTAATTGGAAATTTTATTTATTTAAAATTTATTTAAATTTTGTTTCAGTATCGGATGATTAATAATGACTCGCCCATACTTAAAAGTTAAAAACTTTGTAAGATTATAAAATTTATAATTTAAAAAAATTATAAGTGTTGCTGAAAAAAAACAGTACGTCGTATGCATGAGAGAATATATTCTGTTTTAGTGTAAGGCATTTTATATTATGACTATAAGTAAATGATGTATGTGAATTATGTGAATGACAAGTTTTTAGCCATTGTTTGTAGTGTATCTCTATCTAAAATATTAAAAACAAAAAGTTTCAGTAATAACAAGGACTGACGAATAATGCTAAAAATATTTAATAGTGTATAATTACATTACTAACTACGATGCCCAAAACAATTAGGAGAGAGTAATTTTTAAACCCTTTCACCGCCTATGACTCCATTTGGAATCATTACATTTTAGCCAAAAAAACCCCCCCCCCCCCGTTTTTTACCATTTCATACTGGATGCATTATGTAACTATTTCAGAAATTTTAGATTTTTGGAATAAATAATAAAAAAGTTGGAACTGAAAGGGTTAGCAAAACATGTAATGCCCCTTTAATTGTTTTGAGCAGTGTAGTTGAAATAATAAGAATTCAAAAAAAATTCGGAAAATCAAAAATTTTAAGAAATGAAACTTTAAGTCAAATCAGCACCACATAAGAGATATCTGTGGTATAGGATGGTAAAAAATAACCTAGTAAAGGACATCTTTGGCAAAAGGATACATTTACGATGGGTTGATTTTAATCATTTACCGATAGGAGACAGTGATCTATTGTTTAATTGATTACAAACAATAAAATCACTAGTCTTCCAAGCAGAAAATGAAATTCCTTCTGATCAATTTTCGTAGGAGAAGACACTATTTTGACGTACCTGAAAATAAAAGAACCAGTTAATAGTTTATATTAAATAAATTAAAATACAAAAAGTTAATTTGTTTGTTATAGTTTTGTTGTCGAGTTGATTAAATTTGGTAAATATTGAGTTGCAATAAATAATTATTAAATAATTAGCATGAACTATGGAATGGTTACACCGTAACATAATTTGAAATGCTTGAAGAGGCTTATTTGAGCATGTGCCTTTTCTTTTCCTTCAAGTTACTTGAATGCAACTGCTTAATATCCACGATTTTAAAACGCAGTTAAAAATATTATTTAGAATGTAGAATTCTAGATTGTAAATTTCTTCTAACTTCTTACCAAAAACTAAATTAATAAAAATGACTTAAAAATGAAAATGATAGTTTAAAGACTATTATGTTAAAAATAGGTCTAATGACTCTAGAATATACAGTTATTTTATCAATTTTAAAATATCTATTAAAAAATCTCAACTTGTGTAATAAAAAGAAATAAGTTCAAAATTTCATTCGAATCTAAAACATAAACCTGTATTCCTAACTTCTTAGTAAATACTTATACGTTAGAAGTAATATTTAAACTAATATCTGTGTCAAATACTTCTGTCTCAATAAATAAATAAAAAAATCTTAGCAGATATCCCCCACCCCTTTAGAATAGAGCAAAGAATAAAAAACAGAATAAACTTTGGATCGATTGAACGTCCGTCACTCTGGATTAGTCGAACTTTCAATAAGGTGAAAAGAGCATTTGCTTCACTTTAGAACCTTTTTTTTTGTTATCGGAAGTTTGTTTTCATTTATTTGTACAAGGATCAGGGTAAAAAATAGTTCTTTTTTCTGATATTTTTATGAGTCGCTATTTAAATAATGAAATTTTGTGGGCAAGTAGAGATGTACTTTTTCATGTTTCGTTAATCCTCTTAGGGGTTTTCATTACTCCCAATTACTTTATATTGAGTAACTGAATAAAAATTATTTTTATTTAATTGAACAGGGAACTAAATTAATGTTTTGTAAAAAAAAAGAAAGTTAGAAATTTTTTGCTTACTTTTTTTAATATTACTGGTGTAAAAACTTAAAACTTCTCATATAAATAAAATATTTCGAAGAATGCTGATAAAATCCTATTGAAATAATAAAAGCATAAAAAATAGGCTTTTTTTTATCTATACGTAACAAAAATTTCCCATTTGTAAACTGCGGACCAGAATTAAAAAAATATTAGCAATTATTAAAAAATTATTAACTAGATTTATAATTAATTTTTTTAAATTTATTAACTAGATTTATTATTTGATTATTAAAAATTCATTAACTAGATTTATAATTTAATTATTAAAAATTTATTTACAAGATTTATAATTTAATTATTAAAAATTTATTTACTAGATTTATTGTTTAATCATTAAAAATTTATTTATTAGATTTATTATTTAATTATTAAATATTTTTAACTAGATTTATTATTTATTAACTATTACTAAAAATATTAAACAGCGTATTAACAATTTGAAATGCAATTCAAAATAAGATTTCATCACACTTTTGCGTGAATAAGTATCTAGCTTGTAAGTTTGTTAAAACTTCTGATTAGTTGCCAATTTTTCCCAACGAAACATCATTCGATTTCCTTTTATTAAAATCTAGAATCGTATTCCTTGAAGAGCATTTGAAATCATATTTGCTTTATGAAATCAACATAAAAAATACAATTTTATTTATTTATTAACGTCTAAAATCATATATCATGATGTTTTTAGAGTGCCAATATTTCACCCGTCTGTTAAAACGCAACAAGATTTTATTCATTTCCGGATGGATATATTTATTACCATATTGGTGACATAAACCTTTCCCTGACATATTAAGTTTAAACATACATTTATTTAGAAGTTTCGATAAGTCTTTATATGCCTGACACTAAATATCTTAAGAAAAAAAATCGAGACTACTTTTTTGCAGCTGGAATGGAGAAGAAATGTTATAAAAGGTAAAAATTGTTGTTTAATACTGAAATAACATATTTAATAACACATGTTGAATATTGAAAGTATCATGAACATCGAAAGTCACACTATCAGTTTATTTCTATAAAAAAATGTTCTCTTAAAGTCAAATTCTGATATTAAAACGAAGAGGAAATATTGTGTAATTCATTGAAAATCAAATCAACTAAAAATGTTATCGAAATTTTTTGAGTGAATAAATATGAAATTGATACCTAACAGAGTTAAGTATTAATAGAAAAGATGATTTACATTAAAGCTTATATACAGAAGAAACATACATGTTAAAGATTATTTACAACCAGGGTGGCTTTTAGTATAACATTGACATAAGATAACAAATATGTAAAATTATCGGTAAGTTATAATTATTACACAATGTTTTGCAAATTTTGGTAAGCATTTACAAACTTTAAAAATATAAAACTATGATAAATTTATCAAAAGGCCAAATATGTAATGAGAAAATAATAATATCAGACTAATTTTATTTATATCATTCATTGAAAATGTTAAAAAAAGATATTTGGTATGCATGAAATGTTTGGAGAAATCTGTGTAGGAAATTTTTAAATGTTACCATTAAAATGTAATGATGGTTTTATCTAACCCATAAACGCATATTTGGATACCAAGTAATCATTTTTTAAAAGTGAATCAGTATAATGGAGTTGTAATCTAAAGTATACTAGAACTCTATAAAAAAAAGAGAGAAAGAAGTAAAAAGTGTTCAACATTTTCAACAAAAGAGTACGTCATTAGATACTTTTTGGTTCTAGAAAAGCTTAAAATAATTATATTAACACATTATTTTAAATAAAATTTCTCTTTTCTTGCGCTGATTTTAAGCAAAACTCTTCACTAGTAGTTTTTAGACCGTTTCCAACATTGATTTTTATTAAATATTAAGCAACTAGTTTTTATATAAAGGACATTATAACACAAGAATAATTTATCAAGAGTTAAACGACCTCTGATAAAAAGAATTTTTTTGGACGAAAACCAAACCTCAATCACAATCTAATCCTATCAATTACGAATTTTTTTCGTTTACCACAAATTAAAGAATTACTTTTCGCACACGATAGAGGGGAAAGTGATTGATTAGTGCGGTGGAACTGTTGAAAAATATGCTTTTACAGATAGCAGTTTTAGTTTATTAGAGTCCCGTGATTTTTAAGTATTTTGTAAAGTGGCCTATGTGGTTGTTTAACGTCGTGAATGGCAACAGCTTCAACGGTACTGTTTTCATTTTTTTCTGAAATAACTTTTGTTTTGGTATTCGAAAATTAGTTTTCTTAGAATATTTTACTTTTTAAATTTTTAAAATACAGATTAGAGTCCCGTGATTTTTAAGTATTTTGTAAAGTGGCCTATGTGGTTGTTTAACGTCGTGAATGGCAACAGCTTCAACGGTACTGTTTTCATTTTTTTTCTGAAATAACTTTTGTTTTGGTATTTGAAAATTAGTTTTCTTAGAATATTTTACTTTTTAAATTTTTAAAATACAAACTTCTTGATGTGCTGATGGTTGTTCAAAACATCTGTGAAATAAAGCTTGCAAGAATTTTTTCCCTATCAATATCGGTCATTTTGAGAGAGAGAGAGAGAGAAACAACCAATAAAATCCAATGAAATCGCAGTACGTGAAGCCGAAGCAACCAATAATATCCAGTTAGGATAAAAATGAAAATAAGAGAGTTACATAATCTGAAACACTCCCTTTACTGCTATAAAATGGCACATCATTGGGATTTTTCAGGTGACTCATTCCTTCCAGAATTCATCCCTCTTCTCCTTCCATCGGTGTTCTGTTTCCTCGTGACAAATTCACCAAACGCAACTTTTAGAAATAATTTATATTCTTTCACTGTTTCCGTTGCCTTTTAACACATGAAACAAGCCCATTAAATATTTAGCAACAAGATACACAGCTCAAAACATTTAGGGGAGCACTTTGCGTACTTTTGTTAATCCTTTCAGTTCCAATTTTTCATTTTTATTCTAAAAATCTAAAATTTTGTAAAACAAATTTATTATGCATCTAGAATGAAATGGTAAAAAAAATGCAAGCGTTAAGAATTTTAGGTCAGTTTATTTCATAAATATTTTTGAGAGTGAATTTTATTTTACTATATTTATTATATTTTCATTGAATTAAAACAAACATTTATTTCGTCAAAAGACATGATTCGTCCACCTAACTATAAATAAGGGCGAGCTCAACTTAGTGAGAAAAAACTCGCCAGCTGATTATTCCAAATAGAATCATTGGGGGTTGAAAGGGCTTAAAACACTCGCTCCCCTAATTGTTTTGAGCAGTGTATTTTAAATTTAAATAAGTAAAAATGAAATAAAATTATCATTTTCTTATGAGAAAATTCCTACATATTTTTTCAAATGGTCAAATGGTAATTGCTTGGGTAAACAAAAGTATATGGAAAAAAATCTACTTTTTTACCAATAGTCAACAAAATTTTCCGAAGTTAACTAATAGACACCTCGTTTGTTTTATTATGCTAAACCTATGGTTGATTTTCTTAGAACCTCGAGAATCCAAAATATTTAAATAGATCATTGCAGCATCCTAAGTTTTTGAACTCAAAAGTGTTAAGAAATATGATGCAACAAATCCAAGTAGAATTAGCATAGTAAGTAATTATTTTTGAAGATTATGCAAAGCAGCATGTGAAAAAAACAACCGTTAAATGCTTAACATCTTTATCATGTGGAGTTTTTTTTAAAAAAAGAATTTATGGTAAAGATTTTTTTACACACTAGTGAGGCCCATACTTTCGCATGTTCATTCTAATGGAATCTAATTAGCAGTAATCTTTGGTAGAACATATTAATCCTTGGTCACGAAAGCCGCGGTATAGGGCATGTAAACTGAAGTAACTACAACGATGAATTAGACCTTTTTTGTTGTGAAATAATCAGTAATTTAGTATGCTTTCTTGTAATTTAAAGTTACTAAATTCGTACAACAACGATCTAAGTTAGATTCACTTGCCCACGACAGTATAACCTCGAGTTTGTGGTTTGGTATGCTTAGAATGGATAAACGTCTGTGCCAGTCTCTTAAAATGACGAATGACTTTATATAATATTATATATATGAGAGATAATGCACTGTTTAAAACAGCGCCTTTAATTTAAAAAAAAAATTGGGCTTGGTTGATGGGTATTAAAGGGATTAATTTTTTGTGTTTGTCAAAAGGATGTTTTCAAAATGTAAGTTAAGCATTTTTATTTTACGCTGAGTGTTTAATGGAATGATCGCTTTCTTTTCATTTCCCAAAAATAATTTAAAATAATATGTAAATAAATGCTAGTGAAGTTTTTTTTATTACTTTATTATTATAATTATTTAAAAATATGTCACAATATTGTCATTAAAATTATTAAATTTATCACTCCTCTTTGTCCCTTAACTTTCATGGTAAGAATCGTATGCAACATTCTATAGTGTGTTAAAACTTTCCCAACAATATAAAACTTACAAATTGGCTTAAAATCATTACATAGTTATTCTCATAATTTAGAATTATTAGTTATTTATTGTGAAATAAGAATCCGATAATTTTATTAACATATACTTGTATATTAAAATAATAGTATTTACATTTCTGGAAGCCTCAATGAAATAACTCTTTTTTTAAATTTATATATTTTTAAATACGGAAATCTGTAATATATTTTTTTGAGGCTTTTCCTTATTTGAAGAATTTTTTTATTAAATCATTACTACTAGTTTTTAATATAACAATATTTTATTTCTTTTGTAGAGCTTCCGTTTCCTCAAAAAATATTTTAGAATAAAAAATATTTTTTAACATTTAAGGTAGGCGAATACCCAAAATTCTCAAATTTTTAGTATTACTTTAATCTTTTCCAAACTTGGCATAATGATTTCAAATATAATGAACAATGCTTTTTGGGCAATTTTTTTTTATTTAAATATAATTGATTTATTTTAAACGGTGTTTTTCAACTAAAAAAAGGGGTTTACGCCAACACTTCTAGCATAAAAAGTTTTACATTAATTTACCTGAAATTTTTCACAGATGCTATTTCAATATATATCTGTGCCATGAACCTCTAACATCTGGTGTAAGTGTACAAGTTTTTTAAAAAAAATGTCCAAGTGTAGGTTAATCGAAAAAAAAATCATTTTTTTGTGTGGTTAATTTATAACATTTTTCTTAATAACTTTTTTTCTTGTAATTTGTATGTAACTCTAGAGAGTCATTGCACGTATCAGTTAAAAACGAAGAATATTACACATAATAAATGTTCATAGGATGAAAATTCAATGTGGTAGACTTGTTGGTGTAAACCTCCTTTTTTAGTAGAAAAACACCGTTTAAAATAAATAAATTATATTTAAATAAAAACAAAAGCCTAAATAGTATTATTCATTGCATTTGAAATCACTATGCCAAATTTGGAAAAGATTGAAGCAATAGTAAAAATTTTAGAATTTTGGGTATTCGCCTACCTTAAGAAGCAAAGAGCATTCAATGTAAATTAAGAATAAATTTAATGAATATCGCCCAATTTAAGAGTTTGTAAATTTAGTTTTCAAACTTTGAGTGTGATTGATTTATATTTGTATATGAATGTACATATGTATATGAATGTATTCATTAAATAAGTAAACAAAAGTAGTAAACATGTACCTTAAAACGTTTCAATTCTGAAATAATTAAAGAATATGGAAGGACAATGATTTCAGTTCACAAAAATAAACCGACGGATTTTCAATTATTCAATTTATTAATTTATATGATATAATTTAATATTAGATTTTTGCTTTTTTGTTAAAATGTTTAGTAGAGCAAACCTTGCTTTAAAAAAATTCAGCAATTCAAAATTAAATAAAATTAGCATTCTATAACTTTTGAAGTAAATAATATCAACCTTACGAATGCGATATATATATTTTTACTAAAAATTATTTAATTTTAACTTGAAAATATGTTTTTTTATTTTTTTAAAAAAAGTATTGAGTAAATGTTTGTGACTTATCTAAAAACATAAAAAAAAATATCAGTGATAAGAAACCAAATAGCTGTTATCGAGAAATAACATCTCCAATAATTTTTTAGAACCATAAGACAACCTAAAAACATTGCACTAAATACTTTGTATTAATTTATTATTTGAAGCGAAAAACTGCACGAAAATAATTAGGAATGCCTTTTTTCCGAAAAAAAAAAGCGTAGTTTTTTCTTTTGTTGTTCTCCTTTTTATAATGAAATAAAAAAAAGGTTTGATATAAAGAATCGTCAGGAAAATTGAACCATTTTATAAAAAAATATCCCCATCTTACTGTAAAAGATAATCAGTTTTTAAAAGAGTGGGTTTATTTAAAAAATTTGTGTGAATGAAATACAGTAAATTCAAGGGAAGAAAGGGAGCTATTGGTAAATATATTTTTATTATAGGAAGATTTTTTTTCGATGTGTTTAAGAATAAAAAAATTCAAGTGGTATTCAGAGAATTAATATTGGATAAATAATAAATTCTCCGACTATCCACCGCACTCTGTCCTTATATATGAGACGTAGGTTAAAATGAATATTTTCTCTCAAAACTAGGCGTAGAATAATGGTAAGGAATTTTTCAATACTATTTTTTAAAATAACACAGATCTAATTTTTAAACATTCCCCTAAATAAAATATTTTTCTATTCATACGGCTATTGCTACTTATTCAAAAATGATCTCTTATCAGTAATCTATGATATTAGATTAAAGTTTAAAAAAAATAAAAATACTCATGCACCTTAAAGTTTTTAAATTTCAGTAATTTATGAATCAATGTGTAAAAATGTATTGTTCAGTACTTCCTTGATGATGGAATATCTAACTTATTCTTCATTGGTGGCTATGTGTAAAGCTTGATGAGATAGATCGGTTTTCACAAGCCCACGCATCGCACCCTCGAAAGTAGGAATAATTATATTGAATTGTCCAAAACTCCATTAATGGCCAATAAAGTCAGGATCAGGACTTTTTTTGTACCTTTAAACCAGACAAAAATGAGTGTGCCATGCAAAACCATGCATGGCAGTTTACACAAACTGCCAATAAGTTGTCGTTACTAATAATTCACCAAGAACCAACGTTGCTTTCTTTGTGAATCCTTAATGAATATCCCTTTTAATATAGTATAAAGTTTACTCTTGATAATTTTAACACATTTAATTGATATATGTGACGGTCACTGCTTCAGTGACGACAACCAGGGTATTTACCCCATTTTCAGCTTCTCAGCAAAGCGTGCGGCTACCAGGGCACACCACTGAACTGAACTGAAACTCTGGAAGCATAGAGTAAATAATAGCTTCGCTAAGGAGAGGTTTCACCAACCGGTTTTGTAGAGACGATTGAAGCGCCATCACGGAAAACGGCATTGGAATGTGGGATCGACTCTCCCCCCTCTTACCGCTCTACCCGTCTTCGGAACGTCACGACAAGTAGGGGGGGATTGCGAAGTGGGGAGGGTTGAGAAGAAACGGAAAGGGACTTCGAGTCGGAAGACACAAAAACGTGATGATTCGACAGTCAATTATTATGTGTTTGCAGTAAACGCGTGCATTATTATTTTTTTTTATGTGTAGCATATTTGATTACTTTATATAATTATGATTTTGGTTAAAATAATAATAAAAAAGCTAATGCGATCATACAATTTAAACTTATTTAAAAACTGCAGTCGAAATATTTTTTATTAAAGATGTTTAGGATATAAAATTAAAAATATAAAGAATGTAAAATTGTGGATAAGTTAAATACAATAGTTTGTTTTAAAAAATGTATGAAAAAGTATCGGAGCAGTTTTAAATATATTTAAGAGAAAATTGTAGTTTATAAAATATTTTATGAACAAAATGTTCATTTAACTTTTCTTTTAAAATACAAAAAATATTTTTTCTAAAAAAGGTATTAATTAAAATTTAACGAGTTATAATTATATTTTAATTAAACTATCAGTGAAAAAATATATTATGAAACATTGCAATAATTTTTAAAACGAAACTTTTTAAATGTTAGTAAAAGCCTTCTTATCTTCACAATTTCAAACGAAAATAGTTTTAAAAACCTGTAAAAGAACAAACCTAATTGAACAAAGTTTCGTTAGCTAACAATTTAAAATAACAATATTCATTTTTATGCATTAAGATAGGCGAATACCCAAAATTCCGATACTGATTTCAAATATAATGAATAATACTATTTCGGCATTTTTTAAATTTAAATATAATTTATTTATTTTAAACGGTGTTTTTCTACTAAAAAAGGAGGTTTACGATAACAAGTTTACCACATTGAATTTTCATCCTATAAACATTTCAGGTAAATTAATGTAAAACTTTTTTTACTAGAAGTGTTGGCGCAACCCCCTTTTTTAATGTGAAAAACACCATTTCAAATAAATCAATTTTTTTAAAATAAAAAAAATGCCTAAAAAGCATTGCTCATTATATTTGAAATCACTGTGCCAAATTTGGAAAAGATTAAAGTAATAGTAAAAATTTTAGAATTTCGGGTATTAGCCTACCTTAACTATTGAAAAGCGGTTTATGTTAATAGATTCACATGAAGCCACTAAAATGTGCACCTCAATTTTTTGTTTATTAATTAAATAATATTTTAGGAAATTATTATTAAGTTTTAGGTATTATCTCTTATTAAAAAATATGTAAAATTATTATCTATGAAACTCAAGCTTTTTCTAGTTTATCGCTGTGTTTTATTAAGAACATTATATTTGTACAAAAAGTTAAGAAATTAAAAAATTATAAGACTATAAGTTATCATGAAAATAAAATTTAAAAAAAAACGTCTTAATTTTATTCTAGATAAAATTCTATTGAGTTCAATTATGTATGCAAGAAAAATATTGCATTGTGTAAAAAAAATAAATGCAAGAATAAAATATTTTTTTTACTTATTTCAATCTTTTATTTTTCCATTTTAATTAATATAACAAATAAAGACGACATTCATAAGAATCGGTAGTTTGAAATGAAAAACCCAAGTTGAACTTTAGATCGCGCCCCTCAGACAAGATTCCCTGGCTCAGTGGTAAAGCACGCTGCTCTTGTCCGACAGGTCGCCAGATCAAATCTTGCCATGCCCTCTATACACTCTTTTTACCCTCTTTTGTCAGTAGTTTTGCAATAATTCACAAGATGGCGCCACTATTATCCTCTTTTCCTCCTCTTCATTTCCTCACCTCCACATTCCACTCGCGTTTTCCGTAGGGGCGCTAGTGTCTATGGGAAACTCCAATGTTAAGGCGATTGTATGGGGGTCCAATGAGAGAGAAGCCTCTTTACCCCCCTTCTTACTCTATGTCTGGAAGGAGTATCGAAACACTCGTCAAACGGGTCGGTGAAGCCCGGCAACCCTGTAAGAGTAACCCAACTTTTGCCGCCAATCCTATACTTTACCTGTTAAAATAGACATTTTAAACCAACTTTTTCAAGAATTTTTTAAGCAGAAAATTGATAGGTTATTGCTTTAGGAGGTTCTTTACATAATGAAGTTTCGGAAACATGTACTTTTTAAAAAATAGAATTGCGGCAACAATCTTTAAAACTTAAATTCCTTGGAGTACTATTCTTGGCGAGCGATTGGCGACATCCAATGCAAACTGCAAGTCAAGTGTCCATTTTGATCGGCGAGGTTATGCCAAATATGGCACATATTCTCCCTAAAGCTGTCGCCAAGTGACCCAAAAAAAAGCTTCACCAGCTTATCATGGGATGATTCTTCCAGAGTTTCAGTTCAGTTCAGTGGGGCACACAGGTGAACGTGCCAAACTGCCACGGAACGGAAATTGGATTTAATTTTCGGGCACGCATCTCCCCCCCCCCCCCCCCCCGGCGGGGCACAATACTGAGTCACAAACACATGTCACTCCCCTGCCACGCCCTGGTGTGGTGGGGGAACTTAACGCACGATCCCACTAATAGGGTTTAATGGGGGAGTGTGAGAGAGTGATTAATCAATGTCGGGGTTTGTCGTGATAGTTTGTTTGTTATTGACTCTGTTGATGAGAAGGTGAGGTTTGAAGGGGGATGGCTATGGGGACATTTATCCCCTTATATTTACATTGACTTATTATTTTCGACACGTAAAATAAAGTGCATCTATTATGAATGTATACAAAATTACATTAAAGTACAAAGTGAAGGTTGAATAGACTTCGGTTGGAGAATGTTTAGTTTTGTGTAGAAGTAGTGAAATTAAACAAGTGTATGGTCATCTTTTTCAAGATATTAGCCCTGGAGATCCCTACTAAATGTAACTACACTGCTCAAGACAATTAGGGGAGCACTTGGCGTAATTTTGTTAATCCTTTCAGTTTCAACATTTTGTTTTCATTCTAAAAATCAAAAATTTGTGAAATGGATTCATTATGCATTCAGAATAAAATGGTAAAAAACAGGGGGAAAATATTAATTTTGTAACTAAAATTTAAGGTTTGGGGGGGGGGGGGGGGTGTCGTATTAGAATTATAAATTATGAATAAATTATAACAATGATTTTTTCAAATTTTTATTTAATAAAATAGAGGTAAAATTAATTTTTGAACTTCTGAGAATGCCAGCGTGAAAAATTTAGGGCAATTTATTTCATACAAATTTTTGGGGAGTGAATTTTATTTTACAATGTTTTCATATTTTCATTTAATTAAAACAAACATTATTTACATCCTCAAAAGACATGATTCGTCCATCTAACGATAAATTAGTGCAAGCTCAATTTAGTGATAAAAAAAAATTGCCATCTGATTATTCCAAATAGAAACATTGGGGTTGAAATTGTTTAAGCCATGCGCTCCTCTAATTTTTGTGAGCAGTGTATTTTAGTTTTCATCATTGAAAGTATCCATTTAGTAGTTTAAAAAGTCATAATAGGTGATAAATAAAAATTTTTAAATAAGAAAAGAAGATTTAACTATTTTAAATTTTGTTTCTGAAGTTAAACCATCGATAGGCTAAAAAAGGAAGACCAAAAAGAGGCAGACTAAAGAAGAGCGGTCAAGACTGTCAGTATTTTCATTATCAAATTAACTAAAGTCTAACGATTTGAGTTGGGTCGAATATTGTCACCCTAGAGCTACACAAGGGGTATCGGCTGCACAATTTAGAATCACAAACAAATGACGAGAAGACACCCGAGTAGGCACCCATCGCAACTTTTGTTGCGGGTGACATCGTAAGTGGCATCGGGACTTTGAATCATAGTTTTCATGCATTTCCTCTACACGGGGAATTCTTTGCCCGACGTTTTACTATACACAGACCGTGCAGTGTTTTCAACATTTAACCACTTCGTTGTCGAAGGTAAATATTGCTTCGAAAATAGAAGACATTGTTTCCTGATCAATCTTTATAAGTATACATTGAATGATAGTTAACACATTCGCCGCCACTAAATCATCGATAGAGTCTTCATCGATAGAGGCTGATGAAGTAGAAAAACATCCTGTTTTTTTAAACCCGTTCGTTACAATGGAAATAAACTAATTGTTCATTTTTGAACAAGTACAAATCTAAGTTCGAGTGTTCGAGATCGTAAAATAGGTTGAATTATCGAGGTTAGGTTGAATTAACGTCACTAACTAAAGCTACACGATAGCTACTTAGTCGTAAAAATACAAGGAAATGTTCCTGGCCTTTTCCAACCGGATAACTCATCATCTGGCACTAATTATTGATTTGAAAGCCAATTACCAGATTTACTTCAGTGATTAACTTTTCGACTAAGAAATCATCATTAAATTTTCTAATTCGTATTTTTTGGGTAGTTTTTGTTTTAAAAAAAATACAAAAAAAATAAATAAAACAGACTATTTGCAATTTTTTTATATCTAGATTGTTGAATAACAAACTGAATCACTTTACGAAATGCGGTATGTCAGGTGTCTGGTCGCTCTACACTTGAGGCGAAGGATTTAATTTCCTCGTAATTTAAAATAGAAGGCCCTCTTTCAAATCATCAAGTATTATTCCAAGCACAGAAGGATCGGTTGTAAAAGTTAAAAACGAACTTGAACTCATAAGAACGGTTGGCGAAATGGTACTATGAATTTCATCAGAATGTGCTGTTATCGGTGAATCGGAACCACTCGACTCCCTAAGGAGTCAGTGGCATCCAACGTGTTAATAAGTCATTGCTGGTTTATTGTAAGAAAATGTGGGCCAAAAATGAGAGTTCAACACAATTAACCGAACATTGTCACCAAGGGATAGCAATGTATGGAATGCGCGTTTTAAAAGATCTAAGCGACCAGATAAGATTACACTAATCATTTCAAAATATTTTAGAGTAGTAAGATTTCTTACCTGGACCAAATCCAGCTTTTAGCATACCTTGTTTGCAGACGTTTTAGAACCTTTTTTCAAGCAATAGGTTTAATTAGTCTTCGTGTAAAAAGTAAATATACAAAGGGCATTTCGCTGTGTACTTGAGTTTGTTATTCAACTCTCCATATATTAAAATTTTTTTGCAAATACATAGCCGTATATATTTTTTTAGAGTTTTTCGATTAGGTTAGGTTTGAATTATCGTCGCACTAGAGCTACACGAGGGCTATTGGCGACGGGCGTCGTATTTTAGAACCACAGTCAAGTGACGAGCCAACACCTGAATAGGCACCCAACGCAATCGTTAAGGGCGACATCGTATTAGAGTTTTTCGAACCAAACAACGTAAATAAAATGTCGGATTTGAAAATGCAATGATGATGTCTTAATCGAGAAGTCAGCAGCTGTAACAAATCTGGTCGTGTAGAAAAAAAAAATTAAAACCCGGACATACCCCTATCCAAGCAAAATAGATTACATCTACAGTAGGATCGATGTTTAAGCCTATGGGATGGATCGATCCTGAATGGATGGAAATCCGGCTGAAGGAGCAACAAAAAATAATAATCCGGCTCCAATTTCGGCCTGCAATGGATAGCCACAATTAAAAAGTCCGTCCACTCTGCAGTAAATGAGGGCCACATGAATTTGCATTAGCAGACGCCTTGGATCTTTGGGAGGTCGATGCTGTGGTTAACAAGAGTTGTAACTAGTCTTAAATGATTTGTTTCGGTAATTAACTTTTCGACTATGAAATCATCATTAAATTTTCCTAAATCATGTTTTATTGCGCTGTTTTTGCGTGAAAACACAAATGAAAAAATTAAACGGAGGACTATTGACATAAATTTTATAGCTTTATAGTGGCGAAACAGCCTAAACCTTACTGCGAAATGCAGTACGTCTGAACGCTCTAATTGTAACAAATATTGAACCTTATATTTTACGACTTAAAGTTTGGGATAAAGTAACTTAAATAACAGATTTAATCTTCCATGAAGAATTTTTTTTTCAAAATGAACTATCAACACTAGCTAAGGTTTTTCAAGTAGCTATTTGTGCAACAAGTGTAAAGTAAATTTTTTTTAAAACACGAAGGGAAGATTTTGAAAGAGTGCGTTCGTGCGAAACAATTTACCCGAGTTTTAAAAAGTTTAAATTACGAACAAGGGTTTGTATACATAACTTTTCCTAATGATGTGTAATTTTTTTACTTTGCGTACATGATTTCAATGTTAGTACATATTTAGTAGTTTATCAAAGATTAAAAGTGTAATTTAAACTCGCACTTGAAATAGTATTTTTTTAATCATAAAAGGAATCTAGGTGTAATGTTGGGTAAAACTGTACCAAACATGTTATTTTACTCATTGTGCATAGATACTTTTATATACTAGTTTCTTAAAAGCCTGACTTTACACCCGGACATAGATTTGAATAAGTGATACTTTCCGCAAGTGAATAGAAAAAAAGTTTATGCATATATTTTTTTTTATCATGGGAGAATGTGAACAGACAATTGGCTAAAAATCTAAATGATGATAAACTGGAAATTCAACACCGAAAAACCATTTTTGTGTTTCATACAACTTAATTTAGTTTCTAACCAACTCTGAGTGATAAAAATAAAGTTTACAAACCTGTGTGTTATAATGCAAGAATCTTCGGTTGAAAAACTCTTTTATGTGCGTGCTAAATGTATTCATTAATTTCTTCGTTGTTATTTTGTTAGTATATTTTAAGTATTTCTGTAGGTAGGCATGTTCTTAGATATATTTTTCTGGTTTGCTTCATAATAGACCCACTTATAAACCTTCGTCAGGTAAGACAGACACAGACAGAATTTTCACTGACACAGAGAGAGAGAGAAAGTATACTCAGACCGAAATCGAACCCGAACCCGTTACTGTGAGCAGACTGTTAGCGTAATGGACTGCGATCAAATCCACTAAACCACCCCATACTTAGTTTACCTTTGAATCGATGAATCTTTATATTTATTTTTTTCAGTTTGTAATTTCTTCTGATACGTTTCTATGAGGATTTTTACTTTTTTCCTGGCTGTTTTCATCTCGTCAATTTGATCTACTACCATTTGAAAATGACCGTTACAGCGAATTCAAGCCAACCGAAGCGAGGTGGCGCCCAAATAGTGCTTTGGTCTGCGATAACGACTGGATACTTTTGGGGACTTTTAGTGCTTGGGAGGGGTTTTGGTTTGGTGCTGAATGCTAATTTGAGGTGTGGGTTAATGAGCGTTTTTAGGTTGTGTTTGGGAGAGTTTTTGGTGTTTGTGGTTTGAATAGATAATTAGCTGATATGGATAGGGTGGGGTTATAGGGAATTCCAAACAATGACCCCCGGTCGGGATTATGTCATATTTGCTTGAGACTTATTTGAAAACGAATAAAACTGTATTTTTAATTAATTGTCATTATATGCGTACAACGCTATGTAATATTTTAACTCTTTGTACTCCATTGTCACCTCACACACATTTGGAACAATTCATATATGTTATGAAAAAATCCAGTGTCGCCGCATTTGCGACCCGCTTGTTTATCTCAATGTATCTCTGGAGTTACTGATTCCTAGTATTGCTTATAGGCTGCAGTGCAAAGAAATATTTTTTATTTATTTTTAACAAGTAAGTTGAACGAAATATTTAAACCTAAAATAAAAAATAAATAAGTAAGGAAAATTTAAATGTTTAGTTTATTTTTTTTAAACATGAGTTATTTGTTTAACGATTGAAACGTCTATTTGTTTGCTATAATTGTTTTCCTTTCCAAAATCATTAAGATGAAAAACTTCATTTCTTTTTAGTTACAAACCTCTTTCCCAACGGTTTGGAAATGAACAAATATGTATAGTTGTTTCAACTGCATTAATTTTTATTTAAATTTATTTATAATTGCATACTTGTTATAAAAAATCGGATGAGGTTTATTTTAAAGGTATGATATTAAAAACCTTTCCAAATAAAAAAAAAATACATTTTAATAAATAATTTTAATTATAAAATTTTGAAATATTTAAGGTTGTTGAAAGAAAGTTTAATGCAAAAAATACGGAAAAAGCCGGGTCTAATACTAGGAGGGCTACATTTGCTACGCTTGTTGATAGATATTAAATGTTTATTTTGAATTAGAAAGAAATATAAAATTTATATATTGAAAGATAATTTTTAGGAAGTAATTTAAACAAATATGACAGGTGTACCAAAGTTTGTTTAATTTGCTAATAGTTAACTAATCCATTTTATTTTTTGCCAGAGTCTTTCCAAAAAAATATCCTGATTATTGATAATCAGTAAAAAAATAAATAAAAATAGCCTTTGCTTCCTTTAAGGTAGATATGGAGTGTATTTTTGCTACAGAAGCTGCAGAAGCTTTTACTTTGCTATGCTCTTTGCTTTGCTACAGAAGCTAAGCATTTCTGCTACTAATTTTGCATATTAAAACTTTTTTTAATTAGAAAGAAATATAAGATATATATTAAAATATAATTTTTAGGAAGTAATTTAAGCAAAAATGACAGTTTAATTTGCTAGTAAATAACACTAATCCATTTTATGTCTTGCCAGAATCTTTCCAAAAAAATATGATTATTGATAATCAGTAAAAAAATAATTTAAAAATAGGTTTTGGTTCCTCTAAGGTAGATATGGAGTGTATTTTTGCTGCAGAAGAGCTAAAAAGACATGGGCCTACTTTTAAAAGCCTCCATAACCTTAATGCTTACATTAAATATATATTCTTTAATTTTCAGAGTTTCACTATCATTTCTGGAAGGTTTGGAATTTAAAAAAGGGGTCCATAACTTAAATGTCAAGTGAAAAACTTAATTTTATTGTGTTTCTATTATTGTTTGCAATAAAGTCACATTAAGCTTTTATAGACTAGAGTTTGCAAATAATTTAGCCAAAATCATGTAAGCGTATAATTGGTAAGAATGCGGAATTTCTTTCTTACGGTTGTTTAATTTATTGTTCGTGAAACTTTTCATAACTTAACGTAATAACATCTAATCCTTCTATGATCTTATCTAATAAATTTAAAGGGACCTATAACAAGATCTCATTAAAATGGTTAGTGTATTGATTTTTAAAACATCTTCATTGTTGATTAAATCGGAATTTCATAGGTAGATTAACATTATGCAAAACATTATGCAAAGTAGTTGGAAAAGGTAAAAACATATAATTATATGGAAGTTTATAAGATAAGGATTAAGTACATTAAAAAAAATAGCAATTATAAGAATGATCTAATTTTAGCCTGTTTGATTTTTTAAAAACGTAAGCTCCCAAACCCTAGCTATTTAATGATATAAATTGTAAATACCGATTATAGTCGAATGTACACCGAAGCAATTTTTTAAATATTTAAGCATGTCATTAATAATCACACATTTCTGCAAAAATGAATTTGGAAATATTTTGGAAAATGTTTTTACAATTTTGTGACTATTATATGATATCAACATTTTTTAAAGCTAAAATAATTATTCCGTTTCATTGAGAAATATAATTATAGCAATGCTTAAACAATAATATGAAAATGTATCATTTAGTAAGGAAGGAATAAACTTACATTAACATCAATATTAGCAACTGGCCTGACATAAAATGTCCATAATACATATCAACAGACTTCGATTAAGTATTATTGCAGTATTACACCAAATCTTATTACACTGCGCCATTATTAATCACCCAAAAAATATTCCAAAGCTTAAAGAATTTTTGTTTGTTTTTGTAATCTTTTACATGCTAAGGATTATAATTTTACAAGAATGAAAGATTTTTATATTAAATTGAAACTTTATTAAAATTTGAAATTGTCCTCTGCATATAACCTTAAGAATCTTATTAAATTTTCGAAAAGATGAATAATATTAACCTAACAACATAATTCCTTAAACAAATTTATTTCTCTTGTCATCTTTTATCCCTCGATAAGTAGTGACGTAACATGTCACTGATAAATTTGACAAAGCTGTAAACGAAAATTTACAGTCACCGGGTGAAATTTTCATTTATATTGGAAAGCCTTGTTAAACCTTGATTTACTTTGTAAGGCTTCCGGTTGCCTATTGCTTACATTTTAAAATGCTCTAACACGGGAAATGTGCTTAATAATTGTTAATTACTAGCATGTTCATTACAGACTGTTCAAATTATCTATTAAGTATTTTATGATGATTGGTTTGGATGAATTGGTTTATTTTAAATTGTGATTGAATGTGTCACATTTAATTTCAACTATGTCTACCTTTTATATTTCTTGATAGACTTCACATTCAATCTGCCTGATTGTTTTATAAGTTAAAATACTAATCAAATATATTTCTTTTACCACCCATGCTTTTACACAAACACAAATAGTTATAATATAGATATTCATGGCGAAAAAAAGTGAATTTGAAAAATGATCTCTATCGGCCTTAATTGTCATTTCAATTTTTAAACCACATTAAACAAAAATTGTTTTATTGTTACTTACTTCCCTGTCAAATGGACTCTGACTTCCGGCGTCTCCTCGTCTCAATCGTGTTAATGAAGTATTAGCTTTGTGTATTAAAAGTGTTTTCCCTCCCTATTCGTTACCATAGTAACTGAGATGCCCCCTTTTTCTCTTTTAGTGGTGATACTGCATTGTGAGAGTTATCGCAATACGGGAATTAGAGAGAAAATTTTAATTTTTAGTATAACTTTGTTTTAAAAAAAATTTTTTTTATAAAGGAGAAAAGAATTTTTTATAAAGAAAGAATTTCTATTTAAGAATTTGTATTTAGAAATTGAAATATATTTTTATGGGCAGTTTATGGTGTGGTTTTGATGCATAGTTCCATATAAACACAAGACAAAACTGTTACAAGATAAACATCGAATACTTATCTCCCGATGAAAAATAGTTTTTATTTTTGATAAATGGATATATGGGTAGAAAACCAGATATTGATGAAAATTAACATTTGTTTAATAATCCCAAAAATATTTTACTAACATAAAAAAAAATTTAATCACGAATTTTCATACGGAATATGCAATTATTTAAAGAAAACTAACATTGTAAAATAATCTCAAATACAATTATTTAAAAATGACGATTTCATTTTTTTTAAATAAACAAAATGCTACTCCTAATACTTTTTACGTTTAAATCAAATCTTTTCATAAAAAGTAACTAGTGTTGCCGATTTGTTGACTTTTCTATAAGCACTTGTGGAAATTGCTGGTCTATTATCAATATTCTCTTCTTACCACTTATTGTACCGCTCCTATTATGTAATGATATACTGAGATTACATGCACCGGAAACTCAAAAGGACGAGGATCGGAAAGGGGTTTTATTTCTCCCCTTTTAGTGCTCAACCCTACCTTTTACCCTACTTTACCCCGTACCCCTGCTTATTCATTTCCTTTTTAGGAAATGGAGTTAACCCTTTGAGCATGCTTTTCTTTTGAAAGAAGAGCTCTTTAGAAAAGCAATATATTGAAGAGGGAGGTTTGATGAGATGATTGAGAATGGAGTAAAAAAGCAATATAAAAAAGCAAGTAAAAGTAATGTAAAAAAAGTTTGTAAGTGTATTGAAAGTTTTGAATTAGGCTGTTATGTAAAATTTAATATAAATATACACTGAGAAAATGGCACTTTCAAATTTGAGTAAATAGATGTTTTTATTCTGAAATGAAACATTTTGCTTCGAAGGAAACGATCCAATGCTTTTAATTCTGAAATACAAGTTAGACTTTTCTTAAAAAAAAACAAAATTACTTTTTTTGTTAAATGCAGAATTCATAACCTCTTAAGATCCGAGCAAAATCCTACACGTATATACTTAATCTAAAAAGTCTAAAAATACACATTTTTAGTGCTATAAATGCAACAAAAAGGCCGTATCACTTATTTGTAGTTATCAGATTATTTTAACATTGTTTTTGATGCAAAATGCATTTAAAATTAACTATACTAAAAGAACTTTTTGAAAAGTTTGAAAAAAATACTGTTTTTAAGAACTCTAATATCGTATTGACCCTCGTTCAACTTAATTTTTTTATGAAAATAAATTACTGATACCTGTAATCAAAGGCTGAAAACTGATATTTGGATTTTCTTCTACCGGACCAGGTCAATATCGGTACTAATTAACGCGTTAATTGTTTGATGGTAGGTTTAAAAAAATGTACCCAAATAAGGACGACATGTCGTAAGAGGGAAGTTGAAAAAAGGACCGAAGAAAGAATGACCGAAAAAAAGGAAGTTGTCCGAATGGTTATCTTGTTTAACACGAGATAAGGATATTGAATGAAAAGTGGAGGTTCGTGTCCCACCTATTTCCAGTGATTCTGTAAATCGCTTATGTTAGAAAAAAAACTGTTGAGGAAATCCTCGATACTCAATTTTGGAACTAGGATATATTAAAAAAAATGCGCACTTAAGGTGAATTTCAAGTCATTTTTGAATCATTAACGTGATGAAAAGGTTCACCAGGTGCTTTATTCTTTAGTACATGCATGGTTCCAGAAATCAGTACATGCCGGGTTTAAACTTGAGTAATACTTATTTGAACCAATTTTGACTATATGCGAAATAGTCCGATTTGACTATTTTTACATCATATTTGAAAATCTCGTTTAAAGAATACAAAATTTTAAGATATATCAATCTATAAAAATTTAAATTTGATCGATACAATAGTTGGGGATGCAATAGCGTATGTAACTTTTTCACACCTAAATAGCAATGGAGAAGAAAAACTTCTGATCTAGTGATGGTTTGGCTGTAAATGCCCCATGATGTTTGTTGCAAGAATAAAAGGGAATTAAAGGTAGAATAGAAGGTATGAAAAAGTTCGAATAATTTCTCAGTATAATGAGAATTTCAAAAAAAAAAAAAAAAACCCCTCAGTGGAATAAAATGTGTACTGCAAAAATTAAAGGAGCAATGAAATAATGAAATTTCTTTTTAATGATTCAAAATCAAAATTTAGGATAGTTGAAAGAGAATAAATTAAAAATATGTTTATAGATATTTTTTAGATTTAGATATTGTGTTTGTTTTAATTACGGATCATTACTTTTTGAGTTGGAATTCAATCATTAAAGTGAAATTGTTTTTATCAACTGTGCGATTTGAATCAAAATACAATTTAATGAACTTAAAAGTTGTTGTTTGAGCTTTATTTTCAGTGTATTATAATTTCTTAAACTGGGATTCGATGCAGTCATTAAGATTTTAGACTGCAATTAAAATACAATTTTATAAACAATTTATAATTGAAAAGTTGAATAACAATTTTGAACTACAATTTGGAAGTTATTGAAAGTGTTAAAAATAGTGCTTAAATATTAAAATTTGATCGATTCGATTGTATTGATTAAAATCAAAAAGTTTCGATAATTGTCTAAATTCCAAAAAATGTTATTTTAGATAAAAAAAATATGTCAAATTTATAGTCAATAACCTTTTTTAAAGCAAGTTATTTGAATATTTTGTTTAGTTTGAACAGTTTTTCATAGGAATAAAACTTTTGAAAAATTCAGAAATAAAGTTTCATGAACGTTACAAATTAGCGTCAATATACATCATTTTCAATATCTTGGCAGTCAATTTAATTAGAAGGAAGGAATTATACATATTTTTAAATCAACCTTACCACTTTCGATAGAACCATTCGTATGTATCTAAGCTCACTGTTAAACTTTTACTCTATTTGATAAACTAGTTTAGTTTGAGTAACCTGAACAATGTTAACCATCTCTCTCATTTACTAACGCGAAAAAATATTTTTTCAGAGAAATACCTTGAGCTTTTCAAGGTTTTTTTTTTTTAAAGAAAGCTATAATAAAATATACTTTTTATTAAGACAAGTTCCTATAATAGTAACTTAAACCATCATTTAAAACTGAAAAATATATTTTCTAAGTAGAGTTAGCTGATTGGAAAATCAGAAAATATTTAATCCATCAACGCTTCGATTTTAATTCTTAGCAGAAAATGTATCTATCAACGAATTATTCGTAATTTCAATAATAAAACAAGCACAATTTTCGATTCATCTCAAACAAATTGAAACAATTTAAAGTTTACGAAATACTATTGTACCAAAAATAAGCTGACATGCCAAAAAACTAAGAAAAAAAAAGGAACAACCTCACTCGACAATAACAGCAACGGCAACAGATAAACGGAGTACAAGAATACTATTGAAAAAAGCGGTTCTCCGAACAAGCACACAAGCTGGAATATATATGTACCATACCATACTATTGAAAAAGAGGAATTTTTTTCCAAAAGAATTTGAAGTTGGATCACAAACACATGTTCCATGTCTAAAGATAAGATATCCCTTGAAATAAAAAAATGTTCTGTTAACAGAAGAAAAGAATCGAATGGTAGCCTGTGGCGGGATTATACCAAGACCGTTGGTAAACGCCATTCAGGACATACTTGTGATTCGATGGATTTTCTTTAGAAGAACTACGCGATGTTCGAATTTCGAACACAAGATATCAATTTTTTTTTTTGTAAATTGTATTTTTAGTATAGAGATGCTTCAAAAGGCTTGAAAGATTACGAAACTAGATCGAAAGTTTGGAAATGACAATTTTTTTAAAGGTATATCACGAAATAAAAGAAATATGTCTATGTTTACTTTTATATAACTGATTTTATTTTTCAATGCAATTCTATACCGACCATCAATATCTATTTTATATAAATTATATGTATTTTAGTTATAACTATTTCTAACTTAAAGATGTCATATAAAGAAGCCGAATGCAATTATAAAAGTAATGTTCAATAAACCAGTAATTTCGATAGACCATTTAGAAATGAAAAATAAAATTTAAATATATTTTTGGAGAGCATGATATAAAAATATATTAAAGCTAGATATTATTATTTTTTAATTCATTCAATCTTTTATTTTTAAATGTAATCCTATACACGCTATAAATAGCTATTTTTTTAAAAAAATTATCCAATTTTAGTTACAAAGGTTGCTGGCATAAAGATAAATAACGATGCAAAATGCAATTAAATATTCAATTTAAGTAGAAAATCTACTTATTGCATTTTATCTCTTTTGAGGGATCCAATAACATTTGCAGAGAAAAAGATTACTTTTCGATTAAGTTTGTGCAGTAACTTTAGACTTTTATTACTATTAAATTTAATCTCTTTAAAGATAAATGTTTTAATTTTAGATTATAAGTTTAAAGAATTTTAAATGCTTATTCAATAAGTTAAGTTTAAATTGCAAATTCTGTAAACTCCTAAATGATTGTAATGGAAAATAATTCAAACTCTAAGTATGCGGTAGTTTTAAATGCTACAGATTTTTTAAAATCACTTTTTATAAATTTGAGGGTTATTTAACGAATTCTAATAGTATGAAATTTTATCAAGCTTTTTCAAAAAATGTTTTGTTAATGTATTAAATTTGGCATCAAAACATTAGTTTTGCAGTTATTTTTCTATTTCTTATTATGTTATAATTCCAAGTAAATTCTTTTTGTTAAACTTTACTGTAAGTTTTTTCGAACATATTTTAAGTATGCCGGACCAGATGCTTAAAGGTCCTAATTTGTTCTTAAAAAGAACTGTTTTGTAAACTGTTCTTAAAAAAATATGTATTTGAATAATGTTCAAAAGTATTAATAAAGAAAATGGGACTTGTCGATTTTTTACCAACTGCAACAGGTAAAGTGAACGTGTAAAAACGAAAGAGAATTTTAGAGCAAAATTTTCTTAAGTCATTCGAAATTAGCGCCGAAAATACATAAGAACTAGGATTCGATAAGAAGAAATAAATCGATTAAACTTACAGGTTTGCAGCAGGAGAATTCTTAACCAAACTACCACTGTTGCCAGGTTCAACTGAAGTCAGGCGATTCGCTCCTCTCACCGGGGCGCGCGAAGTATCGTCTGCATGCAGGTAACCACATCTGTCCGGTCTCACACCTGTCCCTTTTCTGTCGAGCGACCGGCTGGCGGCGAGCCCCTATATTCGAAAAAACGAAACAATAAATACAGTGAAGACAAAGAAAGGAACTGAAGCGAATAAACAACAACCGCCAAAACGCCGAAGCAAACAAAGAGTAACAACAAAGAAAAATTCGAAAATTTCTGCTTATTGTGGGACCAATAATTGTTGTTATAGTTGCCATGGGAATAGCCTGTCCCTATTGGACAACCGGGCAACAGGTACAATGCGCAGTTACCTGTGTTTTTTTGTGGGGAGGGAGGGGGTGGGGCGGTTGCTATGGCGACGTGGAACGCCGAAAATCACAACATTTGCCACGTTGATAGTACCAGGCACTAAATTGTCCAAGATTTTGTTAAGAAGTTGGAATTGCTTGCTAAGAGTGTTTTGTTCCTTGTTTTATTGTATTTAATAAATTACAAAAGGAACACTTTTTTGGTTGATTTGGTTTATAAAGAATGGAGGTATAGCATGCAAAATTGTTTGATGTTACTGCGAAAGAAACAAAATTTTAATTTAAAATAAATTTCTAGTTTTTTTAGTTTAATTAAGATAAAGTAATGTAATAAAAACTTAAAAAACTAAGAACCATTAAAATGAGTTTCAGCGTTTGATAACTTACCGTATTTGACATTCTTTCTGTAAACATTGAATTTTATAAAAAAAAAATATTATGCTGGTTTCATAGAAACCTCCCACATTCCTAAAGTTTACCCCATTACATTTTACAATAATTTTGAAATAAACAAATACGAACGAATATTGGCAAAAAGTGTAAACCTATTTTATTTTGCGTATTATTCTAATTAAAACTTTCAACACATATTTTGTAGAATTTTTGTGCATATTTTACTAAATTATAATCAAGTAGACATTTTTGTATAATTAATTAAATCATAATTAGGTAAATTTTTTTTGCATATTAGTTTTAAACGTTTACCCTAAGAAATGTAGAAGACTCCTATGCGTCCGTTGAAACTAAACTCCGTTTGTTAAAACTACATTTTCAAATTTTTGCGTTTTGCCTTCAAAATTTTCGCCGTTATATTAATTCAAATGCTTAAGTGAAGCATCGTAGTAAGTTTTTAAAGAGGTTTTTAAGCAAATTAGGTATATAAAATAATAATTAAATTTTTAAAGTTATGTTTATTTTATTTTCCACAAGCCTAAACCTCATACAGAGTTTGTTATTTGTCCAACTAAATTAAATTTTTAAACTAAAATGCGTACTTCAAATAGTTACATTGTTTTTGAGCATTGATTATCATAAAAAGAATTATTTAAACTATTAGTGTACGGTTTCTAGTTTTTTCTGTAAAATTTTTGTGTAATGTTAAACTACAAAATAAGAGTAATATTCGGAGCGTACTTATATTTGTGTAACACAGTGGTTCTCAGTAGGTGACGACCCCCTAATGCCACAAAATAACTTCGCGACCCCCCCTCCCCCTGTCCTACACATGCTGTACTCTTTATTAACTATTATATTTGGGTTATTGTTTTTTTTTATTTTACGAGGGCTGTCCAGTGGGAAGGTTTTGAATTTTTGTCGAAATATAACAATAATCAAAACTCATGACAAAATTAATGGATTCTTAAAGAAACTGAATGTTTATGCTGCTAAAGTTAAGAAATATAATTTTGAAAACTTCCATTTATGTTACGAATTTAAAAGTTCCGACAAGCACAAGGTTTTCATTAGCTTGTTGCAACGTAACCGTACTAGAATTAAAATTATGTAATAATAACATAAAAAAGTTGAAATGTAAATTTACCAAGAAATAAAGTAAAATAATGTGTGGTGATTTTTTTCTTCCATTTTAGTTGTAAAATTATTGTATAAAATGTTGCTTAAATGTATATTTTTTATTTAAAAAAACTTTTTGCCACCCCCCTAGGATCCCTTCGCGACCCCCCAGGGGGGTCACGACCCACCGGTTGAGAACCGCTGGTGTAACAGTACTCTATAAAACTGGAAGCAGCGAGGCTGTCACCAGTTTTATGAGTTACCATTACATCAATTTTTTACAGTTTATAATTGCCATATTTTGAACTACACAAAATGAAACATATTAATCAATGGATTTAAAATCCAATTGTCGTGTAGCTCTAGTGTGACGATAATTCAAACCTAAGCTAACCTAAAATCCAATTGAAAAGGTAATTAGTAACACGTTGACATTAATGTAACTGTAGTTGTGATCAGCATTGTTTTTAGTTTGGGCTCACGGTGGTTGAGTCAATAAAGACTTTAATGATAAAACTCTGCTTTACTTCTAAGGCTCCCATAAAAAGGCTCCCATAAAAATGAACTAAATCTTCAAACAATATTTTCGAACTTTTAGTAATCTTTCGTTGTAAAAATATGGTATAACATTACACAAAAGCTTATTCATATTTTATAGAATAACGTCACTCCAAAAAGATAGAGACAACTAGGTTGCCAACAGTTTTATGTCGAAAATTAATATCACATTTTTGCAATGTTTAAAGCATATGAAACTCAAAAATAATGTTTTGTGTGTCGATATTTACTACTTATTTTGTCAATATATGGCCTGCGGGTCTGTTGTTTGTGTAAAGATGCCGCGGCATCTCGTGTAATTTTTCGTCTTTTAAGAAAGTTAAATCCTAAAATAAATTAAAAGTTTAAAGCTTAGCTGTTTATTCTTGCCTCCCCATCTTCTATATAATTTATTTGAATATTTTCAGGTTCATTAATGTTTCAGTTTCTAGATTCAGGAATCTGAAGTTTATTATTAAGAGAAAAGAAATAATTTTTTAGAGCCATACTTTTCCAGACAATTTAACAAGAATTTACACTTTGTCGAATAAAAAATAAAACCGAAACAAAACTTTTTTTTGCCGCATGGTAAAATAAAAAAAATTACTACAGAAAGTTACTCTACCGTTATACCACTTCCTATGAACTTTCTACAATATTCATTCACCAGTTTTGATTGTAATAAAGCAGCTGGAGCGCGTGGGGTACAGGGGTTACGGAATTGGAATCATGCACGTTATATGCGGGTTTTAAATGAAGCAGACTGGTAATTCGCTTGAGGCTATACCAGATGCACTTTAGGAAATCCGCGAATTTTTACTTGAATTAGAAACACATGTAACACCCAAACAATATTACTGTACTGTACACGGTGAAAAAAATCTGTAACCATTACAAAACATTTTTTTGTAAAAAACTTTTCCTAGAAAATTTCTAGTAAATAAATACTCAAAATAGTGCTGTAAAAACACATAATATATTTTAGTTAACATTACATGTTTATATCATGTAGATTTACAGGACTATTTTATGTATCTGACACAAGTAATGTCTCAGTAACTATACAAGGAAATTTTATGGATACCACATTTTCCGTGCAATTGCAGAGAAAAACAAAATGTCTACTTTCCTACTACGTGGGATCGAACCCCGATCTCCCGCGTGACAGGCGGGGGTACTGACCACTATAATACCGAGAAATAGCAGACTGCCGAAACCCGGAATCGAACCAGGAACCTTTAGATGATCAGTCTAACGCTTTTCCATTTGTGCTATTTCGACACATAGATCGCCAGGAAATGAGAAGTTAAATTCATTTGAAACAATCAACTAAATTATAAATTTAAAATGGCGATTGGCTGATTGAATCACTATCGATTAGATTAGGTTAGGTTTGAAATATCGGCGCACTAGAGCTACACGAGGGCTATCCAAATCACAATCCAGGCCAAAATACTAGAAATTATTTTGTAACTTCAGAAATGAAGATTTCTGTTCAGAATTACAAAAACTTTTTTTGTAAAATTGCTTATTTCTGTATCATTACTAAAAAAATTTCTGTATGTTTACAGTATTTTTTTCTCAGTGTATCTGTAGAATTTAGTTGTGTTATAGACTTTTTACTAAAGACTGAACGAAATCTGTTCGATATCACATTTAAGAAAAGACAGATATAAATATGTTCAAGTTGTGCTACTTCAAATTAAAGGTGTTTTTTTTAAAAATTGTTTTGTATTTGCCCACTTGATAGATTGGGCAAATACAAAAGATAACTTTTTCTATAAATTAAAATTTGTAAGAGAGGGAGAGTAACAGAGCGAATACTTTTAATACCTTTCATAATTAGTCTAACGTTTACATTTCTTTATGGAGTTTTTATTTATAAGTAATATGATGCTTTATTGTTGTTTGTAAATGAAGTTAAAGTTAACAAATAACATTTTCAACGTTTATACACATAATAAAAAAAGTAACTGTATTTCCTGCTCGAAATCTTTAAAACATATAGACTTAACACAAAAAAAAACAATCTAAGTACGTAAAATAATTGCAAATAATCTTTCGCAAAGGAAAATCTCGACATATACCAGAACCTTTACCTATGCTTATTGAAATCAACCAACATCCCAATATTCATTTCACTACCCACCAACAATCAACACGAAACCTTACAACAACCGTACTTTAATATTATGTCCATCTTCACTCCCTGTCCCAACAGGCACCTACAAAATGCATTTGTGCTTAAATAGCAAGCCACACCTTTCTAAATGAGTCACTAAAAACCCACTGTCATGTCACCTAGATGGATGTGGTAACATATATATCCTCGACATATACCACCCATTGATACTTCCGCTTTCTACCATGCATCAGTTTGCATTGTAATTATGCAACCGTTAACAGGGGGCCATATGCTTTTCTTTTTATTGTGCGTGTGCACGATTTCAGCTGATGTATGCGAATGCCTGGTTTTTAATAGAGTGAAAGTTGTCTAACAAAGAGCACGTTTCAACCCTTTCGCTTCCAGGCTGATTGATTGAGTAAAATAATAAACGGTGATTTTGGTTTAAGTTGGGTTGATTGGGAAAATGTCGTAATAGAGCTTACTAATAGGCTAATTGAATGTTTAAATGCTTTAAATTATACTAGAAAGTTGCTTTAGCTTATTTTGTTTTGAAATATCGCTTCTAACCATTAATTCTGGAATCTTTTTATAAGCTGATTTTTTTAATTAAATATCTGAACGCAAAGAACATCATTCATATATAAATTTTCTTCGTCATTATACATTACTGACACACAGTTCACCATAAAGCGATATAGTGTAGGTAACAATGGTCTTAAAAATTTGCAGTATAAATTTAAGTTTTAAAAAAATTATATGTAAATTAGTTTTTTGAAAATTAAAATTTATAACTTATACTATAAAAGAACAATTAAATTTTTTTTACACTTTCTTTAACTTTTAAAGGGCTAAGTGTTTGATAAACATATCAACTAAATTTTTTTTATATCATCAGAAATCACTGCATTGTAATCTTTAGTGCACAATTGCAATCTTTAGTCAGAAACTGTTATGAATGATTAAAAAGTATTGAGTTGTAAATATACGTGAGTAGTAGAGAAGGGGGATATAAAATATTGACATATTAGGATATAATTTTCTGCTAAATTTGACTTGGAAATGTTTTATTGCAACAAAATATGTTCTGTTTCAATTTTATGTATTTAAAAATCTTTCAATAGACATAACAATACTTAACGTTTTGAATTTCACCAACTACTAGCTCCCAGTATATGTCAAAATAAGAATTGGTTAAACGTTATTATATTATTAGTTGAACTCAACATTAAAGCAAAGCACTATAACATTACCTGCATAATGAAACACTTCATCCCTAACCTACACAACCAATATTCCCCCTTAACATCTTGTCCCAACAGGCGCCAATAAGACACATTACAACAAGACAACCACACCTTTCTAAATGAGACACCAAACCGACCCTGTCACCTAGATAGATGTCGTACAAAACACTCCGACACACTCACCTTCCATTGATACCTCCATGCATCAATTATTTATATATTTTAATTAAACATTCTTAGGTCGGTTAAACAAACTTTAAAAGTGGTATGTGTCTTTCAAATGGTCTAAACGTGGCCACCGTTTTAATGTCTCCAAATGTATTTGCAACTAATCATTGGTTTCACGAGTACTAGCTTAACTCAATCTTGAAACCAAACACTAAAACATTACCTGCATAATGAAACACTTCATCCCTAACCTACACAACCAATATTACCCCTTAACACCTTGTCCCTAACAGGCGCCAACAAGACACATTACAACAAGACAACCACACCTTCCTAAATGAGACACCAAACCTACTCTGTCACCTAGATAGATGTCGTACAAAACACTCCGACACACTCACTTCCATTGACACTTTCGTTCTTCACCAGGCAAACCTTTTTTAATTAATATTCTTAGGTCGGTTAAAGAAACTTTAAAATTAGTAATGTATTTTAAATTGTCCAAACGTTGCCACCGTTTAAATATCTTCAAGTATATTTACATCTAAGTATTAGTCCGACGAGTACTAGTTGAACTCAACCTTGAAACCAACCACTAAAACATTATCTGAACACTGGAAAATTCCCATCCCCAACCTACACAACCAATATTCCCCCTTAACACCTTGTCCCAACAGACGCCAACAAGACACATTACAACAAGACAACCACACCTTTCTAAATGAGACACCAAACCTACCCTGTCACCTAGATAGATGTCGTACAAAACACTCCGACACACTCACTTCCATTGATACTTCCGTCGTTCGCCATGCATCAATTTTTTTTATTGTAATTACGCAGCCGTTAACAAGGACCATATGCTTCCCTTTTTATTGTGCAGCAATATACAGCTGATGGGAGTCGCGCCATTCCGTTTACCTGTCACGCGCCATTCCGTTTACCTGTCACGCGCCACTCTTCAATCGCGTTACGCTGCATAGTTACGCAGCGTCACGCTTGGATTGTTATTGGACAGCTATCAACCATATGGATTTGCATGGGGGGTAATCGAGGTATGAAATTTTACGGACTGATGGATTTTGTGAAACATGTTTTTGATCAAAAATTTCTGCTCTTAAAAGTATTTTTTGGACTTTATAAATCATTTTAAGAGGGATCGGTATGTTGCTTATCGGTAATGTTAAATTGGCCAATTGCAATGTACCTTTTCACAATAACTACTTATGAGATCATCTTAAAGTTTTCCGTGTGTGTTATACCAACCTTATATATTTATCTGAGGTAAAAAGTTTTTTCTTAAATAACTGTTAGATTTTTTTAAAATAAAATAAGTTTTAAAGTACCCAAAAAATCATGAAATGTTTCACTTTTTTGCCCCATGAAATTTTTTTCACTTTAGTTTTATTGAAATTTATAACCTCAGATTAATCTATACAATGTATTACATCATATAAAAAAATTACGAGAAAACATAGCATAGTTTTTGAGAAAAGGTACACCGAAGTTCAAAAAATCAAGTTCTGAGAAAAACGCATTTAAAGTTTTTATTGTTAACCCATTTCAGTAAGGAAAGGGTTAAATAAAATGGCTTTTAATTTCAAAAATATTTTTCCAATCGTCTTGATACTTTGTGACATTATTAATAAAGGTTGTAATAGTATTTTAAGCCAATAATTTATTTTTTTATTTTTTCACCGATTTTGGGGTACTGAACCCCCAAGAACCAAATAATCACGATTCATAGTATAAAATGGAGGTAGATCACCAGTGCAGGATGGACGAAAGCCGCACGACAAAAAATATTCTCGCGGACAGACTATTCTCCCCCCAAAAAGAGGAAGACCTAAACTCAGATGGCTCGACTTTGAGGAAAAGGACTTTAAAATTTAAAAAATTACGAACTGGATTTCTCTGGTCATTAATGGAAGGGCCCGGAATTCAATACTGCCGAAAGAGTGTATCCATTCTGGTCTGTCAGGCCAACGAAGAAAAATATAGGTATTTTACTCCTCCCAAATAACATAAATCGAATTAATTTTACTATTTCGACAAAATAAAGACAAGAAATTATCTTTTTTTAAATACACTTGTCATCATTTACCATTTCACGACATTTTCTACTCTTAGATATTTATAATTTAGTGATACACACATTTATAATTTAGTGATACACACACATTTATAATTTAGTGATACACACACATTTATAATTTAGTGACACATTACAAATTCATAAAACTTTGATGAATTCCTATCGGGATGAAAATTTCGAGTTTTGATGAAAAAACGTATTAGATTTTATATTATGGCTTGCAAGCTTTTTTTTAATAAAATAACCTAATAATGGTTAAAAATTGAAGTATGTATTCTAAATAAGTTCTGAAAAGTAGACGAATTAGATATAGCATAAATATGCATTTAAGGTTATGTAAGGAATCAATACATATATTGAAAAAAAAAACAATATTTGTAATTTTTTTAATTTTAACAAAAACGTTCATATGTTTTAAAAATTCCTTCTGTTCTTAAATTTATCTTGTAAAACTGTTTTTTTATTTAGTATTATTTTTTAAAATATATTTTTATTTTGAATGATTACTCTTTTATTTCATCAAAATATTTTAATATTAATTTCAATTTATCATTCCATATTGCAATTAACGTGTATCTATTACACAAGCAAATATTTTTAGTGTCTTAACAAAAATTGAAAGTCTTAAAAATTTTTTTAGAGTATAATAAAATGAATAATTTGATAGCAATTTTCTCTAAATAATTTTTTAGAAACTTTACTATTAAATTATTAATAATTGAAGATGGAAGGAAGCAATTGAATAATGGAAACAAAAAGCTTTATTTCAATGGTTTAGAAGGGAATATAAATTTTATTGTGTCTATTACAAACTCATTGTAGCTACAATTATTTCTTCTCATTTTATACTTTTACACGTACAGGCTTTTCCCTTGTTATAGCATTCAATTTAGAAATTAATTCGCTTGGGTACATAATGCCATTCATATTCATTCCACAGAATAAATATTTTCGCAATTATCCCAAAAGCCCTTATCCATCAAAAATACAAAACTTCCATTAGGTGATATGCATCCTCCCTTTAGCCATTTTTATATTCAAATTCCAAACGATCAAAACGCCAGGAGCAATTTTCGAACCCTAAAATCTTTTCTTCCACAAAAGCTATTTGCCAACCCGATAGGATCTATTAAAAACCCCTTTCTCCCCCTGAAAAGAATTTAAGTCACCAGATAGGGAGGGGAGGGGCCCTCAACAAAAGAAGCTTTCAAACTGCATCGAAAAAAGCAAACTGTACCTGTCGCTTCGAGGCACAGAATAATAAAATATTAAAAAAGGAATATTGTCTCCCGCCATCGCAGGGTGTTATTTTTTGATCGACAGAAGTGGCAACAGGTGTTGATAGCGTCGTCATGGCGACCGAAGTGACAACAAAGTCCAGCGTCGAACTATCCTGACAGTTCGCTAATAGTATCCGTTACCGAGTGAGTAGTTTTTGATCAATTCCTATCAAGTTTTGACAATTGTGTTTTTTTCAGGGGGAAAGGTGGGGGAGGGGGGTTAAAGCGCGATGATTATTCATCGATTTGACGCAACTCATTTTTCGGTCCGATCTGCTAAGACACGAACATAAAGAGGAATTGATTTCTGTTTATCACAAAAGAACCAAGAGATAAAACTTTATTTTGGGAAATTGTTTTTTTAGTTCTAATATTTTTAATGACGAAGTTAAATTTCTTACTTAATACTCGATTTTTCATTTTACAGTGGCCAATCAAAATAGCAAAAACTCTTTAAAACTCATTTTATTTAAATTTTAAAATAGTGCAATGATTTTGTTAGGGTAACGAAGTTCTAGTAACTTTTTTACTGCTTGAATTTTAATAGGTACTAAGTTAATGTATTGAAAAACGTAACACAATACTCGACAACAAAAGTTTTCAATTTTCAATGAACACATTTAAATATAAACACCATTAAAGTTTTTTTAATTATAACAAAATCTTTAAATTTTAAAGGATTGTAATGCGCTGACAAGAATTAAAAAAAAAATCAAGTGATGAAGTATTATAAAATTCAAATATTAAAATTATATACTAAATATCTGGTAAAAATATGAAATGCTTAGAAAAAAATTGTAAAAGGGTTTTAATAGAAAATTTAATTCTTTAAATAACTGTGCATTAAATGTTTTAAATTTGTATTACAACGTGATAAGAACTTTGCAAAATAAATTTTGTCCTCAATACTAAGCCATAGTAACGGGAACCATCTTTCTCAATCATGTCGATAATCTCTTTCAGATAAACAACCAGTAACCGAAATAAATTCAACCTGTTTTGTGTCGTGAGGAGTATGATTAAAACGGACAACCCGTATTAATTTGGCATGAAAATAATCTTATGTGGTAATTCGAATAGTACCTTTTGAATGCCTTGTACGATTCATTAGTTGGTATGAATTCTTGATTTGCAGTATTTTGTTGGACAATACGAATCATGCTATTTTTGGTAAAAAATTTAATTTAAGTTTTGTCATATGGTTGCGTGAAAATGTTTTGCAGTGGTCAAATTGAACGTGGATGATTTAGTTTTTACATTGTCATTTATAATTGAATGCATCTATACCATTTCGTTTATAATAATTTGAAAAATTGGATTGAGGAAGTAATTGAATGTTTTCGTAAACCGCAAAATTATTAGTCTGCAATGATGTTTTATAGTAATATGTAGTTTTTTGATGTATCGTTTTCAATTTAATAACATTTTTAAGAGTAACGAGAAAATAACGTGAGTTATTTAGAAAATGCAATTAAACGTATTGACCCATGAATCAAAAAGTTTCACAATTATTTATTTCTTAATGAAATATAAAATTGAATTTTGAATGGACAGTATCATTATATTTGGAAAGGTTGAATTTTCAATTTCATATGACTCTGTATTTTTCATTTAAATTAAAAAAATATGCTAAAACTAATTTGAAATTTATGATATTAAAAACCTTACTTTTACATAACGTTATTATCTTATTATTAAGATAATTACAAATTGTAATATGTGTACAAATTGAGTTTGCAGAATTTTTAATGTGACTCAGTTTTTTAATTTAGAATTTTTAGCAGAATTTTTAATGTGACAGTTGAAATTTTAATCTTATACAATACATATGATAAAAAATTATGTTAAAAGACTTTGATATATTACTATGGATACAAACTGTCAATATTTAAAAGGTAATAACCAAAATATGTAAAGGTAACATGCTTTATGATTTTTGTGTTAATTTTAAATTTTTGTTGTTGTCTAATCCCATCGTTGGCTTGGTGAATCGACCGGTTCAAAATTATAAGGGCGGAAATAGCCCCCCATGTAGCTCTAGATATACGATAAATTCAACCAACCTAGCTAAGAAAGAAATGAAAAAAAATGTGTGATTAATTTTATTATTTCTTTGCTATTGGCATTAAAGGTAAAAGTGTTTAAAGTTAAATTGCAGAGTATGAATGAAGATTATATATGAATTATATAAAAATCGTCAAAAGATTTCATTTAAATTTCAATTTTATTCCCCTTTTATTTAATTGTCAATTTATTTTCAATTTAAATATTATAAATAATATATCATCGAAAAGAAGTCTAGGTTTTAAATATTATTATATTGTGCAGCAATATTTTATCATAATAACAATGCTTCAAAATTCGTTTCATTGTGCATTCTTGGGTAACTGAAAATATACAGGGCAAAAAGCAAATAACAGGCCTATCCGATAATATTAACTGTGTTGTGAATGAAATGTAATTGTTTCTGATGAATTATTTTTTAACTGAATTTAATATAATTCGAGACATTATGTTGAAACTCTGTGCGTCCAATTTCGAATATTGTAAAACGATAAATTTAATTTGCAAAAGAGTCCAAAACAAGAAATTATGACGATGAAAGATATTATGATACATATAAATTTTGAATGCTATTTCGAAATTTATATGTATCGGAAAACGTATAAATATATAATGTATAATTTGAATGCTATTTTCAAATTATTCATCTCCAATTTTGTATCTTATTGTTCATAGAAACAAAAAAATAAAATAAAATTAAATTTTTTATCCTAATAATGAAAGCTATATAGAAAATGAAATGCTGTAGTTAGCGACTTTAAATTTTAACGAGAATAAAAACACTTGAAAGATATTGAATTTGAAAAATTGCGTAAATTATACACTGTGTTTAAGTGTTTAGTTAATAATTTGAGTGCAAATAAACTTTTCTGAAAATTCAATATTGGAAAATGTTTTGCACAAAAATGGTAGGGTACAATGTAAGTATAATAAAGGAAATTGTCTTTTACGTATACTAAGGTTTTGAATCCATTTTCTTTCATAGTGTATTTTGATATACTATGGTTTGCGAAAGTATTTTTCAAACAATATATCTAAATTCACCTTTGTCCATAAAACGAAACTTCGAAAATACACGTAACATGATGTATAGTTTACATAATAGGTAATTGAATACTAGTACTTTATAATATAAGATCTTTTTAAAGGAAATACTAAGAATATTACTAGTTGTTTTATTGATTAATTATTTTATATTTTTAACTTTTTAAAAGAACTATTAAGGATATTAAAGCTGTATTGAAACTTCTTTGAATATAGAATTTTGCATTAAGACATGACCAATACCCTATTTTGACTGAAAGTTTTAGTTGTAAAACGATAATAGCGTATCAATTTCCATAATTAAATTTTGTGATGTGTAAAATAAATATTTATTTTGTCATAAGAAAGGTTTGGAATATTAGTAAATAAGAATGGGAGATGACAAAGATTGGAACATAGATCATCAAAGCTTTCTTTTCTTAACGAAGAAAATATCTTTTCGAAGAATAAGAAAGTGGTATTAAGGAGATGATTGTTTTCAAATGGCCAAAGTATTTGACACCAGTTTTGAAAAGACGCATTTAGATTATTAAAAAATACACTACATTTTAGGGTACATTTTATATATAACATATTGTATTTCGATTTTTGACCAACGATTTTTATGCAACTGAAAATACACATTGTAAGACTATAAGAATCGAATTGTTTGGATAATATATATGTTCCATTGTGTGAAGGAAGGGCTTATAAAACATTTAATTTGTTAAAAAGAGTTTCTAGAAAGAAATATTAATTTTGAAAACCGTACCGAAAAATAACTGATGTCTTTTACAATACCTCAGCTTTTATTCTACTTAATATGACAGTTTGAAAGACATGGCTTGTGAAAGTGATTCCCAAACAAAACAGCACCACTTTTGTATGCATCTCATTGTCCACTAAAATAAACATAATTTTCCAAATTAATGCGACGTCTCTGATATAATTGAATCACACTTTCTTTCACAAAAACATCTTTTCAAATTACCGAAAAAGGTAATATTATAAGAATATGACAAGTTGTCGACCCATGGAATACTTTCTCGTTCGCGTGCGCTGTTTACTCGTTAAAACCATAAGCCGATCACGCCCATTTTGTGTATGTTATATTGAAGCGTTGGCAAAGAACAACACAACAAGCAGCAATTTTATTTATAGAGATAAGAGCTTCGCGTGGTAACCTGACGCCACAGTACTCCCCCCTCATAAAAAAAAAGAACACTGCCGGCTCTTTTGAATGGTTAGTTCGGAAGAGATATTGGCAGATGGAAAATGTGCCGATCCCAACTGAGGGTTCAATAAACGCCATTCAGAGGCTAAATATGCTGTATCCTCTTAAGACCTGACGTCCCCGTTTGGGGACATTTTTTGAAACCTCCCCACAAACAATTAACGTGTTAAGGTAGGCGAATACCCAAAATTCTAAAATTTTTACCATTACTTTAAACTTTTCCAAATTTGGCATAGTTATTTCAAATATAATGAACAATGCTTTTTAGGCAATTTTTTTCATTTAAATATAATTTATTTATTTTAAACGGTGTTTTTCACCTAAAAAAAGGGGTTTACGCCAGCAGTTCTAGTATAAAAAGTTTTACATTAATTTACCTGAAAATTTTTACAGAGGCTATTTCAATATATATCTGTGCCATGAACCTCTAACATCTGGTGTAAATATATGTTTAAAAAAAAAATGTCCAAGTGTAAGTTAATCGAAAAAAATCCTTTTTTTTGTGTTTAATTTATGAAATTTTTCTTAATAACTTCTTTTCTTGTAATTTGTATGTAACTCTAGAGGGTCATTGCATGCATCAGTTCAAAATGAAGAGTTTAACACATAATTAATGTTTATAGGATGAAAATTCGATGTGGTAGACTTGTTAGCGTAAACCTCTTTTTTTTTTAATAGAAAACACTGTTTAAAATAAATAAATTTTATTTAAATTTTAAAAAATGCCTAAATAGTATTATTCATAAAATTTGAAATCACTATACCAAATTTGGAAAAGATTAAAGTAATAGTAAAAAATTTAGAATTTGGGTACTCGCATACCTTAATTAGTTCCGAAATTGACCGGGTCCTTTAGAAGAAGATCCAAATATCAGTTTTCAGCCTTTAATTACAAGTATCAGTCACTTATTTCTATGAAAAAATGAAGTTGAACGTGGGTCAATATGATATCAGAGTTCTTAAAAATTAATTTAAACATTTTTTGTTCAATCTTTTCAAAAAGTTCTTTCAGTAGTTAATTTTAAAGACATTTCGCATTAAAAACATTGTTAAAATAAACTGTTATCTACAAATAAGTGATACGGCCTGTTTTGCATTTATAGCACAAAAAATGTGTATTTTTAAAGCATAAGGCGCGTCTCTCAGTAAAAATTAAACATAATTAAAAAAATGCGTGCAAAACATGTTTTTTTAGCATATATTTGTATCAAAAGTATGTTTAGATTAAGAATATGCTTGTAGGATATTGCTCGGGTCTTTAGCGGTTGAAGATAGGGGGGTTGTTTAACCCTTTCAGTCCCAGTGATGCCATTTGGCATCATCACTTTCAATATTTTTTTCAAAATTTTTGTTTATGTCCTGCTATGACATCCAAACACACATCATTCGATTCTTCACACTTTGTTCTATCAGACAAAATTTTACTTTAATCTCAATAGAAGTCAGAACTACTATTTTTTTTATTTAGAAAATAGTCAACAAGCGTTTCTCCTGATTTTTGATAAGTTCACTTCAGTTCCACACAGGGCCTGCTCTAGGAAATCTCAGACTATAGGCACAACCTATTTTGGGGGCCCCTTTACGGAAAATTTTATGTATGATTTCCAATAATGATGGTGCTATATGACCCATGTATACAATTTTTGCTACAATTTTATAGGTTTCCTTACAAACATCGATCAGAAAAATAACGTTAGGTCAATTACTCACTTAAAATTGAGCAAAAAACAAAGTGGAGTATCCGATTTTTTTTAGTTTTCTGATATTTTGGGGATTTACAGCATTTAGCATAATGGAAACTGAAATTTAGGGGCCCCTAAAATTTGGGGGCCCTAGGCCCGGGCCTAACAGGCCTTATGGAAGAGCAGGCCCTGGTTTCACATATTTAAAACACAATTTAAACTATTTCGGTTAAAATAACTGCTAATTTTTTTTTTAATAATATGGTCAGATACCTTAAAATATATAACTCGAAGTGTTTTTAGGTAATATATATATTTTTATTTTGGTGTTTTCCACAGTTAAAGAATTTTGGCATTGTTTCAAAAACCATATAAAAAATTTTAATTGATTTTTTCTTCTTATGGAATTCGTATATTTGACCTAAAATAAGCTTATTTTGTGAATATCAGATGTTTCTTTAGTGCAGTAAATTTTTGGGACTGAAAGGGTTAACCGTCTTACTCTTACAAACATATAATTGCAAGCTTTAATTTAAGAATCTTTTCTTAAGAATCTTATTACTTATTATTAAGAAATATACAGTGGAAATGTATGAAATTCCGCTTAAAAAATAAATGGAAAATTTATTATTTATCTTAAAATATTACTAAATTATTTGTATAGACTAAGCCCAAGTGTTATTATTGAGTCGATCAACTTACTGCGCCCTCGGAATATTTATGTTTGTAAAAAACAATGGTACCGTATTAGTGTTACTTTTCATGACGTTTTTTATTAATAAATCTATTTGCGCTACAAGTTAAAATATAAAAATTTCTTGTTATAAAAATTTATTTCTTGATATTTATTCCGTGCATATTATTCATTGCTAAGTAAAAAAATGTAGAAATAGCTCAAACCAATTTTTTCTTCAAAAATTACAAAATATTTTGTTGAGAATACAACTTTACTCTGGGATTAATTCTTTAATGGTTAAAAGGTAAATATTATTGGCGAGATTAAAAAAACAGATTACGTTTGTTTCTGTTTTTTTTAAACTATTTTAATATTTATAAATTTTATGATGTTTTCGGCTAGTAGGGGAGAGTGGGGGCTATTGGGACGCAGGGCTAATGGGACAAGGGCCCTAAAGCTAGGAAAAATATATTTTTTTACAAATTTTTCTACACTAGAGAATTCTAACAGTTACACTTCACATTTTAACAACCAAAGATCAGCAAATAAACGCATGTGCTGATGAGGAGAGAATAATTGCTATTTTTGAGAATTTAAAGTTAATTAAAAGTGTACCTTGTTTTTCAATTTTGAAGTATTAAATAAAAACTTTCTATGAATTAAAATGCAGTTTTAGATAGATGAAATATCCTAGATTAAGATAGTATAAGTCAAATACTGTGGTGAAGTACAAGTGCTTCTGTGTTGGGTCATTTATAAAAAACAACATAGTGGGGTCTAATGGGACAGAAAGAGTGGGGTCTAATGGGACACGAATAAACCTAGCTTTGCATGCTTCTCTCAAACAATCTATTTAAATCTCTTATATCTTATTCAGTCAAGTTGCCTTAAACTTTTTTAAACTTTAATTTTAAACTTTTTGAACTTTTTTCACCATATAATAAGTGAAAGTTCAAGTAGCTTTATTGGTGACATATTTCCACCTGGAATTTTAATAATTACATCTGAACAGAGCTTGGTGAAGATACATATATTGTTATTAGTAAATTTTGCTATTAATCAAGCTATTTTTTATTTGTTGGATTGCTTTCTGAAAAAGAAGGCGATGAACTGAAAATGTTCGTAGGGTAGGGTAGTTGCATATATATTCCGGCTTGTGTACCTGATCGAAGACCCGTTTATAAGCCTTCGTCAAGTAAGACAGACACAGAAAGAGTTTTTACTGTCACAGAGAAAGGAAGTACACCCAGGGCAAAGGAGGGGAATCGAACCCGCACCCTTTACAGGGAAAATGTTCATTAGAATGATCTGAAACAGGTGAACGATGGTAAGCTATTTGAAGATAAGACGGTCTTTTAAATCCTTGTACCGTGAAAAAGAGGACAAGTTTGGGATAAATTTTAGAAGATTTAGTTGTAAAACTAAATATTTAGTTATAAAACTTTAGATTTAGTTATAAAAACTAAAGATTTAGTTATAAAAAAACTATAGATTTAGTTATAAAAACTAAAGATTTAGTTATAAAAAACTAAAGATTTAGTTATAAAACTATTATTTCCAGTTATTCAAAAAAAATTATGGGAGCACCTTCGATTTTGAGTTTTAACTATGATATTTCATCTCTTTCAAAATTGAAAAATTGTTTAAAAAAAATTTCGTTATGTACACACTATTTAAATGGTATTTGCTTTAAAGTTTTATTTTCTGGTCCTTTTCTCATTCATTTTCCCTTTTTTTAATATTTTATTAAGGCAACATTTAGCATGTCCCATTAGCCCTGCACCCTGTCCCATTAGCCCCCACATATGGGGGCTAATGGGACATTTACATGTTTGTTTAAAATGCTCAGCAACCAAAATATGGTAATGTTTTAACATTTGTCGAATGGCTTTTTAAGTAAATGAATGTTCAGTTTATGAGCTTGTGAAAAAAGAAATTAAAATTAATTTATTTTTGCTGAAATACAGAGGTTGAAAAAAATTTGTCCCAATAGCCCCCACCCTCCCCTATATAATATAGCTCGCTTATAATGAATGGTCTTGTTATGCATTATTCAGGGTTGAAATTTGTTACTGAAATTGAAAATGTGAATATAACTTTAAAAGTAAGCTAAAAAAATTCGAAATTAGACAAAAAAAAGTAAGAAGTTCAAATTTAACGATAGAGAAATTATTCAGAAATTGTCCAATGAGAAAACTAAAATAAATGTGAAAAATATTAGGATATAGAAACGGTATCAAATTAACAAATATAATTTTTTTGATTACAAATTTTAACATGAATCAGAAATTGCATCTAACTAAGCTTTTAATAAAAGTGTTGCAAACGTTTTTAACCATAAGGATTTCCAACCCCCAATTTAACCCCCAGTTGGTTAAGGCTTTCGCCTTGCATGTGGACAGTCCCAGGTTCGGATCCGGGTTTGGCCAAAATCACTGCCGACCTATAAACGGTCCGTACAGCAAAAAATGTCCGACGAGGTAGAGGGAGTGCACATTACAGAAGCTCCTAAGTCCCAACGCTGCTTACTGCCTTAACTGTTGTATTGGGTACCTAGTCATGTGTCGGCTCGTCACTTGTCTGTGGTGTTTTCAATAACGACGCCAATAGCCCTAGTGTAGCTCTGGTGCGACGATAATTTAAACATAACATACCAAATTTAACCTGCTGACATGATCCTGAGTTAGGATTGGCATCAAACCAGGTAGGAGGCGCGGTTTCGGATCGAGCGGTGTTGCCAGTTTCCGATTGAGTATTTTACTTATTCGATCTTTTGTCCATGGGGGGAGGGGGGAGTGTGTTCCAGAATATGAGAATTATTCCCGCTCACAGAATGCTAGTGAGTGTTTATCTTTGGTGGCGAGAGGCGATAGCATTTACTTTCGCCCCCACTCCCCCCCACTTCCAAATGGTATATGTGTTGGGCAAGCGGTCGTCATAGAAACGCACGCATAGTCATTATCTTTCTGGAATTAAAAAAAAATAACGGTTACTTTTGAGCACGCAACGCAACAGGCCAAAAGTGATGGCGCCGCTTTACTGTAACCGTCCCCCTTTTGCAAAAAGACTCTACTGCATCTGCGCGGTGGTTGGCATGGCAACCAAAATGGCGGCCGGCTCTTTTGCAGCAGCAAATGGGGCATTTCCCATTGTGGGAGGTTAGAATATGATACAGATGCTGCTATGACAAAAACTATAACAAAAATCACTTTGCTAAGGGAAGCCATTATTCGTGTCTGCTATACGCCCAAACTAACAAATAGCCAAATACTTGGCGATGGCGTTATAGTGCATACAATAAAGCAAATAAACATAAGTTTAAATCTTTCAAAGCTTGATTTTCATTAGGATATTGTTCTACAACCTATAAATCAGTCGTGGATAGGTAAACTGAAGTAACCAACGTAATGAATTTGATAATTTTTGCTCAGAAATAAACTCATTTTTTTTTCAAAAATGCCACTGAGCTCTTCAACTAAGAATTACATTGGGGCATCAACGACTGCGCGTGCGGTAGGAGTGAAAATATAACAGATAAAAGAGCGTATTTAACCCTCTAATGCTTGAATTTTTTATTTTCATCCCAAATATATATATATATATGTATCTTTAATACTGATACATCATGGGAAAAATACTGAAACAAATTTAACTGCACTAGAATTTAAATAATTTCAATTTTTAAACTTTTTTCGTATGACAAAAACCAGCTACAAAATTCCAATTTTGATAATAATGACATGAAAACTGCTAAATATATTTCAAAATAACCCTATTTAACTATAATTAATTTTTATAAAACAATTCATTTGTTTTTAGTGTACTAATATTATTATACTTTGAATACTGCAAAAACGTATTTTCATAACTGTTAATAACCCCACTCTTTAATTTTGATTACACTTTTACTACCGTCATCTATGAGGATTATTAGTAACCAAAACTTCAAAATGGAATGTAATAGATGAAAAAAAACCCCACAAATTTGTCGAGAGGGAGCTCTAATTTAATAGAATAAAGTGGATTATGCTACTTGTTGCCAAACGGCAACAGCATGCATTAGAGGGTTAATCCACTAACGACGACTTAGGAAATACCATAAACACCTTCATTTCCGAATAAAAACGTTACATTTGATTTTTAAAATTATCTTTTTCTGTAAGCTAAGTTAGTTGTACTACATAAATTGCACAGTACGTGGTCTCCAATCATCCTACGCTTTGTTTATTTAGGTAAATTTAAGCAGAAAGCTCATTTTTTGCAAGGAAAAATATCGCGTCAAATTTCGTGAATGGGTTAAGCATTTCAAGAAACTAGCTTATTCACAACAGGCAAGAGGCCTTATGAAGGTTTGGGTTATTGAATGCTTGCAACAATGTTCCAAGTCATTAGTTTAAATGCTGCAGTTTACCTGCTCACGACGGAACTTACAAATTGATATTTATGAAGTATTTATTTTAAATATAAAAGAATAAAATGAGACTCTTCGTAAAGAAATTTCACTTAGATTCAGCATGGGGATTCTTATGGGCGTATCACACTAATTTGGCGACATCCAGGTGCCTTCATTTTTTTTTCACGCCAAGCGCCGCCATCCACCCGCCATGATTACCATAGACTTTATCTTTGCAGTGCTCTAGAGTAAACGAGAGGGGATTTACAGAGTGGCACTGTAGTTAAGAATTGACGATATTTTAGATTCTCGTGCAAACACACAATAAGCATGTAGAGAGATTGTAATGTAAATTACCTCAGCAGGCAGCAGTAGGTGATGTCATATTCATTGTTGATAGTAGTTTAGAATGGGATTTGGCAATGCATGGTAAATAGAATCAGTATTTAAAGCGGATTAGCATTTTGTATGTAAATGTTATTTCATTTAGGGTGTTAATCAATGGTACGAAACAAAAATATAACTGTATCGATTAGTTTCAATGAGTATTTAAAATCGACAGTTGAACAGCTTAGTGGAAGAACGTGCTAAGTGACAAAAAAGTGAAAAGGAGAAAGTGAGCTTTATGTTTTGCGTTTGCACTTACGTTAAAAACGGCACTTACAAAAGGTAAAAAAATATACTTAAATCAAAATTTAGGAAAAGGGGATTCTTTTGTTATCTCTAAATTGGGGATAACATCTTTATAGACATAAACATCTCAAATTTCTCAAATATGTCACTTAGCACTTTCTTCCACTAAGCTCTTCAATCGAGGATTATTTGTATCGTTATTAATAACTTATTATGAACAAGTTGGTTTTACAAAAAATACTATTTAAGAATACCAATAAAATTAAATGAACACTATTATCTGTATAATTTCCTAATATTTTAGGAAACATTATTTCTAAATTCAGAAAACGTGTGATAGTTGTATTTTTTTATTCTTTACGTGGTTGTTGTGTTATGTGTGATTGGTTACCTTCAAATTTTTATGAATAGCAACACCTTCAAATTTTAATGAATTATTAAAAAGTCACTTTAAAGAAATACTATTTAACTTGGTTGTGTGGCGTGCCGACAGTCTAGAAATTTGTTTCAAGTTCTATTTCACTAAATCTAATTTTTATCAGACGCTAACTAACCAAAATAGTATTCAAACAAACCTTAATTAAATATACCAAATTCATTGCATGATAGTAAAATCTGATTTGAAAATTTAGACGCAAGGTGGCCATTTGTGGTGGTTCCCAGTTCTTTGCATTTGTAGGAGTGAACCTGTCAATAGTAGTTCTTGCTAATAATGTATGTTACATGTTTATAGTTTCTATTCATCAATGTCTGAAAATTACTGAGCAAAATCCAAAAATACACCGACATAAGGAGACTTTTCGCAACCTCTGCATACTTTTGAATGCTTGATATATATTCACCTCAAGGTATACATACACACTAGAAAAGGCGTATAAAATAACCGAATTGGACATTTTTTGTTTTTAAGTTCATTAGAATTTCCAATTCTTCCTCTTTAAAATGATCTTAAGTTTGTACTGATACTCTACTCTAATAAAAAGTTATAGAGGTTTTTATAATCTTCCAAATCATGAAAGTTAGTTAGCTTTTATAACCTTTATACTCAATTTTCTCAAAACTTTAGTTATCATTGTTTAATCAAAGCAACACATGAGAAAAATTAAGTTAAAATTAACATTTTGTCAAACGAATTGTTTATTTATTTGTGGAATAGTAAGTTGGGGGATGGGCGTGAACCTCAAAAAAGAAGATTTCGTTTTTAAATTAATTTATATTGCATGTTAAAGAGAAAATCAAATCGGCTATTGTTGTTTTGAATTAAGTTGCATTACAGCCTAACTATTCCATGACAATGTTTCCTTTAGTGATGCGAAGGAAGTTAGAACCCTTCGAAGAATATAATAATGCCCTTAAAAACATATTTATTCAAAAATGGCAAGAAGCCCAACTCATTTTTCTTGTTATATTAGTGCTTAAATTTATCTACTCAGGTATACTCTTATTTCTCAGGTGACTAATGCTGTTTTGCGATATTCAAGTTTGAAAATGCATCGATTTTTTTTCATATTTTAATAACTTAAAAATGGATATATCTTTTGATAACATCAACATCCAATTACAAATTTTTCAAATATAGTTTATCTTTATCGTGAATTAGGCTAAACTTTAGAAAAAAACCTGGCGTTTCAAAAGCTTTGCTTTTCTGAATTAAATGTATTAAGGTAGTGAAAACAGTTTTACAGAGGTGACTTTTGAAGCACTACACAAAGGTTTCCAAATGTAGTCAAGAAATAAATGGTTTTCTAAATGTAGCCAAGTTAGGATTTAAGGTTACTTTAAAAAATTGCAAGTGGCAGGGATTTATAGGTCAATTACTCCATTTTTATAATTATCTATAATAATAAAAGAAAGAGTCTGTCTGTGTGTATGTATGTCTGTGGATCGCAAAACACCTACTTAGAATGCTCTAAAAAATTCGAAATTTTTAATATAGATTCCTTTCCATACCTACGTGTGCACCTGAGGCTTAGTTTTTTCATATTTGTTCTATTTTTAGAGAAAATTCGAAATAACTGGAAAAAAATACACCACTTTCGCTCAAATCCGATAGCTTTTTTTCTTTCGCGTTGTCATTGGCTTAAGAAATTAAATTAAGCTCAAAATAATTCAAATTTGAAATGTTTATTTTATTCTTTTGCCATTATATTTAGAAACTACATTATTTATTTAAAAAATAATTTATTCAAGGATATCGCGGTAGGTCTGTTTATGATTATTTAATGTCTTCATTTTTTCGCCAAATGCATTGCCAAACTTGCTAAAATGTTACCTAAAAAAGCGCCAGATGGGTAAAATTTATTTTGTTTAAATAATTAATCTGGTTGGTTTCTCCAAGATCATCGTGATTGACCTGAAAATGTCAGGGTTTGTAGCTATATCTATATTTTCTCGCCAAATTATTACCAAAAATGTGCCACTGACCTAAGAGTTTTTTTTTTGGTTTTTTTTCTGGCTGTTACCAAGTCATCGTGTTCTAGAGCTGTACCAAACTATCAAAGACTGTTGAATCTTCATTTTTGCGCCAAATATGTTATCAGAATGACGGAAGGAGTGCAAACATTTTGTATCCTCAAGTTCTTCTACATTAATGTTCGAATCTGACAAACCACTGGTTTTGCTAAATTTCAGGTAGTCAATCTTATTGAAGCAGAGAACAACTTTTCAATATTCTTTACGACACCCATTTTCCATTAAGTTAACGGGTTCCCAGCAAGGCGGGACCATACTGCTAGATTACTACTATTATTAATATTTATTTCTAAACAGAAATACAAAAAACATACTTAGCATGTTTTAATGAGTAGTAACCATGTGATATAAATCTGTGATAACAATATATGAACGTTCTAGTATCCTTATTCGACGCATCTGTTTAAGATAATTTGAGGAACATGTGGTTATGATTTCGTGTAGAAAAAAACATAGTAACAACGAATCAATAGTTATGTCCAATGTTATAAGATATATGTCCAATCATTTAATGCTATTTAAGATTTTAGTACCGTATAAGGTTATTTGTATGAGATGCAGGTAAGTTTATTATGTTAGTGATTGTTATCTCACATTTGCAGGAATGTTTCTTTGAGTAAGTTTGTGTCTTGAAATTCGAATCATTTAACAATTAAAATGTTTTTGTTGTTAGTCTTTACTGTTAGTTATTTGGTATCTTGTAATAATAGGAATGTGACTTGCCTTATATTTAAAGAAGAAAAATATGTTAAGAAATTTCAAGTTGTAATGCTTTTATTTACATTTTAAATCATCAGTTGGAATTTTTATTATGATTTTTGTATAAAAAAATTTCAAGTTGTTCTTTTAAATCATACACATATATATATTTTAATTCTATCTCACACTTTTAGAAATCTACTCTTCAACATTAGCAGAAAATTTTACACTAAAAACAAAAAATAATTCTAGCTTTTTTCGATAGTTTAACCACGTTAAAAAGCCAATTTTCCGCAATAACATTAAACCCATCCACACTTAAAACTAAGGAAAAAAGTTAAAAGAAAAATTTATAATCGCTATAACCAAATAAAAAAAACCTCCAAAAATATCACCCCTTGCAATTTCAGAGTTAACTAGCTATCCGAGTAAAGCAGAAAGGCTCCGATTGCAATAACCGAAGCGTGATATGAGCTGGCAATCGGTTCGTTTGCGAGGGGGGGAGGAGGGGGAAGGAGGGGGCAATCGGATACGAACTCTTATCATCTGCGCCCGAGGGCCAATACAATAAATAATGAGAGAGAGCTCTCTGGAATTAGCTATTAGCACTCGGAAGTCGATCTAAACACTCGATTTTTTTTGTATTCGCTCGCTAGAATCGATTTTCCGAGTGTTCACACTATGGAAAGTTAATTTTATGTGTTAGTGTGAGGACATGTAATTGTTTTTTTTTTAATTTTAGTAATAAGTGATTTATGACTTGGATGCTGAGGTTTTTAAGTTGTTGCGTATGATAGTTAAAATTGAAACGAAATCGGAATGTCTGTTAAATATATTTTACTAAGTCTTTAGTTTTTATGAAATGTTCACAGATGTTCACACATAGCAATTAGGTGTATAACTTTCTTTGTTTCACTTAATTAGTAGTTTAAGGCGTGAAAGTTGTGTCTTTGAATGGTTAATTCCGAATTGAAAGTTAGGTTTTTGATTAATCGTCAATTTAAAAAAAGGACGTTTCCAGTGGAAGAGTGGATCTTATTAGATCACTTTTGGTTTTTGTGTATTTAATAACGGCTTTCAATTAATTTTTCAGGAGAGTGCTATACATCATTAGTTAGTCTACTGTATAAGTTTGCTACCGCATATTTTGCAAAGTTCCTCATAGTGGGGCACATTTGAACACATTGTGATACACATTTCAATTGTATTTTGGTCTGTGTTAAAAGATTTATGTATTGGCCGGAGATTTTGCACCTTCAATCTCAGTAGAAACAGTTTCACTGAATGTCTTCAAACATGTAACTTTTACACAGGTGTTTTGGCAGGTGGGGTTCAGATTTGATGAGCAAAAATATCTGCGTTTTAAGATTGAAATATTAAAATTATTAACGTTCAGAATTTCTTCACAATTTTCGACTTAACGTATATTAAATATTTTTGTGCAAAACTTTATCAAAACATAATCATTCGCATTTCTAAAGCATTCGTTGGAAAAGTGTGCAGAGAGGCGATTGAGTTGCTTAGTTTAATCTACTGACCTTCGGAAAGTATTCACATTTTAAACTTGCTCACGCTGCCCCGGTGACTCAATCGTAAGGATGCTAGCCTTTGGAGCTGCTTGGGTTCGAATCCCGGTCATGGCATGGATGTTTGTGACCGTCAATAAATGTTGTTATTTGTCTATGTGTTTGCGTTGTCCCTTCTTTGTGTGTCTCTTGTGCTTTTAAAAACTCTTTCTGTGTCTGTCCCGCTTGACGAAAGCTTATAAGCGGTCCTCCGAACAAGCACACAAGCAGGAATATATATGTAACAGTAACTTGCTCACTACAACTATACCAACAACTTTTTATTTTTATGGAGTAAAATTACTCTGTGATACAATTTGCTATAAAAAATACATGGCACACGATATTTTAATTTTTAAAACACCAAGAGTTCTTTTTTATATTTAACTATACAATATTTTTTTTCAAATTCTGAAACATTAATATTTTTTTTTGTCTAACTTAAATTTTCTTTCAAAATAATAAATATAACTTATAATCTATTTAAATATTTTGTAATCGATAACTTTAACGATAATCATAACGATATTTTTACAACATACTCATACATTTCAAATTAAAACAAAACTGCTGTCACTTACAATGTTTCCGCACAAATTAATTGAGTTAATCGGGTGATCGGGCATTTCATGTTTTGGTAACCAAATTGGCCTGCTAGTCCATTTTTAATATATTTTTTTTACATCATTTACCTATGATACTTTAAGGTTACCCTCTATATTATAAAATTGAAACTTAATTTATAATTTTATTTTTTTCTTATCCTTTAGCTTGAAGTTTATATAATTATTCGCTATTTGCTTACAAATACAATTAAAGTTTACGATTCACCTTCAAAAAGTTTTTTGGTTTCTTATACTATATTTTTTCAAATGTGTTAATAGTAAATGCTCATATGAAGCAGTTTGGAATTAATTTTGGCATACAAGTTTGACAATCTACTTACATTTGTCAAAAAGTTAATTACAGTTATTCAATGTGACCTTTCTAACGAATGTAACGTATATGCACTATAAAACCAACTAACTATATTCTAAATAACAATTAACATTTTATTTATGCTAAAAATGACAATTTGATTCTATGGTATAACACTCTAAAACATTTATAAAAGTGCAGTTTATGTTATGACCATCTGTACTACTCTATAAGCGAATTTCACTTCAAGATAGACTTCGTACTGACTTGATTAGATTAAGTGAATCTCATAGCAATATATTTTTTTTAAAATTGAGAGTTTTAGCTAGCTGTCTTACTATTTTTTTAGCAATCATTTAGTGCACCTTTTCATAAATTTGATAGTTACTTTATGTATTTATATTTTTACGTCAAAAATATATATTTAAGGCATAATTATAGACTTTGATATTTCGTCTATGACTTATATATACTTTTTCCTAGTGTCGTTGGTTCTTTTTTTGTTTAGCGTGTTACTTTCAAAACCCTCCAAGTAAGTATGTTTCCTCAATATTTTCTACTATATTTTATTTTTTAATTTTCTTAAATGTCATATTTCCATAAATGAAGTGAGACGAATTCAATTATAAAAACACAAATATGAAAATTTCTTAATTTATCCCAGAGAAAAACACCATGTATTTTTGACTATTTCTATCCTCCTGAGAGTTTCATTAAATCTGTCAGTTTTTCCATTAATTTTCAAACTTGATGTTTTTAAAATTTTAAAAGAACGTTTTAAGTTGTCTTAATTTGTTTTAAATAACAAATTAATTTAAATTTTGGCAGAGTTAGATGCATTTTTGAAGATATGACTCTAAAATTCTATTTCAGATGATCAAAATAGTATTTAAATAAAAAATTATTATTGATGCATAAAATTGTAATTGATTGAACTTTTTATTGATAAAATTTTAAAATATATTATTATAGTTGGAAATATGTATGATAAACAAGTTCACACACTTCCCTATTCACTTATCCTTCAAAATGCAATTAAAAGATTTAAGTTAATTTAATTTAAAGTCAAATTATTTTTTGGGGTCATGTTACAAATCCAACCAAATCCAACAATATCATGTTACAAATCCAACCAAATCTTTAACCAAATCTCCCAATACCTAACTCATATGCCAAAAATAATCTGGTACATGAAACTTCTCATCTCCTTTTCGAACCGTCTCCACCACGACTGACTTGACTCTGATCAGAGATTTTCTGCTTGGCTAAGAATCATATTTCGCCAGAGGGGGCATTACACCCCGCCAAAATCGATAAGTCGGTGCCTGTCTACGGCGGTAGATGAAATTTAAACCCTTCTAGCGGATTAGAGAGGGTATTTTTAGGCTGTTTCTTTGCCTTGACTGAAATTGGCTTTATTTAGGAGAAGATGTATTTAGATAACCGCCAATTTGTTTTGCTAAGGGTTTGTTGGATTGGATTATAGTTTTGTTTAATGTTATTATTATTCCAATTACAAAGTTTTGTTTTATGGATTTATTTTAAACCATTTGATAGTGTTCAGGATAATATGTATTAAAAATTACTTTTAATTTGTTTTCTGTTACCTGGGTCTGTTATTTTTTATTTATTTTATATAACATATTTTTGCATTCTAAGACTTCCTACAATCTCCCCCACAAAATTGCTACGGTCGTATATGAAATTTAAACCCTTCTCTCTAGCGCATTTAAGAGGGTAATTTTAGGCTGTTTCTTTGCCTAGACAGAAATTGGTTATATTTTGTAGAATATGTATTAGTGAGATGATCGATATTTAAAAAAAAAAAAAGGTTTGTTGTTGTATTGGATTATTATCATCATTGCAGTTACTAGGGAGAGTTTTTTTTAGGATTTCATTTTCAAACCACTTAAATTCTTAAAAATTAAATACACTAAAATTAACGTTTAACGAATTTTCTGCTGGATAGACTTGCGTTGGCTACATGTGTCGTTCATTTTCTCATTTATAGCGCATTTTTCGATATGTAACTATTAATTTTTGCCATTTAAGTTTTGAAGCAATGAAATAAACTAATAAAAACGCTTTACATTTTTCCTTATTTTAGTTGATTCAAGAAATCTTACTTTATCGAAATCGATAAGTCGGTGCTTGTCTACGGTCGTAGATGAAATTTAAACTCTTCTGGGGGATTAAAGAGGGTATTTTTAGGTCGGTTTCTTTGCGTAGACTGAAATTAGCTTTATTTTGGAAGAATGTATTGATATGATCGCCAATTTGCTTTTTAAAGGGGGTTTGTTGTTGTATTGGATTGTAGTTACTAAGGAGTATTTTTGAGGATTTAACTTTTAAACCAATTAAAAGTTTTATGACTAAATGCAGTAAAACTTACGTGTTATAAACTTTTGTGTTGTCTCTGAACTTTTGGTGGCTTTCTTTTCTAGTTTATAACGTATTTTCGTAATTTGAGTATCTTCCTATTTTTTCCGCTGCCATTTAGGATTTAAAGTAATCTCAACTAAACTAGTAAAAACATTTATTCTTTCCTTTATTTTAGATGATTGGATTTCTTAAACTTTTCTGTAATCGATAAGTCGGTGTCTGTATACGGTAGTAGCCGAAATTTAAATCCTTCCGACGGATTAAAAAGAGTATTTTTTGTTTCTTTCTTTGGATAAAATGAAATTGGTTTTATTTTGGAGGAGATATATTAAGATGATCGTCGGTTTGTTTTAAAAGGCTTGTTTTTGTAAAGGATTACAGTTTTTATGTCGATGATTTTTTTTGTCCTGTAGCAATTTTTTGTATGGATTTAGCTATTTAAAAGTTTAAAATTTACATAAGTATCTTGTCAGATAATAGTGGCAATTATTAAGGACAATTTCTTATCTGCATGGCTTTTGAAATACTTTTTAAATAATTTTTAGCCGTTGCATACGGTCTTTCATTTTAAATGATCAACCAATATGTATTGTGGTTGATTGATTGAAATAATTATGGTTTTTATAGTTAAAAATATCTATTAGCTGCCAGTTTATGGTTGTAGCTGTAATTTTTACAGTATGGAATATTAAGGATAAAAGGGTGGAGAGAGTTTAATCTTTTTGCTTTTTGAGTTAATATTGAAATTCGATTGCGTTTTTATTGAATGGAATACATATGATTGGTTTTAAGGGTTGTTTTATTACAAAGTAGCACTTGTTTTAAGCAATCCTTATTTCTGTCTTTTTGGGTGTTTAGTTGACAGATTTAATAATTTTAATACTTGGAAGTTTTTACAGTAAGTTCAAAAACTTCACTGTTTCCCTTAATGGCTAAGACTGCTAGTTCTTTTATCTTACTCTATTTCACGCGTTTTCAAATTCTGGATCTTTTTTACTCTTAATCCCCTAATATAAAGTGTAATTTAGTGAAAGTATTACGATTTGGTTGAAAATCCAAAATGGAGATTTTATGCTTTCTACACTTTTTGAGGTGTGATCATTCTGAAAAAGTGGGTTTGAACATTGATCCTCCTGTCACACTGTCTGTCTGAAACTACTATTGAGCTGAAACAGCTATAGACTTCAAATTTGGTATACGAGTTTCTGGTATTTGTTGGACGTCATGAATTCAAGCATTTCATGAATTCAAGCATTTATTGCTTCCGTAGAAATTTTTTAAGTTTTAAGGGTATTGATTAAAACCGAAAAGAGCTATGGACTTTAAATTTAAAACACGCTGATGTGGTCCCTTCTGATGTGTAATTAACACTACACATTAGAAGGGACCACATCAGAAGGGATCATTAAGTTTTCAATAAAATTTCATAGGCAGAAAGGTGAAGCTAGCGCATAAAACATATATTATTGAGTATTAGTTGTAAGTCGTGTGGTGTCCCACTCCCTTTTTTTCATAACATTTCATTTGGAGTTTTTACTAATTATCTAAACTGCAAAAAATGTTTTTGTTTTAAGTAGTTTACATTTAAGTAGTTAACAAGTTTTAAGTAGTTACGAGGCCGGGAAAATTTCAGCTACATTGATTTATGAGCTAACATCGAGTTTTAAGTTAACTAATTTGTTTGGATTTATTTGTGCAAAGGAGAAAGAGTATTGTGTTTATTCTAGGGTTTTATTTTATAATAATATTTTAAAAAACTAACGCATAAAAGTACTTAAAAATTATAGTTATTTTGATGTGTTATTGATAAGTAATGTGAGTATATATTAAGCTATTTTCAGTTCCAGAACACATTAAAGCACTGTTATTTTAATAAAAATCAATTGATTTAATAATTTAGGTAATATTCTTGAAACCAAACCCTTTTTTATAAAGGGCCTTTGGCATACATTTTTAAACGTTCTACATTAAAAAATTCATAAAATTAATCAAATTGTATAAGTCGTTTTTTTAAATTATGGTTGATAATTATATTCTTTTAACCAGAAATCCTTGTAATCCAGAACAAGCTCTCTACCATAAAAAATAGACCAAAAACGTGGTCTAATTTTTTTAAAAAAACTAACATTAGCTATAATTCTGCAACTATAAATAAATAACTACATATTTATTGTAGGTATTGCATCAATTACAGATAAACTTTATTTATAATAACGAAATTTGGCGAATACTTGATTAGAGTCTTAACTAAAATAGAATGAAATATATTCATATTTGGCATGTTTAAGGTCTTGAGTGTCAAAAGATATATCGAATGAAAATTAAATATGTTATATTTCGAGCCTTGAATGGTTATTAAAGCCAAGTGGGAACAGATCACCGATAGGATCATCGAAAAAGAGATGACATAAATGAAAGCTGTAAGGAACTACTTCACCTTTAATAACACAAATAATAGGGGAGACCGGGGTTAGTTGGCACAGTTTTCACTTTAAAATTTTTCTAATTTTTTGGTTTAAAGATAATTGAAATGTAAAAAGTATGTAATGTAGGTGAACATTTTGGCTACACATCACACATACAATTGATTAAATATATTGCTGCCACTTTCTGTGAAAAAATGTTTTTCTTTGTCCAGTCAAACTATGCCAACCTACCCCGGGATCGGGGCTAGTTAACATAGGTAGTGGGGTAAGTTGGCATAAGATGTGAGGCAAGCGTTTTTACTCGTCTTTATGTAAGGTGTAATTAGAATGAATGTTGATCTGCTTAAAATAAAAAATTCCATATGTCCTAAGCGATAAATGAATGTTGGTTCATTACTGATTGTAGGAGGTTGAAAATTCTTTGAACATTATGTGGGTTGAAACGTATTGGCGTATTGAAAGTTGTGGGTGGCGTTTTAGGAAAAAAGAAAATCGGTCAACGTCTGCTGATTCTTTTGAGTCCCAACTACTAGAATGTGCAATGCCATTAGCAACTGCATATTGATATGCCAACTTTCTTACCTCTTTTGGGCTCATGCCGAAGTATATGCCACTTGCCTTCACAAGGTATTTACTCAAAGCAAATTCTTGTTCAGAATTGAACACCTGTCGCAATTTCCCTCATCCTCCAATACCCTCTGGTACTCCTTGGGTAGAATTCATTTTTCCTTTTGCGATCCTACAATACCGTGCGAGACTTCTAACAGATATCTTACATTCATTCACTACTTCTCTCAAACTTCTTTTTTCGAATAAATGTGCCTCAACAGCTCTCTTTTTATGATCTGCTGTCACTGTATCCCTCTCAGTTTTTTGTTCGTAGGTCCTCATAATCTGAACCAAAAAATATTTACATTATCATAGATAGGTAAGGCAGAAAAAGTGAGCTTACAGTAGCCCTTTGTTACATAATAATAACTTGATAACCGTTTGCTCGAAATCGAGCTGAAATTTGTATAGTCTTAAATTATGCTCTTTTTAAAAACTCTGAGTATGGCAAATCTACGTAAAAGTATCTAAAGTAAAAGTTAATATCTGTCCATCCGTTATTGAGTTATGACTGAGAAAAGAAAACGCATTCCGCATTTATATATGTATAGATAAAAATAATAATAATTTATTATTATGAAGTAGCCTATGCCTAACCAAAATTAGGTCACTATGAATGTTGGCATACTTATGTCAACTTAAACGTTGTTGCGGGATTAGTTGGCATACCCAGCCAACTTATGTCAACTAGCCCCCGAGTCCCTATGCCAACTAACCCCAATAGAGCAAGTAAAATATACATGACGACCAAAACAATTGCTTATCAACCACAGCTGAAATGGACTTAGGACCTCTTAGCTAAATGCCCAAAGATACTAAAAACTTGTGAATGTTATCCCTGAATGACTATACTACTGTACAAAACGACAAATACTGAATAATCAAAATTTTACTTTCTTATATGAAAATCACTTTTTCAATCATTCCTCTAAAGGCAATGGCTTTATCCAACTGGCGTTCTCATGCAAGTTAGACGTTTGAATGACGATCATGAGGCTCAGTAGCACTCTTAATCAACAGTGAAATTTTTTAAATTCGCAATGCCAACTAACCCCTTATGCCAACTAACCCCGGTCTCCCCTACGGTAATAGTCTAAAAACAAAAACAATTCGAAAAGTTCAACTAATTTTGCTAATGTTTAATGCGCTTGAATGGGGTAAAAAAGTAGCCATCATTCGTTTCTGTAGAACTTGTTTTACTGCGATATGATACACAGCGCAAAGAAAACAACTTGCAGTGGATAACATTACGCGATACGCGGAAGAACTAAGTTTTTAAATCGGATCTATAATCAAAACAGTTTTATTAATCAATAACTATTTTGAAGGTAAAGATATATTTGTAACCTAATAAAGAGAAAATGCTAATGATTAGACAATTATAAAATGACTGTTTTATTGAAAGTTGCTCTGCTAAGTAGTTTTTGTGATTTCTAAGTTTAAATTGAAAAAAAAAGTCGGATCAAGCATGCTAGTAGCAAATTGTTTATGCAATGATATAGTAAAGGATGAGTAGTTTATGTGTAATATGTACTAAATATGAAAGTAATACGATCTTTAAAAGTGATCTTTAATGCAAAGTTCAAATTCTAGAATTTAGTAATTAACCTTTGGAACACAAAGCTCCTAAAAAAATTAAAAACATAAGATGCTTCTCTCACTAAACAATTTACTTTCTTACGACATGAAAAAAACTCTTCATAATTACAAAATACACAACCCCTCTCCCCTTTTGTTTTCGATTTGTGCTTGTATGGTTTTTAATTAAAAGCATCCACCATCTTCCATCATTTTTTTCTCTCCAGGATTACCGAAAAAAAAAATCTTTTTGTGAAAAACGGACAAACACATAAACAACCAACAAAAAACATTCTAAGCGGGTTTCAGATACAGCTATCCTTCTCTCGAGTTCCGCCATTGAAAGCCAGAATTCAGGGGGGAAAGACCCCGTATCCATGGCAACAATAGACCTGCCCACGTTCCAAATTGGGGAGATATGCGAGAGAATCGGAAGAGTTGCTACTTGCCGATTTCCGAACGCGGAAAAACTAGTGCAAAAGCGGTAAAATCTCTCAAACACTTACCTTTGCAGATGGGTTGGAGGGCTGAAGCGTTTAAAAATAGTTTGGAGTTGGAATTTTAGGAAAAGTGGTCGATTTGGAACGTTTTTTCGGCGTTGCATCTTGCTGCTCTCGCTGTAGTAACGTCCACCTTGCACGGAGAACTCCCCCTAGTGACAGGCGGTGTCAAATTGCACAAAAGAGGATTGTAGCGCCACCTACCGGGATTGATGGGACATGATGGGAATTTATGCTTAGGATTTCTGAAAATGGTTGCTCTGAACTTAAGATTTCTTGTCAGCTGAGCATCGGCAAAACTAAAAGAGACTAAGGATGAGAACAGATAACTACAGTTGAATGTGGAGAAACGATATGGTTTGTTTTTCAATCCAAAGATTTAAACAAAAAATTTGTAAGATTTAAAAAAAAAATAGTAACTACCATAGTTTCTTTACTTTAGAAATTGATGTAACCAATAACTTTTAATAAATATAAATCGAAAAGTAGTAAACACATATCTAAATATCTTCCAAATTTTTATACACATATACCTCCGCATGCCCTTTGAATCCTTAAAAGATTCACCACATACCAATGGAATGGGCTTTAAAAAAATCCAATTGAGAAAGCTTGATGTTTTACTTATTACATCTAGAAGCAACGATGATTTGTCTGTAAAACTTCCAATAGCCGAATAAAACCCTTACATTTTGTTTGGTTAAGTCAAATGTTCTTCGTTTCTCCTGAAAACTTATAATAAACAAAAATGTCGCTTGACCACTTTGTATAATTTGAGATTTATATGCATGGGTGATAGTACCACGAATAAATGTTATTTGCATATCTTGAGGTTAAATATGCTATATTGAAGACTTCTTTGGTTATTTTTTAGCATTAAGTTTATTCTGTCTCTTATTTTATTAAGTACTTTCAAGAACTTTTTTTCTTTTCCCACACCATGCACTGAGTGTCACAGGAGCTAAAAATCTTCAAACAAAAAATGAAATTTGAAGTTCACCGATTTATTTATCTAAGTAAGATATTATTTTTAAATAAATCTCTTCAGACCCCAGCAAATTCATACATAAACATTCTTTAGATTTACAATTTTTTTTAAAAAAATATTAATGAACAGCATGTTTTGCAAGAAATTTGCCAATTTGTTTAATATGGGGCGTAAACTGTACTTCAGAATAGTTTTCGTTTGGTCAGCTTTCTTTTTATTTCTATATAGGTAATGTTTAGTCCAGAATTGTTTTTGTTTTACATCGAGAAATTAAGGTATGGTTATATTACTTAGTCACCAATTAAAAAATCCTTACATTTTACGAACATTAAGTTTAGTTTATTAATGATGGAGCAAATATTTTTGACAAGGCATTGTTAAATCACTTGTTCCGCAAAATTATTTAAAACCTGCCCGTAGCAATATTTTGACTTCAGTAGTATTTTATCTATTAAAGGTTTAAATTATTTTGAAAACAATGGGCTTGTTTCAACACTTTGTAAAATAAAACGAAACAACCAATGAAATCGCAGTATAGAGAGCGTGACGCCATAAGAAATATTCCCATTGTATAGTTAATTAAAGATAGATCCCCCTTTCAGTAAACACAACTATAAAAAAGTTAAATTTAATAAGTTTCTATTAAGTTTTAATACTGACATTAAAAAATTACTCATAGTTGAAAATATCACAAAAATAGCTCTAACGTCAATGTTACAATACCAACTGAAAAATTATTCTTGTGATTAGTATGTATGACTGGATACTTCATAAGCCAAGCAGACAGTTTCAATATAAGAAGTTTTAGAAGACCTTTTTATTTTAAATCTTTTAGATAACTTACCAAATTAGAAAACAAACTTGGTCATTTCTACTTAAAAAATTCTTTGTCCAACTGCTCTGCAAGTTAAGATTTTTTAATGACATTTTTATCTTCTAATTAAATTCTAGTATCGACCAAAAAATTAACCTTTAGCCTTTTGAGAAAGATGTTTGATGCTTCTTTACTCTAGACAAAATTGCGCAACAAAAACACTTTCACAGGAATGTCATTTTTTTTTGTCTTTTTCTTTATTAAGAACTGTTGTTAGAGTAAAATTGTTTTCCAGAAAAAATATTTTCGCATTTAGAAGCATTAATTGGCCACTTTTTATAAACTTTTACACCTGTTTAATTTATTTTCAAAATTTATCTATGAATCAAAATTGCAAACAAGACATTTTTTGGTGTGATTCGTTAAATGGAGACCTATGGCACTATGCTTTGATATTTAGCTCGATGTATAAGATATACAGAAAATATTCATAAGAATATACAGTTTTTTAAAAAATATGTTCAGAAGTTATTAGGATGTCAGAAAATAAATTTATTTAATTGTGTAATGTAAAGTTATTTAATAGAATGTCCCCTTGTTTTACGGAGTAATGTTTCATCAAAGTTAAATTTTTCTACGTATAATTGAGAAAATATAGCATATGTAAAAGAAATTATGTAGAACAAGTGAAGCACATCAGGAATAATTTCATTTTCATTTTTGCTTGAGGTTATAAAATTGAATAGAACTCATAGAATACTAATATTCAATAAATTTTAATAAATTATGTTAATTAATGTTTGTTAAATTACTTTGAAGAATATTTTATTTTTCTTAATATTCTAAATGTTTAACATCCTTAATATTTTAAAGCTTACATAGCATTATTTTATTAATGTAGGTGAACAAAAAAAGACAGCTACAGAATTGCTTTTTAGCAGATGAAAGAAGTATTCCTCACATCATCCGGCTTTGTTGGTATTTCCATAAATAGAAATGAATAAGTATGAAACTTATGAAGTAATATATGCTATGTTTTATAACTTCTGTGTCCCTTAAAAAATGAAAAGTAAGATTATAAATTTGTTCGAAAATAAGGACTTCTTTGAAAGAAATACGTAGCTTGATTTTCCATTGATTGTTTACGTAAGCTATCCGCTTTAGAAAAAAGTTTTTCTGATTTGATTCTTATGCAACGAGTTTTTCTTGGTGAATAAATGAAATTGTGTGCAACTCAAACTTCGATAAAAGAACAGTCTTATAAAACAACTTGTGTAATATAATTTGCGTGACATTGTTTATATGGATAATGGATATTGTTTGTAAAGTTGTCTTGTTTAATGTGCAATGTTTTTAAAAATAAACTAAGTTGTACTAAAAATACAAAATATCATTTTCTTATGGAATTGATTTTCCTCGAAATTTTTAGTGTTATTTTACATATTTTCATTCGTAAAAAGTGATGCGTTTTAAACTACTTTAGAGTAAGATATCTCCAGAATATGTAGGTAACTGTACTATGTAGATAACTGTAGCAAACCAATAGCTTGAAATTAGATGTTTAAAATAAATGATAATGATGGCAGCACAAATAAATTAGAAAATTAAAGTTACTTCATTAAAAAGCTAAATTTTAGCTTTAGCTCTAAAATTATAGCTTTAAATTATGAAAAAGCATTCCTTAAATTTAAATTTTGTTTTAACTCTAATTTATCATATTGTTTAAATATACATAATGAGTCTTCAATTTGTATGAGTTTGAAAATAAGGGAAAGATAGCGAAATTAGAGCATTTCTTAAAAGTCAGGTGTCTTATCTGAGCTTCCGAAACCTTTCTCGCCGAAACAATAACAACCAGCAAAAAAGCGAAAATGTACATTATATCTTTGGAGTTTCAAATGAAATGTTCTTTTTCTATCTCTTCGTTATCTTACCCACATATCTTAGTTATCTTATCATCCGCAGTCAAAAAGATGACACAGAGAGGCCCGTAAGATTATGGAAATTTCTTTTTGCTTCGGTATTTTTTTTTTAAATGAGAAGACCGATGTGAAGCTTAAATTTGCCCTCTTATAAAAATTTCGTTAACTGAAACATTTTGCTCGACTTTGAGGGTCATAATTTTCTATCTAAACCAGAAACATTTATGAAATTAATTGAAAAGTTTAGTACAAGACAAAAAAGATTTACACTTATCAAATAAATGTTAACTAGTTTCAAATTAACACTGCGGTTTTAACTAGTACCATGTTACATTGAAAAATACGTTTTAAAAAATTAAATAAAAAGCAACTGAATTATATAAAAAGAAATGGGAGAAGAAAAATTTTCCTTGATGTAACTCATAAAATTATTCTCTGGAACAAGTAAAAAAAACCTAATACATGCTCAATACCTGTTGAGGTTTTCTTTAAATATAGAAAAGGGCAGATAGTGACTTTCGCATTTATAGTCCCCGAATGAGGTGTAACTTTAAAGCACAAATTCTAAAAAGTCTACAGATGTTTGCCGATAAAAACATAATTTTAGCGATGGTAGAATATGTGTTTTATTTTCTGAGAATTGTGAAATAAAGCAACCCCAATATTCGAATGTGGTGGTTTTATTGTCGTCTGTTTCATTCAATTCAGTTCCCAATTACCAGACCTAAACTAAACTAAACTATACTCCTCGGCGCAACAGCCCATTACTGGGCCAAGGCCTGCCGTGCCCATTTCAGTTTTAGTGACCTAGGGCTCTGGGGTGCTAGGCATGTGTCCCGGTAAGGTGGTCAGCCTCACGCGGGCCCCCAGCGTTTTTCTCCCAAGCATTATTGGTACCCATTTTATCTACCCATTCAAGGGATGAAAGGATGGGTCAACCTCGCCCAATCCGGGATTAATTACGAGACCTGCTCTCGCCTATTGACCTTATGCAACCCTAGCGCTACGCTGATTAAAAGAAGCCCCGAACGTTTGTATTACGTTAATGGATGTATTGTGAAATCTAATTTCTTTCATGTTTTGATGGAGTAGTAGTGTTGTCAGCGGTTCGTTTTTAAGAAAGAAAACCAAGTTTCGCTTCAAGGTGTCATTGATTTAGGAATTAGAAGTAGAGGGGCCTACAGTTCAAATGGTTTGAAGCAGGGCTGTCAGGTTTTTGAGCTACTGCGCATAACATGCCGGCACTGAGGTATTCCAAGATGCACCGCTTTAGCGGTTGTTTGAGCATAACATAGTAGCCAAAACTGGCCCGAAGATGTACCGCTCTAGCCTGCTTCTTTTGTGCGTTACTGCTCACATACATGGCTCGCTCTATTATCTACTACCTCTATGAACAGTGTTGAAAAAAAAAAAAAAAAAAAACAGCCATTCTCTGCAAACGACTCTTCTCCAAAACACTTATAGATGGCAGCACGATATCTGATTTCTAGTTGGCTTGAGGAGGCTATGCTTGCATGTTGTTTATCAAATTTAAAAAGAAAATATTTATCCGTCTAGTTCAGACTTTTAATTTTCAGAAGAAGTCAGCACACTTCAAGTTCGGAACAAGTTTCTTTGCTTTCTCTTTAGGAACAGCCGACCACCGAACCGGACGGATAATGAACAGTTACGGAGATCTTCCCTGGCCTTATTAGTTAAGTATGTCTAGATTTTAATATTATAATTATGGCCCGGAAATAAAAATAATCTTTAGTGTAATATATATATATTTTAAATAAAAAGTGAAATAATGACTTTATGAGACTCACTTTTAAGGATAACTACATGATAAACCAACTCAAAGATAAAACCAAGATAGTGTAACTCATAACCTCAATTTATCACTTCTCCATATTATTCACTTAGTAATTAAGTTACAGTGTTATCTTACGTAATAAAACAAAAATCCAAATATAAGCTTAGAAATAGAAATCCACATGATCTCATTTACAAAAACCATATTGCACTACATTTTTGTTCAGTACTATTATATTGTTTTTTAGCAGACAAAAGGTAAAGAGTAAGAGTAAAATTTTTTGTTTCTGCCTTTTTCATTTACAATCTGGCTCCATAAAAATACAGCAGAAACAAAGTAGTGATCTTCTGTATTTTTATTTCAATAAGTACAGCAGGGATCTGAGCTCAAATGCTCTTTGGAGGGATCTTAGACCACTTAATGCCCAAATACAACAATGTGCGTCTTTTAAAATGAACCACTTACAATGAGCAATGCTTAAAATTTATATAATTATATATTTCAACTGGGCAATTTTTGATAAGTATATGATGAAATAGTGTTTAAATAAATTTTTCCAATGCTCAATTTTAAGAAGAATTTTTTTTTAGTTTCAGTTTTTTTATTGTAAGTATTTGCAGCAATTGAATGAACGTTACAACCACTTTATCATAATTAATTATTACGTTTTCGGTCATTTTCAAACGCTCTTGCCCAAGTCAAAATTAGTAGCTACCCTGTTCAGAAAAGGCTATCAAGTTTTTAAACAGTTATGCACTGTACACTGTACAGTGCACCTTCCAAAATGTTTATTTCCTTACCCAGACATAAAAAATACGTTTTAGACAGGGAAGCAGCTCATTTGTATGCGAAAAACGCTTACGTGAAAAAATGTCTAATCGAAATCTGAATCCTGTTGATCTAATGGAAATTTGAATTTTTTAAGCACGAAAACCTACGGCTTTTTTTTTACTTAATCAAATATGCTTAGTTCGATGTAAGTTTTAAAGCAGTACTGAAAGATGAGTGTACTAAAAAATCTGCCCATAAACTTTGTCCGAAGTAAATTATTGTCTTTGCATATGGGACGGGTAACTATGACACCCATAGTCATGGCTGATACTGACTTTTCCTCACTTAATTTTAAAGTAAGTAGTTTAAGTTAACAGAAAACTTACCTTACTATCACATTTTTCATATCATTAAACATTTTTATACTTCATTAAACATTTTTATCTTTCATCAAATTTTTTTTATATCGAATAAAACTTTTTTAAGCTAACACAATTTTGTTTTCTGTTATCGTAATTCATGTCCATCAGGGAAAAATAAGTATATTCTTTTAGCGTTTCTATCCTTCGATCATAGTATCGTGATATGAATTTCAATCAGGATTGTTTAGTAAAAAACGGTAAAAATGACAGAGGCGCTTCGTAATCATACAGCCATTGAGGTCCTTCGTGTGTTTTCTTCTTTTGAACATCATACCACTTGCCTTCCGGCAGATAAATGTCTCTTTTTAATTTCCCTTTTTCTAAAATTGGTGCCACCATTATACCATCGCCAACTAAGAATTGAGAATCCGTTCTTAAAGACAAGTAGTCATCATCTGACGATGAGTACCAGAGTGGTCGTATAATAGGTTCTCCAGTTTTAGTTGCTTTCTTTGCAGTTTTTATGATGTAATTGGAATATTTTTCGTGTAAGGTCACCATTTTTCTTGATATTGAAATCACTTCGTCGTCGTAGTCCCACGGAACTATTGAAAACTGGATGGAAGGCATGAACACTGTTGCTTGTAACCACCGGACGTAGAGCTCCCTATCAGGCAAGGAACCCCCATAGGATTCGTAATTGTTGCCGCCAATCATATCCGGCAATATGAAGTAATAACCCATTAATGATAAATGAAGGGCACATGGAATCAAACTTTGCAAACCGTTCATATGGTCCCAGCTTGAAAACTTGTCGAACATTCGAATGAAAGTAGGAAGACGTTGGGAATTGTAACCAACTCGCACTTCAACCCTTCCGCCGAAAGTTGCAGCAAGTTCTGCCCAAGATTTTGAATATAAATTCTTTTGTAAATTCGCTGTTGGATCGTGAAGAACAAAACTTTTATCCAACCATAACAGTTCGCCTGCATCGCACTTAAATGATGCAATCGAATATTTTGATTTTAAAACTTGAAGTCTTTGTTTAAACCACTGTATAGCGTTTTTGTTGGTGGTGTCCAACATGGCTGCTCTCTCTCCATTCCACCATTTTACTTCAACTGTTTTTCCCTCCCTGTTCTTTATCCAATATCCTTTGTTATCTCCTATGGAAAATGCATCACATTCTTTGTTGCAAAAAGGGTGAACCCATAACGTAGCTGGAAGCCCCATTTTTTGTAGATTGTCGGTCATTCTTTTTGGATCGGGGAACTTGGTAGAATTGAACTCAAGATTACCATAGCAGTTTTCCCACATATCGTCGATTTGTATTTGAGAAGCTGGGAATTCATGAAATATAATCTCTTTTGCAAATTTCATAATGATTTCTTCATCAATGCCTCGCTTATAGCGAGCCCATGTGGACCATATGGGATGCTGAAACATGGCCTCTTCGGGTATATCTGTAGGCTTTTCGGTCCATTTATGTCTTCCAAACATAAACGCCTCTTTAAGAGAAGAAGCTGAACAAATGGAATAAACCAGCTCTTGGTTTGCTGCAGTTTCATAAGGATGCTTTTTGGTGGATGTGGTGAAGCACAACTTTCCGCTACCACTCTCATTGAAGCTCACGAACAACGGCACTGTATCTTCGACGTGTATGACGAAACCTCCCGATGACAACCACATGTGCTCAATGACATTTCCCGAAGGATGATGCAGAGGGTCACCAGTCACCGAAGGATACCACGGACGTGATTCCTCCTCAAGTGGCCATCGCTGGAGCAACCGTTCACCACCGCCGTACCAGTCATCCTCACCAAGCAGAAAGCAGTCCATGGCACCCCCTACATGGTTCACCCACCTTATCTTATGGCAAGGCACCGCATGGCAAGTCATGCTGTCCTCCTCACATCGGTCAGCATTGTCTTGGGTCACCAGGAGCTTCATGTCTTTGCCGTAATGGAGGCACACCGATTCCTCTGGAGATTCGCCAGGGGAACAACTGGAGTATGACATGTTGCTGTTCTTCGGGAGCCATCCCAAGTACCCTTTGAGGGTGTGGTACCCGGGTGAGTGGACATCCAGGAGCAGCTTTGATGACAGGGTCAGCTGAAGTGGGCCCAGGTCAAGAGTTTGCACACCGATTGAAGACGACGCATCTTGTTGAATATTTTGGGATTTAATAAGGTGAGGAAATATCAACAGATAGAAACTGAGGGTGAAAACAAGCATCTGAAACAAGAGAAAAATTTCACAAATAAGGTAAGTTTGAATTATAGTCGCACTAGAGCAACACGAGGGCTATTAACGACATACGTCATAATTTGGAACCACAGTCAAGTGACGAGCCGACACCTGAGTATGCACCCAACGCAACCGTTAAGGGCGACATCGTGCGCAGCTTTGGGACTTCTGGAGCATATTTTACCTTGCACTCTTTCTACATGGGGTATTATTCGTCGGACATTTTTTGGCTGTACGGGCGGTTCGTATGCTCGAAGTTATTTCGGCGTTTCCCAGACCCTAACCTGAGACCTTCCGCGTAAGGTGAACGCCTTAACCGACTTGGGCTCCTGAGCCCTCTCACAAATAAGAATGAATATCTTATTTTCTACTCACTACATTTTGATAAATTTTATTTCCTTATTAACTAGTATTTAATCCACACTGTAAAAATTATGTTAGAAAACTGAATATTTATATGTTATTCCCGTAAAGAAAATTTCGGTTTTCCAAAACAGCAGAAATTGGTTGTAAGTTCCCCTTCTTTCTCTTGAGATGGACGCGGGTCTACAAACAGAAGTGCCTCTGTTTCCCTCCAATAAAGAAAATATTTTTAAGCCACACTACTCCACTGTATTACATATTGTTACAAACTGTCTCTTAAAATGATACATTTATTTGACTTATGGGGTTCTTTGATCCCACTTTGAAATTGGTTAGTATATATCTTTTAATTTTCAGCAAATAATTTTATAACAAATTATTTGAGCCAATTTCAAACAAGAAGGATTGTAACAGAATCAGCCACTTAACCGCTTCCACATAACATTTGTTCTCAACAGAAAGCACTATTTGTACACCGCAGAAATAAATTTGCTAAACAGAAACTTCAGCTATTTCTATAATTATAACTTTTAATCGCCAAAATTAACTATTTTCATTACTATTCTTTGTTAGATTTGTTTGAAGTTCGAAAATTATTGATATAATTTTTTTGCTGTAAAAATGAAGCTAAATTTATCATAATATCATATAACTTCCACGTTATTTTGAAAATAAAAGAACAAAAGTTTTATGCAAAAAACAGAACGTTTTTTGTCGCCTTCTCAATAAACATCTTTTAGTCGTAATAATTTCCAATTTTCATTAACTTTCATTCGAAAGTTCGATTAACATTATTTATCGTTTCTTAAATAAATGAATTTACAGTTTGAATAATAAATAACTAGGACAATTTATACTTTAAAATTAAAAAGGAAACTTTGCATTTTTCTTTGCAAAGTTAGAACTCTTTATGCAGCTTTCTTCATACATATAATGAACCATCAATAAAGCTTTATTGTGATATTGCAACAATTCAAACTGAATCATATAATATAAATAAATATTCTTTTAAAAGTTTTATTTTTTATTTAAGATATCGTTTCTTGTGAGTTTGTTAAAGTGACATCGGTGGAAACATTGATTAATTTTTTTAATGTAAATTAAACTTTTAGTTAATTAAATTTAAAATATACTTTCAAATAAATATTTTTGATGAAATTTTGGATATAGCCTTGAATTTTTTTTGCTTCAATATGATGCATCTTACAAGTTTGTGAGACTTGTGGTTCGTTTTGTAAAAGTGAGTGACTGACAGACGGACTGAACAATTATATTAAGTACCTACCTTTGACCTTATTTTTTCAATTTTAGAGCTATCAATGGTGTATAAATGTGTGGTAGCGGATATTGTCGACAATTACTGTTACAAACCTACTCGCTATTTTATAGGAGTTTCAGTGAGTATTAAAATGAAATTAAAGTAGTCTATTTTAGTTATATATATATATTTTTATATTAAAAGACAACACTGTTTTGCTTTATAGAAACGTTGTCAAATAAGATAAATTTTTAAAAGTAGTATTTTTAATTTTTTTTCAGTTTACAGACTAGAAAAGTGTTACTAAATCACTGATAATTGCAAATTTTACTATGCAAAGGAAAACCACTAGGAAATTGCTCGGAAAAGTTGCGTAAGACAACTAAATAATTATTTTAGGACAACTTTCCGATTTTTTGCCACTGTTCCAAAAAGAAGCTAAACTGCTTACTTTTTTGTTACATAAAAATTAAAACAATTCAATTTCAAGGATAAGTAACTTAAACACCTCATATACCCCGCTATTTATGATCTGTTTATTTTAAATTTTACAAATAACAAATATTAAAATTTCCAAAAATGTACTTTTGAATCTCAAAAAGTTACATTTTAATAATTCACTAATTTTGGTGAAAAGTGTGAAATGAGAAAGTAATGTCGTAAAAAAATACATATTAATTAACTTTAAAACTGGAAAACAATCTATTTGAATTGTTATGTGTTACAACTTATACATATGAAGTTATTATAAGTGTGTGTTTATACAAATAAAATATTAGCGACGGGTAGTAAGTATAGAGGAAATAGTTATTTATACAATTCGAAATCACACACACACAGCTATTGTTGCTAGTTTATGACACATACATTTTAAAGTAGATTGATTAGTAAATTCAACACAATTAGATTGCTTTTCATAATTCCTCAAAATATTTTAAATATTTAAAAAAAATTAACAATTCTACGTAGTATTATATACCTTTTTAAACAGGGGGGGGGGGGTTGAAAGTAATATGTTAATAGTAGTTGTTAGCAGTATTTTGAAGTAAACGGTTTTATTGTTAATAATGTTATACTGCAGTAAGCAATTTTATTTTTTTAATAACATTTTAATATTCTTGAAATAAGCGGTTAACCAGTTTATCTGTTTGCGCCTATAGATTTTTATACTTAGACGACCACGTGATGCGAACACAACCTTTTACATGCTGAGAAGATCCCTAAAAATTCCATCACACATTATCGATTATTGATTTAATAATCATAAATTATTAACATACAGTCTTACCATTGAATTTTTTGAGCTACTGAAGTGCGTTTTCATTCATATTTGAAGCATCTTCTATTTCTACCTCTGCCATCCATATTTACTTTTACTTAGTTTTTGGCACAGAGCTCCATTTGCTCTCGTCAGATGATTTGGCGACGAGCCAGCGACGGTGGCGACAAAATGTTAGTGCCAATAAAGCCTACATTTCGCCATCAGAGCGAATGCTTCGTAGATAACTAGAGACCCATTAAAATATCTTAGTAAAATATTGTTATTGAACAAGCGTGACATACTTGATAGTTAAACTTAGATTAATCCTTTAACGACATTGGCAAAAAAATGCTTTCCTAAGTGAGCTTTTTGCTTTAGTTTCTGCAATAAATAAAATATAAGACAAATTAACACATTCGCTGCCACCAAATCATCGATAGAGCTTCAAGGCTTCATCGATAGATGCTGATGAAGTAGAGAACATCCTTTTTTTTAAAAACATGTTCGTTACAATGGAAATGAACTAACTATTCGTAATTTTCGAACAAGTACAAATCTTAGTTCGATGTCGTAAAATTGCAAGGTTAGGTTGAATTAACGTCGCCAACTAAAGCTACACGACAGCTAGTCCTAAAAATACGAGGAAGTGTTCCTGGCGAAAGTTTACACTTCGCAATAACACAAAAACTGCATGAGAATTAAAATATACGTATGGAATTCATCAGTCGCATCTGGGATTACTAGGTGGTAGGTAGAGATATATATTTTCAGGCTTGTGTGCTTGGTCAGAGACGCGCATTACTAGGTGTCAATTAAATATCACACAAAAGGGTCGATGACAGAGCTAGATCACGTAGTTTTGTGTGCAACCACTAGACCATCTTGCTTATCAATTACAAAACTAACTTGGACTCATAAGAACTGTTGGCAAAATTGCACTATGAATTTCATTAGAATGTGCTGTTATCGATGAATCGGAACCACGCGACTCCCTAAGGAGTCAGTGGCACGCAACGTGTTAAGACCGTAGTCCTGACAAATTAAGATGATGAAAAATTAATTTAAAAAATAAGTTAACGTTATTATTTGGAAATGAAGATGTTAATTGGTCGAATAATATAATGTTAATGGGTTTAATACAAGAAGGAAATTTAAAATGATTACCCATAAATGATTGCTTCCTTGACATAAAAAATTTAATTAGTGAACTGTGCGTTCATGTAGGCAAATGGGGAAGTTTTTTTAAAAAATATTTTTATTATCGATTTTGTGTTGCATTTTATCATAAAAAGTTGTCTAAAATTAAATTTGCAAATGCAATTATGAAAAATTATTTTTTAAGCAAATAAAAACATCCTAGTGACAAGCGATTTTTTAAGCCTACGTCACTTCTTTTTTCAATCGTGCTTACGCCGAAAAATGTTGGATTTCTGTATATTCTTGGACTCCTGTATATATAACAAAAATAATTTGTATGGTACTAACTTAACAATTACATAATTTTAATAATTTTACTGACAACTTTATACTCTGTCTGAACAAAGAAATAATTAGTTAGTAAAAATACTGAAACCCTACTTAACATAAAAGTATATAGATATCTAAATTTCTCAGGAAATAACATGATAGCAATATGCGATATGAAAAATAATTTTCTCACAAACAATATAATAATATAATATAAATTTCCACGATTAGCGATGAGGGTTATTATTTTTTTTCCCCAAAACAGCTAATAAAAAAACTCTTCGTGGTGGTGTTTGATCAGAAAGACAAAGACAAAAATGTAATTGAATCACGAAAATAAGAAGACACGCAAAAGATGTAAACAAATTTTACTCAGTCTTTTTCATTATATATTAACAGCATATTAAAATACAATGGTTTTGATTCCTTCATTTAACTTCAATATAATATGCGATTCTTGAACAACAAATTACGCATTAAGATGATTCATATTAGAGAAGGAAAATCGTTGACGATGAGGGGAAGAAAGACACTTTGAATATCGGAATAGTTTATATTTCACTCGGAAAGTCCTTAGTTAAGGGGATTTTTTTTGCCAAGCTTTCGTTTTTTCGCCAAAACACTGAAAATCTCGCCAACATTGGTAAACTATATAATTTGTTTTAATAAATTTTGTTATAATTGTAACACGGAATTTGGTTTAGATATATTTGTAGTTTGAGGGGGGACACTGTTAGTTAAATATACCTCCATGGGTTAATATATTAGAGTACGGGGTTAAATAGACTTGCTAGAAATCTAAAAAGACATTATTTATCCGCAATCAGCATTTAAATCTTTGCATTATTAAAGATGGCAAAATGGTTTTTGAAAGTTAAAGAATTAATTTGAATTTATTGAAATGCATCCATCTACGAATCTTTGAATATGAAGATTGGCAAATAAAATCCCGAGACTAATGACTTCCCTTTCACATTTTGTATTAAATTCAAATTCACTTGAAACACACAGAATTATGATATAATCTTACAGTAGCACACTTAAACGATCAATTAAGAAACTTGACTGAACATACACCACACTCAAAACTCAATATTTAAACAGACATTTTCACACCAGTATTCGAGAAAAATAAACACAAGCAACATACAATAAAAGGGACATAATTTGAGACACTTTATGTAACTGTTAAATTGTTTTTGAACATTAAACACACATTCAACATATAATAAATACTCAATCAATGAATACTACAGTTCATGAATAAAATATTTGCATATTCAAGCAATACAATTGCACATACTTGGTAAATTGTTGAAGCCAAAAATTGAAAAATAAATTAAGTGGCATATTCATAAAAATATTATAAAAATGCATTTAATTCCAGTTCAAAGGGAAATACATGCCAAAGTTTCTTAAAAATAACCGCTATTAGCCAAGGAGAAAAATTAGACTACGATTCGTTTGCGGGTATGTCTTTTGATATTTGAAGAGTACACGGAAAGAACCATTTGATTTATTAGGAGTATTTCCGTAATTGTGTCCGATAGGCGCCATTAGTGTCAGGAAACCGATTTTTCTTTCGGTTCTTCATTCATGTTACAAACGTGTGACTCGTGTCGTGGCGTGAATCAGGGTTGCCGCGAAAGAAAAACAAAGCAAGTAACCGGTTTCTTTTACACCAGTTTAGGCAATTTCTCGCTATCATCGCCAAAGAGGCCTATTGATGAAAGCCTTCTTGAAATCAAGCGGTTTTTCCCTTGTACTCTTCCGTTACCTATAAGTATTTTTTTGCGTAGTGAACATATTTGACGCTATTTTGTTTTAACGTCTTACTTCTGGCTAATAATAATCTGTATTCATCGTTCTTTCAGTCAAGTTTCTGCATGAACATATACAAACATACATATCCATCAAATATTATGAGTAAAAAATTCTAACAGTCATAATACTATAAAAGTAGATTACAAAAAGTATGATGATTTAACTAGCGTTAACTGAGATTAGTTTAGAATTATATGCAATGAAGAACAAATGACAGTTTGCTATATAAAAGTTGAATATATCCAAATTTACTTATGTAAGTTGACATTTTTTTTTTGTTTTGTTCAAGCAAATACTATTCAAAAGAATAGCCAATTTCATCAGAGTTCCAAATTACAAAATAATATTTCAAAATTCTTCTTGATAATAATTTTTTAAATTTTTTTCAACTACTATGTAATTTTTTTGCATGCCTATACATATTTATTCACCATTGAAGCAGATTTGTGTGTGGGTATTCTTATTGACAAATTTTAAGACATAGTTTAGTTATAGTTATTTATAAATGGATTAGGGTAATTAATCCTGGTTTTAATGACATATCAAATTTATTTATGTACTGACTAAAGAAAAAAAGGTAGTAGAAAAGAGGTCAGGTTCAATGTCTTAGTTACAACTTTGAGAATGTAAGTTCTGAAACTAGACGCTTCAATTACTCGAAATGAATTAAAATTTGTTTTAATATAGCAAAAATGCTTGTTTACATACAAGTTAGGGGCCTACAAACCGTAGATAAACCTTTTAACTGTATCACTATTTTACGGTTAGAGGGGGTAGGTACATATATATTCCGGCCAGGGTGAAGGCGGGAATCGAACCCGCTCCCGTTACAGCGCACATACTCTTGACGTAATGGTCCAAACCACTCGGCCATCCTTGACACAAGGTTAGAACAGTTCAGTATTTTAATAAGATTTATTAGAGTATAAATGATACACTTTTCATAAATTTTTGAATGTTTACACTGATTAGGAAATTTTTTATTCGAATATTAAAGCACAACAAACATTAGCCATCATACACACTTTTTTTACACCTTTAAGACAAATCTTTAATGAATATTATTAAGCTCATTATTGCAATAATTTTTTGAATAAATATTCGGAATATTTATTAAATTATTATATTAAATTTTCTCAAGTTTATACAACAGTCAAACTGGGACTTTATTAGGAAGCTAAATTATTATCTAGTAGGTAGTTTAAAATGAAAAGATAGTATTAATAATGTAGATTGCACGTTTGTAATACTGGGAATGAAAAACACAAAACAGCAATTTTCTGATGCGCCTAACGTTTGTTTTAATTTTTCTGAAATTGGTTTCTGCACTCGAAATGAATTTATATGTGTGAGAAATAAAATTTGATGAAATTTGACATTTTCACAAATGGTATTTTCAATAAATAGCCAAGTTACTGCTTATAACAGTCAAAATTAGTCCATTGTAACTTATTTACCGCACTTCGGTTCTTCGGGTCTGAAGAACTACCGATACCGCCTTCCTGCCTCAGTTTATCAAGTATGAATACATTTTATCGTAAAAAAAAGTTTATGCAGTTTCAAAAGCATTAAAAAAATACAAAAAATACAAAAACAAGCTTCACTGTAAAAAAAATCCCTTCAAATTTGCTGTAAGATTCAGCAAATTTAAAACCGTTTTTTCCTTAACCTTTTTGTGTTTTTAATTAAAAAATGGTTTTGCATTAGATACACGCTTTCTTTAAGCTACAAGAAAAAAATCATTCCAAATCGGCCCCAACAGATTAAAGCAAAAAGAAGTAATTGTTAATAAGTTCAAGAAGTGAAATAGTTAAGAACAAGAATTATAGGAAACGGTTTTAAGCAGTACACAAGTTTAACTTAACCGTAAAGTAAGACCGTAAGAAAGCGAAATTTTTTTAAATCATTAAAAATATGGGTAAATTACGTAAAGTGACAGATTTTTATTACAGTGAACAAATAATAGCCATGTTGAAAACACAAAATACTTATTCGAAAGCATGGAAATAATTGCTAAGTTGCTAATAGTAAAATAATACAAGTAAATACAATAATACTAGCAAGCACAATAATACAAGTAAATACAATAATACAAGTAAATACAATAATACAAGTAATAAGAATTTAAAAAAATACAAGAAAATACATATTCAAAGTATAAAAATAATAGCCAAACAATTGCTGCTCAAAATATAGTAACTTCTGGTGCGGTAGCACGTTTGGTAATTTTTTTTTCATCATGGTTAAATCAAAATTATCTTTAAAAATATAAGTAAATGCACATTCAAAAGTCTAACAAATCGCTTAAAAAACACTCAAGATTAAACAAAAATTGAAAACATGAAAGCTTTTCGAAATTGGAAAAATTACTATCCAAAATCGGCTTGGCTAATGATTTCAATTTTTATTAGCCAAGCACATCTAAAATGATGAAATGAGCTGGCAAGCCTACAAGAAAAGTTTAGAAATTATCCTGGTATAAACAAACTTATTTTTGTCACAGATTTTTTTTATGGAGGTTTCAGTTTTTTCTTATTTTTATAATTTTTAACAGATATTATTAAAAATTTTAGAAGTAGTTCGAAGATTTATTAGCATTACTTTCCTCTTTATAAATTACCCTAAAGTGCACAGGTTAAAACAAAAGCCACTTCCGATAGCAAATTCAGATATTTCATCTCCTATAAGTTATAAAAATTACCATGTATGTATCCAATATTTAAATTTACTATTAAATATTTTTACTGTAAAACTAAGACATACTTCCCTAAACTAAAATTATTCTAATGACTTTGTAGTAAAATAACAATTGATAAATATGATTTATACATACTTTATTTTTCGATAGAATATGTCTAAATACTTTCATATTGGTAGTCATTAAAGTTTGATTGCCCACTTCGATGATATTTTTATAAGTCTCCGATTTTTACAAATAAAAAAGTTTTTAACTTATGTCTTCCATCTGGCTTTGCTTGGAATAAAAATCTATACTCTTAAAGACTAATTAAAGTTGTTTTCCTATTAAATTCTATTTTTTTAATTAACGTAATTTATCAACTTAATAATGGAACTTATTTGTTTGTTCCATTAGTGAATTAAAAATATATAAATAAGTTGAATGACTTTATAATATTACATATGAAGCAATAATACGTTGTGAGTGTAGTTATAAAATTCTTAGATGGAAACTCAATATAATACATAACTAATAATTTTACCAATTAGATAGTGCTAAAATATCTTAAATTGATATGCTCAAGAAATTAACAAAATTCTTCAAATGATAGTTACTAACATGTTTGTTTATTGTTTCAACATATTTAAATGTAATAAAAACAAAATATGTATAGATTTTTAAAAAAGAGGAGCTCTGAATAATTTTGTTTAACAATGAGTTGTAACACATAGCTACTTTATTTATTCTCGTAAAGAAACTTTATATCCTATTAGGCTGCCCATGCATTATTACCAAATTTTTTCATGTAGCTTTTTTCTTAAATATTTCACTAGATGTACAAACCGACCAATTAACTACTATTTTTTCAGAAACACATATATAAATATATTTTTTAAAGTTTTGAATTGTATTAAATGTCAAATTTTAAAGTATCAAAGTTGTTTTATTCAAACCGATGCACCACATAAATGAATTTGAAAATGAAATCTATGAAATTTAAAATCTGGTGTAGTGAAACAAGTTTACACATTAATCAAAAAGCAAAGGTTTCAATAAATGAATGACTGAATGCAGAAATATCTCCAGAAATACCAGCTTAAGGGGCATGGGCGCGCTGTACCGAGGTCTCCAAACTCAAGTTCCTCAGTGTTAATGTTAATCCAAAGGAAAAAAAAACTATTTATCTGCCACATTTATCCGGCTGAGTTGAATATTTTTATAAAAGTTTTTCAATTAACAAATGTAGCTAACACAGGTCTCTATAATCCCACTTTTTATAATTGCTTCAAATACTTTTGAAAATTATCTATTGAAAATTAAAAAACATATTCGAATCAATTGCAAAAAGTGGGATTGTCGGGACCTGTAAGTAAGCTACATTTATTAAAAAAATCCTTTTGTAAAAATATTCAATACAGCCGGAGAAATGTATGAATATATAATGAATGAGTATGTATAATGAATATGTAATCAATGAGAATGAATAAATATGTGTATATTTTTCTCCATTAGATTAACAGTGGTGCACTTTGCTTTGGAGACCCGTTGTCCAGCGCCCCCATTCCCCTTAATTTAGATGTTCTTCTTGCTGAGCTAAGTGCCATTACATATTAGACTATCCATTTTGATCATGATCTTCCAATTATGTTTAAATTAATTAGTGATATCACAATGTTAGATGATCATTTTGATCAGTGATCATATGATTTTCTTAATTTATTTTGTGATATTGCAATGTTTGCTGATCTTTTTTATCAAAAATTAACAAATTCTGCTCAATTCAAAAGGATCAGATGGAGTCTAACATTCAAAAATTTCATTATAGATCCACAATTGACGCCTACTCAGTTTAGTACACTATCTTTCATTCACGTAATTGGCATGGACAGCCTTATATCGCTTGTTCCACATTTGGATTCCATATTCCTGACTCTTTTCTAAAACGTTTGTGCAGCACCGGAAATTTGCGCATGCGTCCCCGAAAACATTGCACGCTTTTATGCTATTCTCAATGTGACGCAATGTGTCAACCAATACCTTTAAATGTGATTAATTTATTCATTTAACGATGCACGGTTTTCAATGAATAGGCTCATTAGGGCATGACGCAAGATTCTGGATTATGTTCAACGACGCATGCACAATCCCAAAAATATTTCGCATGGGTCTTCAAAATATGTATATCGTCTCTTAAGTTCCCACATGTGCTATCTAACTTTGCAAAACTGTCGAAATTTACTGAAAGGTAACCCTTGGCGAACTTTCCAAAATCGTGCCAAAAGTCGGCCGATAACCCAACCGAAATGATAGGATAGGTTTGAATTATCGTCGCCTTAGAGCTACACGAGGGAGAGCCGAGAAGCGTGTTTATTTAACACCGGCTGTTCGGACTTTCTTGTTACATATCTCAGCAATACATTATGTAGACCGATATTATGTAACAAGAAAGTCCGAACAGCCGGTGTGAAATGAACAAACACGTTTTTCGGTTCTCCCTCGTGTAGCTCTAAGGCGACGATAATTCAAACCTATCCTATCATTGCGGTTGGGTTATCGGCCGACTTTTGGCACGATTTTGGAAAGTTCGCCAAGGGTTACCTTTCAGTAAATTTCTACTGTTTTGCAAAGTTAGATAGCACTTGTGGGAACTTCAGTGACGATATTATGCTGCATGTCTTCTGTTCTTCGTGCATCGACTTCTGTTCACGTAAATCGCACGGTTTCTGAGCCAATAATGCAATGCCGCATGACTCGGTTAGATTAAGTTTTGAAATATTGTCACACTAGAGCTACGCGAGGGCTATTGGCGACGGGCGTTGTATTTTAAAACCACATTCAAGTGACGCGCAAGACTCGTGAATCCAAGTGTGGCCCCTGTAGGACATCGGAAGTTCATACTGTAGTCCGCATTTGGCTTTTGAAGACGACCTGGCGGGTCGATAGAAGAATTGTAGAGCACCTGTTGAATAAGAAGTCCCTTTGTGTCTAAGGCACGTCGGATACGAGGAATGCAGTCCTGTGTCACATCAGCGTGCAGAACGCGCAGAATCTGTTTGCCCGACAGGTACGGCGTGGGGTAGTATGTTCTTCGGCTTTCCGGCGAAGTCGCTCTGATGGAGGAGAAAATTACACTTAAAGTTAAATTTATGTTAATGCATATATTTACAGATAAGCTTTTGATAAATTACAAATAAGATTTTTTTTGTTTTAAAATATCTTGTAAAGAAAACAACTTTATGCTATGGATATTTACTAAATGCTTCGACGATTTAAAACTATAAAAAATAGGCATGAAACTTGCCTACCTATTTAATTTGTATTATTTCACTATTTGTATTTAGTTGAAAAAATCTTACGTCGAATCTGGAACCAATTATAAAATAACTATAACGAATATATCGTTGCACTAATAGATAATGAAATAGGGGCTTAAACAAATGCTTGTCAAAAGTTTTGGAAGACACCTTCATTTAACTTCCATGAGCTGTCTTTTGTAATTGCCAAAGTGTCTCTCAAAGTTAATATGCTGAATTATGTTAATATTGAGAATACGGCTATCAAAAGATTCATTTATTATTACCTGCGACGTCTTTCTTGTTGATAATAGTAAGTGCTTCATAGAGCTCTTTCAGAGGATGCCTACAAGACGGGAGGCCTTCAAGCCAGATTAGTAACATGCGGTAGCCGTGCTCCTTGTAGCTGGATTTACCTATGGGACAAACATTAAATTTATATAAATTTTGGACAAGTATGTTAAGAAATCATAATTACCAACAAAAAAAAGTCAAGCAGACGAACCAATGTTAAAAAATATTTTTTTTTTCTAATCGGCAAACTTCCCTTACGCGTAGAAAACATTTTCTACCCAATTGCAAAAATTTCAATTCCTTGTAGTTTAAATCAGGCTAATAAAGTATTATTCTGATTTCAACTGTACATGACTGATTATAAGTGCTCTCTTCGTATACAGACTTGGAGCACATGAAGCTTATGTAAAGAAGCAGGAATATCAGAAATTTTTAGTTGCTACACTCTTAAAACAAACACTCCTAATTTAACTCAGTCTGAGTGGATTTCACTCCTTCAGACTGGAAAATGCACTTCTCCTTTTGGAGTGGATCCTTTGTGTGTTAAACCTCCGACAGGATCACCCCAAACGAGTGATTTTAACTCTGTCTGAGTAAATATGCATGCCTTTAGGGTGTCGAAAATGCACTTCTCCAACTGGAGTGGATTTCACTCTTTTGTTTTAAGAGTGTACACATTCCTGAGAATATAATCATCGTTGAGATTCATCACCTGCCTTAATTTTGGTTAAAACCTTCGAACATTGAGGGACTTTGAAAGCCTACCATATATTCTTAAAACCACAATGATTGTGTTATTCATCTAACAAGCCAGAGTTCTCACCAATTATAAAAAGATTCATAGCACCAGAATTGGTGTCCAACAGCACACCAGAGGACCAGCAAGGTTGGTACAAAAGTTAACTTATTTTTTTTACCAGTCTCCAATAACTTTCAATATTAGTTTTTCTTACATTCTAATGAGGTTGTCGCAGTATGTTTCGATTAAATTCTACAAGCTATGCTTCGAATGGTCATATCACCTGCGTAATGCCTCTCAATGGCCTTTATGTGTTCCTCCGTGAACCCGAAATGCCTGGCCAGCTTCTTCCAGTCATTGGGTTCCAGGTAACTCTTGGAAAGCGTCCACAGGAGATCTCGCATAGACTGCAGCTGGGCTTCGGCCTGTCGCTCCGTCTGGCGGAGGCAGTCGGCACTAAGCTGGGGGTCGTTGAGATCGGCGACGAAGTCGTGGGTGCTGTTGTTCTCCAGAAGAGGCTGAAAAGTGAAGCATTTTAATTTCTTAGGTTATAAAATGTAAATAAGATGTATAAATTATCCGAAATGTTTTATACAGAGTGAGGCAAACAAAAGTGGCCCCGGTCTAGAGATAGGAATACGTTGAAAAGCTTGGCGAGAAAAACTCTTGAAGCCGCCTGAAACCTGTTTTTGCCTTGGTTGGATCGGATTAGCTTCATATTAGAGCTACTCATAGACCAGTGGCTAGTTCAGATCTTAGTTCGTATTGCATGAAGACGTTCCACAATGCACATTTTGTGTCTTGCAATCAATTTAGAATGTTTTGTAATTACCAAAAATAAAAAGGTCCGATTCTCTTGGATAAATAACGACCGAAAAAATCAAATAATCACTAGTGGGAACGTTTCTTAATCAGCTCCACAAACTTTGCTTATATTTCATTTCAACTAGCTTCTAAACCGTGGCGTAGTTGCCGGCAAATAAGTCGGCAAGCGTTTGGGTTTAATATTGAAGCGATCGATAGCTTCAGTTAGCAAACCAGTTTTTGTATTGGTTTTAGACTTGGCAACAATTCTGTCGTATTCTTATCTCTAGACCGGGGCCACTTTTGTTTGCCTCACCCTGTATAAGCAGGTTATATTTATTTTTCTCATAAGGTTATTTGGCACAAAGATTTTAATAGTTGCATTGGATTATTTTAATTTTAAAAATAATGATAAAGTAACCTGTTATTTGTTGCAATATGCAGTGAAATTTCATCATGTTATAATTTCTTAAGAGTATTTATGAAATGCCATTACTGATTGCATAATAAAGAATTTAAGATAGAGTATTATGTATTGATATTTTAAAATACTTATTTCAGTATATAACGTACGCACAAAACACATAACAGGAATCTTTTATGAAATTTGAACCAATAAAATATTAAAAAATAAAACGTTTCTGCTATTTAAGTATTTTCTGTTAATTACTAATATTGATAAGAAAGCATATACAGTTAATTCACAAATAGGCAAACATTTGTAGAAATTTTTTAGCATACAAATTACTTTTCTAGTTTGGTCCCTTTCGACTTTGATAAGCATGTCGACGATAGTTGTATAACTTCCTCTAGCTGCAATGTATAGGGCTTTTCGACCACCCTAGAAAGATTACTTAGTTAGAAACAAGTAGGCAATTGACAGCATCTGTCTGTTACATCGTTTCCATAATTCCATACAACATTTGTACTCAACTTGGACAAAAAGTGCCGTACACAATATTTAATTCAACATTAAACATTTACAAGCCAATTTTTTTGATAAATTTAATTTTACAACAAAACGTTAAAAAGCACAAAAGTAAAAGCAGAGAAATTTTCCCCAATTCTTCAAATTTCAAAAGCATCTTTTTTTTAAAGGTGCTTGAAATTTTTTTTTTCTCATTGAATGCGAAATTTTATGCATTTTGATATATTGTCAAATATGTAAACCTTAACGATTATGGATTTACCATAAATTTTGAAATTTAAACTGAAATTTTAATTGAAATTTAAACGATTGTAGAAAAGGTTATATTTCAGAAAGCATAGTCTTTAAACATATCAATTAGTATCAATTAGTATCATTACTTTTCTTAATGACTGAGCTGAGCATTGTTTATAACTCATTTAGTGCAACAATTTATGCATATTATTTTATTGCCAAACATACAAGCGAGAAATTTTCATTGAAAGTTTTTTCTTACATAAAACTGATTTTTTATATTTATCTCAGAAATTTTCTTTTTGTGTTAATTTGTACAAACTTATCTCGTACATTATCGCGTTTGCAAAATTCTTAAATGTAGGGGAGAGAAGGGGAATCCCGCCACCTCGGGTAATGCCGCCACCCCTTGTATCTCGCCAACTGTGTATATGGGAGGGGGGCTGTGAGCACTGACCTGTAGCAGGAAACAAAGTAATTTGTAGTATAAACGCTAATGGCCTTGCGGTGAGTTGGTGTAAAGTTATTTAAGAATTACGGTTTTTAGTGATTTTCATCTAATCTCGAGCCTTCTAAAATTAAGCGATAAGTGACTGCTATTTATAAGTTAGATAAATCAGTTATATATCATTTAAAAGAGTAATTAGTTGACTATTTTATCACGTCGTTAGTTTGGACGCTAGGCTAACTACCTTTCTTTAAACAAGCCGTCTATGCATTTTGTCTTACAGGGGTTATGCCGCCGCATCACTCTGGGGTTATGCCGCCACATGCAAAAGGATGGCGGCATAATCCGTAAAATAGAAATTTCATATATTGGCCCTACAACTTATTAGTTTTCGTTAGATATGCCACGTATCCGAAAAAAAATAACTGAACTAGTCAAATAGACCAACGAAACTTTAAAAAAAACTGCATAGTTAGTTGCACATAGAAATTTAATAAAAGAGCTGTATCCTGTGCAATTTACCATTCCAAAGTTAATTAAACCTATTTTAGTTCCATATGTATTGCTTTTTTATGTAATTTTCCATTATTTATAGATTATTTGCTTTGTTTATTGATGTGGCGGCATAACCTCAGTGGTGTGGTGGCATTACCCCAGATACCGGGGTAATCCCGCCACTGTGCGGGCATTAGAAAAATACAATTTTATTCAGTTTTTATTAAAGATTAAAATTTTAAAAAATCACTACAAGATAGGTTATGAACTGTAGTATGCTATGCTCATTACAATTTACATTAATTGCAACATAATTCTGCATGAAAATTCAATTTCCCTTAAGGTGGCGCCATTCCCCTTCTCTCCCCTATGCACAATAGATTGAACGCAAAACGCAAAAAGGTAAAAAAAAAAATTGTATTTTGAAAAAAATCAGCATAATTTTTGCTACTTTTTTTCTTTTCCAGCTATGTTTACTTTAAAATTTTGAAGACATTGGTAAAAATTGAGTTTTCGATCCATTTTTTCATCAAAATCAAATCATTTCAGCAGCAAGATTCGCCGAAATCTGTATAATTCTTTTGTGCAGTGTATAGATTGAAGTAAATAATACCTTCTCCGGGACCGAGAGGTCAGCACCGCAAGATAAGAGCACTTCTGCCACCTCCGAATAGCCCAGTTCCGCCGCCAGGTGCAGGGCTGTCTGCTGTCTCTGAAACACACACAACAAATAAGTTATTACGAAAAATATTGTTTTCCAATCCTTAAGCACTGGGTTATTAATTTTTGGCAAGAAAATTATTGGGAATTGATAAATATTAAGAAAAGGAGTTAACTACACAAGCAGTTATTCAAATTAAAGTTATCAAGCAGGGATACATGGAGGGTTTAGGTTTTCACTTAAATAGTTGAACCAGAGAACATAGTCAGAAATAAAAAAAAAACATGATTAAAAAAAGAATTAAGAATGCATTTTCATTAGAGTTATGAATGAGTAAAATGCTTCACCAGATTATGCTGTATACTCGAATAAAGTAGAATAATTCAAGAAGAATCTAGATAGTTATTGGGGACTGGTAAAAAAAGAGTTATTTTGTAGACCAATTTAACTGAGCCTCTGGCCTGTTATTGGCAGCAAAATTTTTATTTGTATTTAGGGATCTGCCATCATTAAAAACAACAATGACATATTGTTCATGTTCATTGCGTACTCTCTATTTGCCATTTAAACTAGTAATTAGAATCACACGTGTTACTTAAATGGATCTAAGCAACATCTAATTGATCTAAATTAAAAATTAAGATAATTAGAAAAAGAAAGAAAGAATATGAAGCCATATATTTACTGAATTTAGAGTGTTGACAGCTATCTCCTTTTCCATTAAAAGCTTCACCATATCCGGATGATTTCCAAGCACTGCCAAGTGAAGAGGTGTGTTTCCATGCTGTTCCAGGAACAAATTTAACAAAATAATTGCAAAATGTATATTTTATAAACACAAGACAATTATAAAACCCTGAAATGAACATCGTCTTATTTACGCCATGTGAAACATGCCAATTGTTTCGAAAATATGATGAATTTAGCTTATGGAGGTGAAATGGTGAATCAATAAAATAAATATTAATTATTCTTGTAAGCGTAATATTTTAATTATTTTTGTAACCGTTTATAATTTCTTCTGTTCGTGGCAACTCGAAAGTAAAACAAAAATAACATTTTGGAGCGAAAAAGCTACACTCTTTGAGATAATAGAATTTTCTCCAAAAAATAGAACATTTTGTGCTCCATAAGTTCAAAAATCATAACTTGAAAGTAAATTACATATATGTCCTAAGTTACCACGCTAACGGATGTCTATTTTAAGGTATAAGGTAGGCGAATACCCAAAATTCCCCCAAATTCTAAATTTTTTACTATTGCTTTAATCTTTTCCAAATTTGGCATACTGATTTCAAATATAATGAATAATACTATTTAGCCATTTTTTTAAAATTTAAATATAATTTATTTTAAACGGTGTTTTCTACTAAAAAGAGAGGTTTTTACGCTAACAAGTCTACCACATTCAATTTTCGTCCTATAAGCATTAATTATGTGTTAAATTCTTCGTTTTGAACTGATGCATGCAATGACCCTCTAGAGTTGCATACAAATTACAAGAAAAGAAGTTATTAAGAAAAATGTCATAAATTAACCACAAAAAAAAGGATTTTTTTCGATTAACTTACACTTGGACATTAAAAAAAAACTTATATATTTACACCAGATGTTAGAGGTTCATGGCACAGATATATATTGAAATAGCATCTGTAAAATATTTCAGGTAAATTAATGTAAAACTTTTTACACTAGAAGTGTTGGCGCAAACCCCCTTTTTTAGGTGAAAAACACCGTTTAAATTAAATCAATTATATTTAAATAAAAAAAAATTGCCTGAAAAGCATTGTTCATTATATTTGAAATCACTACACCAAATTTGGAAAAGAATAAAGTAATAGTAAAAATTTTAGAATTTTGGGTATTCGCCTACCTTAAGAGTCTATAAAATGCACACACACACAGCGTCTCACCTTTATTATTATAGATTATTCATAAAACTTGTCAGTGTTGCATAACGTTGACAACTCGCCATTACAAAAAAATATGCAAATTTGTCATCAGATAAAATGTAAGCTTGTCATTTATTTCTTTTTAAATTTTGAAAACTTGTCCCTTACTTTTTCCGTGACTCCGAGGCATGCTCCAAAGTTGAGAAGAGTTTCCACGATATCACAGTAGCCCAGAGAAGCCGCTATGTGAATGGCTGTCCTCGACTTCTGAAATTCAATAAACAACCACGTTAAAAATATTTTTTATGTTCGTATTTTTCCAGGGGAAAAATTAAATAATTGGGAGTTTTGACTGCAATGGTCATTACAATGAAAAAACCCTAAAACTTCTAATAAAACCTTGAAGTTAATATTAATTTAAGTATAAAAAATCTATACACTATACTTTACTTTGCATCGAATATATACTAAATATGCTGTTTTAATGTAAATAAACTCTTTAAACGGTACTGCACAATTAAGGAACGGCCAAATAATGCGTGTTTTCTTCTTTCTAATGATAAAAACACGGTAAAACGTTACAGCTTCAGATTTTAAAAGAACGTGTAAAATAACTATGGTATTTAAAAATAACACTGGAAATAAATATCTTTATTTTAACTTTCATATTTATTAAAAAATATTCTTATTATAACAGGTTGTGACCTAAAACTAAAAAAATAGTTTTAAGATAATTGCAACGTGTTTAAAGGTTATAGTTTGCTTTAAAAATGTTTGTAATTATACTTTTGAGAACGTTATAAAAGGCTAAAGAAGTATTTTTTATTAAGTAATTAAATATCACAAATAATTTGTAATAACTTTTTTTTTTTTAACTTGGATTAACATCATGTATTTTTTTAAAATCAAATATATTAAAATGCTTGTTATAATTGCTACTATATTGTACTTCACATTTATTCGATAAATTCATAGAAAGTCTTATTATTCTTTATCGCATTAAGATAAATGAAAAGGAAATGCAATTATTTCTAAATATCTTATCGAGGTCAGGAAGTCAACAATACCCACTGTATCCTTTGCCTCTAGATCACAGTTATGCTCCAGGAGTGTCAGCAGCGCCTTCTGGTGGCCGTTTTCAGCAGCCAAGTGAAGTGCTGTCTTACCCTCCTGAAAAAATTCACATAATAATATTAACTATCATGTTTCAAACAGAACTAGAAAACAAACAAATATAGGAGTGACGGTATTATTTTTTTTAACTATAACACTATTTAGATAATATTATTAAGTTTTTATGTGTAAACCCTATTTGAAGGCATAATAAGAAATATCCTAAGACTCGCTTGGGCTACAACTGTCTCGAGTTTATATTCGGAAACCTACCACATAGAGTAGCTAAATTGTATGTGATCAACTTGAGAAATATTGTCAAGAATTTGTCAAAAAGAATATAAAGAAGATAATCCAACATTGTTGAGTGGGAATATAAACAATTATTTATGGAAATTTAAATCACTTTTATGCATTATTTTTGTGTCTATCAAGGTATTATTGGAAATACATTACACATTTCAGATTATCTTACAAAACATAAAAATGTATCTACTTGAACCTGGTATTCATTTAAATAGATACATGGTTTCATGGAAGATAATCTAAAAATTACTTTTCCGTTTTTGATTGAGTTACCTGCCTTTAAGTTTGTTTAAAAATTGACACAACACGAGAATCAAGCATTATTTCGGAAGTCTTACAAAAACATTTTCGGGCAGTGAATTGTGGAAGCATTTCGGGGCATTAAAGGAAATTAGAGTGAACTATAACTGAAAAAATATGACAAAGATTTTTCTTCATTTCTATCTCAAAATACTTGTGTTTTAAGGTTTAAGCTTTTATGCTGTAAACGTAGTGAAGAAGCTGAAAACTGACCAGCTTCTCTGTATTCATTTGTAGCTGAAAAAATTTATATTTTGAAATTTAACTTCAAATTCCATTTAATTAATATACAACTAAGGAAATACTTAATGCTTTTTTTAAAACTTTTTTTGCAAGACACACTTTTAAGTAAGTATCTATTTGAAAAATAAGTTAAAATATGCATAAAATGTATTGTAAAATGTTTATTAGGTCCCAGGAGGTTACACAAAAATATACCTCATCCATAAGGTCCACTTCCACGCCAACTCGCAACAGCCGCACCAGGATTAAGTGGTGACCCCTAATTGCAGCTGAGTGCACCGGATTCCTTTCCGTCTACAGAAACAGAATAAAATTCATTTTAAAGACTTAAAAAAAATGCCGTTTTTATAGTTGAGGTGAATATTATTTTATTTAATTTCTTTTAACTTTCTTTGTTTCGGCACCCCATTTTGAGCCCCATTTTGGGAAGTAAAACCTTTGCACACAGTACTTATCTTTGCACCAGAATCCTTCAAAATTACGAGAACTGAAACTAAATTTCTGTCAATCAAATTTCTCACCCAATAGTATAAATTCTTATATATTCTTTTAACCAATCCCTGCATCATAAAGACGGGGCAAATTCATTCCCAGTGAGGTTTGAACCGAACAAGACATCACTTTTGCTCCTAATCTCAGTCCAAGATTACCTGTGATGTCCTGAGTCATGATTTACTTGTTATTCTATGTTATGTAGCTTAGTGCAGTGGTCTTTAAATTAAATGTGTTAAAAACCTTCTGATCAACTTCAACATTTACACATTCAAACAACACCGGTCACCTCGTCTCATAGTTAAAAATGTCAACTGAAGTGCAAGTTAAAAAAAAAAACTTTTTTTTAAAATTAAAAATAATGTTTTCACAGTTAAAACTGTTGTTTACATAAGTAAAAATGTTAAAAGAGACGTCAGTTAAAAACTGCTTTTTACAGTTTTAACAGAGAGAAACTGATAATTCATTTTTTTTTCATGTTAAATTTCCAGATTTTTGCGTGAAGGATGATTGAATTCCAGATTTTCTGGATTTTCAGCGTCTAGATGTTGAAATGGTTACAATTAACAGTTAAAGTAAAAATATGATTGAACAATAGTGGATAATTTTATTATTTAAACTAAGATTTATGGTAATAGAATAATAATGGCTCGCTTAAAAAATAAAAGCAAATAGGCTTTCAAAAGTATAGAAAACAAACGTCAAAGTCTAGAAATATACAAAACCTTCCCTACACCTTTTTATCTATACCCTGAAAAATAGCATACATTCAAATATATTTTATTTAAGCATTGAACGTTTCCAGTATCCTTAAAAAAACTTTCAATAAAAAGTTAACCTAGGAAGAGATAATAAGCTTAACGTCAATTGTTCCTAGCTTAGAAATCGGATAACGGAAGGCTTCTTGTAAAAAAAAGTATAAGAAGATTTAGGATAATCTCCATGTTGTTTAGGATTTGCTACGTATGGTTTCATTTGATGCATTAAACTTGGACCTAGGTAGAAACTCGAGGTATAAGAGGAATGGCTAGCAAAATTAAAATGAAAAAAAAAATTCATGGAAAATATTATCGCAGGTTTTTGTTTTTATTTATTATTACATTTTTAATTAGTTTTAAGATGGACATAAATATGGACATAAATATTTATAAATAGAGACATCATTTTTTTGAAATTTTATCAATTGATATTTTAATTACTGGGTGATACTTTAATTTTAAATGTACTATCTGTTAGTGATTTTAAAATTTTTATATTTGGTGAAAAAGAAATAAAATTTGATCATTGTTAAGCAGGCATTAATTGCTTTTCATTTCTCAAGTAAGATGTTGCTATATTAGCGTAAACGTTTTTAACCTTTAGGAATTTTGATAGAATAAGAATTACGATTTTTCTATTTGAATTTAATAGTAGCACTTGGCTTGAAATAAAAAAATCTTTTGTTAGAAAATTTGCAAGCATTTTGGTTATTAAGATTTGAAATTTCTTGAAAGCTAAATTTATTTTATTTGCCATTGTCCTTTTTGAACTTTGTGTACAATTTAAATCTTTTTATATAACTTTGAGTTAATTTTTTGTATTTCAATATACACTCATTCAGTTAATTCATTTTTCGTTTCTTTTTCTTACAATCAAAATGAAAGAGTTTCGGATTTTCCTCTGAATATTACATTTCTTGTGTAAAAAAGTTAAAATACTTGTCTGCTTTGAAAAATAATAACAAAAGATCTTCTACAAAAGATTAGTTTGCCAAGATTTTTTCAACACTGCTTGACAGATTTTCTGAAAACCCATTTTCACTACATTCTAAAGTAAATATGAGTTTTCTTGAAACGAACTTTGTCCTTTATGGAGATGTCTGCTCCAGCCTGAATCAGTTTCTCTACAAGGGCCATGCAGTTGTTTGTAGCAGCTACGTGGACGGCTGTCAATCCATTCTGAAATTTAATTTTTTTTTTACATTTGATGAAATGTAATTTATATTAACGACAAAAGGGTTTTGATCACTACACTGTAAAACTTTGGTGGAAAGTAACTCTGTAAAACCGGTGGCAGCCTGAGTGTAACGTTAATTTCTAAAGCTTGAGGCAACACATACTGCCACCGGTTTCATAAAAACGTTCCTCCAAATTTACATGCTGTGTACAATAAATCATAGAATAAATTGATTTTTTTAAGTAATTAATTTCTTTACTTGGACATTGGACATTTTTGAACAACTATTTTAGTTTTATTCTTTCCTCTAAGAATTTTTGGTAGGATTCTATTTCTATAAAAAAAATTCCATAAGTTTTTTGGGGTAACGTTGCACAAAGTTACACCAACGTTTTACACCGTAAGGTATTGTGGGGAATTCTCGGAGGCCGACAACGAAGTTAAATTCTCGGGGTTACGATGATATGGTGTCAAACTTAAAACAAAGACAGTTGGGAATTGAATTACTGCTCAAACATCTTTAAAAAAAAACCTTAACTTACGAAATTCAATATCAGTATGATCATTGGAATTGAAGTTCAAGTTTTAGGATAAATAATAAGCCAAGGCACAATGAATTTATCCCAAATGTAGTTTTTTATGTTTAGTAAGTAAAGCAGTATAATACTGAATCTTTTACAAATATTTCAATTTCATTTGATTTAAAAAAATGAAAGTAATCTTCTACCGGAATGACAATGTGCGCCCTCTAGAAGGGAGAGTGTAGGCTTTATAGCCCATTACCCAGCTCGCCAGAAGAGACAGTCACAAGAGACACACAAAGAAGGACGACAGAAACACATAGACAAATAACAACATTTATTGACAAGCACAAACATCCATGCCTTTACCGGGATTCGAGCCCCAGCCCAGCTGCTTCAGAGGCTAGAGCACTAACCACTGCGCCGGCGGGCCGGAAATCTTCTACCGAAAATAACAAACAGTCTTTTTTGCATTAAAAAAAGTCATAAAATGATGAGTCACGTGTGTTTTTTGTAAAAAAAGAAAAGTTTTAAAAAAAATATATATACATTAAATATTTCTAAATATATCCCTGCTCTATCATAAAGAAATGTAACTAACTTATATAAATATTTATGGAGTCGTCTTAAGAAAAATTTCTTTCTAAAAAAGAAAGTACCTCTTGCCTAGGGTAAAATGGATAAATACATAGCATAGAAAGGAAAATCGTGCATTAATATTTAAGTAGCTATGGACATCATTAACAATAGATGATCGAGCTACCTTATCTCAGTAATGACATTGATTTAATGGAAAAGCTGGCATAATAGGATTACAGAATGTAATGGTGATTTCGTGAAATCGTGTTAAAGTTTTAAAAATAAATTTTTTACTCTTTTACCTGATTTTTTTCTATGAAGAACTGAGAAAGGAAAATATAGATTTAGAATATTGATTAAGAAAAAGACCTTTAAATGAAAGAAAAAAATGAACAAATAGACTGAGTATGAAAAATAAATAAAAGTTCTTTTAAAAAATGCTAATTTTTTTTAAACACGGTGACAGGCAGCATTTTTAAACAGAGAAAACCTAACTATCCCACTCTCTTTTCTCTCTCTCTCTCTCATTTCTTCTCTCTATTCAGCTAATTCAAGTAAAAAACTATTACAGACCAGTAAAACTAAATTTGTAGTGCTATAAACTGATAATTTTCGGTTTTCGATGGCTTTAAAAGAAAATTATTAGGTGCTTTGAAAATAGCTTTTGTTCAAAATAAATCCTCAATGAGCATGACAAGACAATTTGATATAGTATTGTCTCTCTCTTTACCACAGTACACATTTTAACAGCTGCCAAGCATCCATTTACGTAAGTCAAAATACATGGCATGTGATGTTATCATTCGAAACACAGATGATTTCAAACAAGTGGGTTTGTTACAGAATCTGTCACTTACACAGCTTCCACACAACATATTTACGCTCAACAGGAAACACATAACACCTCAGAAAGAAATTCGCCAAGCAGTTCTTTAGCTAGTTCTAATTCAAACTTTTATAAGTCAAAATTAATAATTTTCTTTAATCTTCTTCCGCAGATTTGATAATTAATCTTTATCATTTGCTAATTTTTTTGAACTTAGAAGAATAGTGATGGATTTTTAATAAATATCTTTTTGCAGTCACAAGTTTACATTTCGATAAATAAATTAGTAAAATTGTTGCTTTAAAAATAAAAGCGAAACTTTGCATATTTTTTATGCAAATTTAGAATTTTATGTGCAGATTTCTTCATACATATAAAATGAACCATCAAAATAACTTTATTGTGCTATTACAACAATCCAAATTGAATTATATCACAAAAATAAATATTTTTTCAAGAATTGTGTTTTCATTTTAAATAAAGTTTCTCGGACGTTTGATGTAATGACAACAGTGAAAGTATTGAATAAAAATGGAATTTGCACGTTATTTCAATGTAGATTAAATTTTTAGTTATTTAAATTTTAAATAAACTTCTAAGTTAAATTTTTAATGAAATTTGGAATGTAGCCTAACTTGATTTTTTGCTTCAAAATGACGTATCCCACTTGTTTGAAGGACTTGCGGTTCGTTCTGTGAAAGTGGGTGACAGACGGACAGACAGACGGACTGAACGATTATAAAACCTTCCACTTTTACGTTATAAACGTAGTGTGGAAGCTAAAATACACTTGGAAAAACGACAGGTTACTTGCAGTATTGCAGATTAAGCAGTAGAAAAATATTAAAACATTTTATTAATTATAGCCATTTTTAAGGTGTTATTATAACTTCAAAATTATTTGAATAAATTTCGTGACAAAAAAATACAATATTTACTTTAATACATTATTTGCATTTAAAGTATTGACTATTTGTTAGTTTAAAAAAAGTACTGATAATTTATGTAAAAAAAAAACAAGAATGGAAATAAGTCTAAGCAATATTCTGGTGAGAATCCTTAGAGAGAAGATTAAAATATCTCAGTTTTTATGCATAAAAAAAAGTTTTGAATGAAAGTCGAATTGAATCTTGTAAAAAAATATTTGCGAAAACAAATGAAAAACGAAGTGAAATGATTCTGTAGAAGATTTAAAAAAAGTAGGAGTAAGATTTATTTACATTGGAGAGATACAATTTTTATTGGATCATAATTTTGGCGAGCGATTTTAACTCTGATTAATTTTCCCTCCTCCAGTCTAGAAAATGCACTTCCCCTTTTGGAGTGGATCCTTTGTGTGTTAAACCTCCGACAGGATCCCTCCAAACGAGTGATTTTAACTCAGTCTGAGTTAATATTCACTCCTTTCCAGTGTTGAAAATGCACTTCTCCTACTGGAGTGGATTTCACTTTCTTTTTGTAAGAGTGTGGGAAACAAAAACGTCAGTGGAAAACTAGAAAGACCACGCTTTTAGTGACGTTACAGTTGCGTTCACTGTTGTCTTTAACCCATAAACAAACCACCTGATAGCTAATACGTTTAAATTAGAACTTCTTATCATCAAGAATTTCTTACCAATTAGTCTTCCTTACCACCAAGAAACAAAGCTCAGCCTCTTTCAAATCGTCCATTGATAATAATTATATCGGTTAGTCAAACAATTTCTGGTTTTATTCTTACCTTATCTATGGCATTGACGCTGAGATTTTCTACGTTTTCCAGAAGAAAACTGATGATCTCCTCCTGGTTGTTCTGCGCAGCACAATGGAGAACTGTCTGCCCTTGCTGGAAAAATTTAATTCATTTGTTGGTATTTCAATATTGTAAGCACTAATTGTATTTACTAATTACACTCTTAAAACAAACGAGCGAATTTGACTGAATCTGAGTAATTTTCACTCCACCAGTCTTGAAAATGCACTTCTCCAAAAGGAGTGGATCTCTTGTGTGTTAAACCTCCAACAGGTTTACGCCAAACGAGTGATTTTAAATCAGTCTGAGTTAATATTCATTCCTTTCCAGTGTCGAAAATGCACTTCTCCAACTGGAGTGGATTTCGCTCTTTTGTTTTAAGAGTGTACTAATTATATCCTATTTGTATTCTTATGCACATTCAAGTTTTAATTGATAAATTTTTTAAAGCATTCACAAGTGTTTATCAAAGCATTTCAACAGCATTGTAAGCTCAATAGTTCAATTTGTTTTTATTTTTTTTAATTCAAAAATGTATTAATCGCATTAATATGTGTGGATTATATGTAACACTACAGCTATTTGAATGCAATTTTTTAGGTAATTTAAAGGTCTTGTATGTAAACAATTATCATTGGGATTGTTAAAGTCTTTCTGAATAAAGTATACTGCAGTTACTCAATACAATTATCTCAAAACAGTGTTATTTAGTAGTTTAAATGAATAATAAGTAAAAAAAAAGTTAAAATTTTAATGTACTAGTATTTTTCCTATATTTAGATCTCGATTTACGGCTACCATCTGCAGTAATGCTTTAAAAAAATGAAAATTTAATTAATTATAATTAAATGGTTTTTTCATTATTTTGCTAATTAATTAATTTAACTAGGTACTGAATATTGTTCGCCTTCATTTTTAATAAAATGTTGAGCGTAGTGAGTGATGTTCCATTCTTTATTTAGAAAAAAGTTTAAATATTTCCCAATGGAATGGTTTTAAAGTCTATTACCATATACAAGACAACAAAATGCATAATAAAGTACATCTAAAGACAGAAATAGTCAAAATTTTATTATAGATTTAATTAATTAATGTTTGATTTTTCAATGAAAAGTATACCCTGTTAACAGCCCCGTAGTTGGCTCCAGCTTTGACCAGTATTTGGACGGCCTCTTTGTAACCAAACCATGCAGCCATTAAGAGGGGAGTCATGCCGAACTGTAAAACATAAGAGAAAGTTCAGTTAGTAGGTACATTGTCAGAAAATTCTGTAAGAAAATAGAGCATTTCTGTAATTTCCCTCCAGAAAAGGTTTGCTTCCTAACCAACCAAAATATAACGTAAAACAATATTTCCATTTGTCAAAAGACACATCTTCTCTTTAAACAGATAAAATCTGTAACCACAGATACAGTTTTTATTTGCATGAAAAACAGCTTATTTCTGTTTTTGATTAAAAAAACAACATTCGAAATATACAAACTACCTCCGTGACCATGATAGTGTAGTGGTCGAAAATAGTGGCTTCGCTTTTCGAAAATGAGAATATGCATACGGTCATGGGTTCAATTTTCATCTGACGAACCCAGCAATATCCCAACCCGAAATATTTGTTTTTCACAAATATTTCAGTACTGCACTTTTCTACGGGAAAATTCTATCATCTTGATTTTTTCCGTTGATTTCGGATATCTTCAGCTCACAATATTGTACAATGTCTTTCCTGTATTTTTTTGTTAATTCTGATGTTTCGATGTAGATTAAACATCAAAGTGAGATAGTTAGATATTGTGTTCAATTATTATTGATTTATTACTTTTATAAATTTAAAAATTTTCTGCTGGAAATGAAGATCTTCATTAATTTAATTCGGAAATTTAAAAGGCAATAAATTGATACCCGTTACTTTACTAGCTTAATAGTTACTTCATAATTCTTCTTTGCACATTACTGTGAAAGTGATAATTATTGTTTTTAATTTTCGTTGGTTTAAAGGTTCCAATTATGTCCCTTGACCTAAAGGGTCAATGTTCAATGTAATCTCACCGTACATGGGCCATTTTTAAACTAAAGGTACTAAACATGGTTGAAACGCGATAAACTTTAATTGGGTGGGATTAAATTTTGTGAATTTTTTTTAACGATGCATTTTTTTATTTCAGTTTTTTTTATATGTCAAAACAGGTGATGCAGATGACACTTTTAACGAGCTTAAGTTTTTTTTTTGCGTCTGAAACATTTTGTGTTTTTTTAATTACACTGTGTAAGAATATTATAATTTACAAGAAAGACCTAATTAAAACATACAAAATATTCTTGTTAGATTAAATTAATTTAACCTCATTTGTGTTGCAGCATTTAATTTTTTTTGTGATACGCGTCTTTTTATGACTCTAGTTTGGAATTCATCATTTAGTTTTTTAGTTGAAATGAGAAGATCCCCAAAGCACTTTAAATTAGAGTTTCAAAAATGTGAATAATTTGCATTGGAAATTTTTAAAAAGAAAATAAATAAAAAAAAAGAAAAGAAGGAAATTTTGAAAAGTGCAGGAATTGTTCTATTTACTCTACAAAGTAATTTGTTTTTCTGTGAAGTTTGAACATCGTAACAGTATTTTTAGCGTTTAAGAACTTCTAACAGGGGTAATATGTATTCTAAAAACTCAGAATCTCGTAACAAAGCATCAACATAAATGATTTTATATAGGCATAATATCGTATACACATAAACATGTTACAGAAAAATAACGAAGTTATAATGCTTTTTAATGTTATTCAGTAATTTCAAAAAAATAGAAAACAAAAATACCCATAATAAAAATGATGTGTAATGAGGTTAACTAATCTCACCCAAAAATTATTTGTATAATTTATTTTATTGAAAAAATATTTAATAACGAACTTTTCTTTTACGATTTGTCTGTTTACATTTTCAGGAATTTTTTTTCCAACTGCAATTATCTATTATTTTGGAATGATATAAGTATGCACCTAACACGTTTTCCTATAACTAAACAACTTTATATGTTGAAATTTTCTTACTCTATTATTAATGTCACAACTTTTAAACAGTTCATAACCAAACTATTATTTTTAATTTTATTAACTCTTATTTTATAAACTGTATACTGTGACCCATTTCTTCTAAGGCTTCAGATAGCTTTTTTTTTTAAAGTTTCCGGATACTTAAGTTTCAATCGAATTTCCTTTGCTTGATTTACGATTTCCTGCGTTTGTTTGCGGAAGAAGCCAAAACAGTGTTGGAGGCAATTAAATGTGTCACTTTGTAAAAAGTCACTTCGTAGGCCGTCTTCTACTCTGTTACAAAATGCCATAGAGGCCTTCTTCTACTCTTTTACAAATGATGTCAAAAGCAGGAGTTTTGAAGGGTATTGTGTACGTCCTATGCCCACTGGGGGAAAATAGTTTTTGTTGGCACTTTTTCAGGAAAAATTCTCCATATACAAGATTAAAGGATTTTCTAGGACTTTTTGAACCTTCTTTAATACTATATGACAAACTGAAAAGCGTAAAATAGTTGTTGGCTTTAAATGTTACAATGATTTTATTCATATTTAATTTGCTCATAAAAACAAAAAGTGAGAAAAGCTCGTAATTTTCGGTGGTGTTCACCATATTGGATTTCTTAAACTTGAATATCTAGCTTTTTATTCGGCTGAAATAAATATTTGTTTATGTTTGTTGTATATTTTGAAATATTGAATTACAATAGTATAAAAAAACTGTTAAAATGGTCTTTTTCAAAATTTCTGCATTTGCTTTAAGGTATTTTCAAAATTTAATATCCGGTGAAATTTTCACAAGAAATATACCATATATTTTTGTTACGGGATTATTTGGAATGGGGAATTAAATATAATAACAATAAAACAAATATTTTCAAAACTCAAAATGGCGTGTTTCGCCATTTTGGATTCCGTTGTATCAAAAATTTAAAAAATAATGTTCTCTTTGGCTGAAGAATAACTTTTTTTTATCCCTGAGTAAATTTAAATAGATAATCACTATAAACAATAGTTTTTTTTATGATCAAGAGGTCTATTCTAACGTATCGAGAGCCGCCTAGATGGCTAGTCCTCAGTAATGGGGAATATGCCGAGTCTGCAAATTGTTGACAGCAAAAAAAAAAAAAAAAAAAAGCAGCCCCGTTGTGAAAAAATTGTCTTCACGTACGTTGGTGAAAACTTTTCTAATTCAGAGAGTTGTCTCAAGTTACTTCATTAATATCTATGTATCATGTAGTTTATAATAGTATTTGTTGTTTTATATAAATGAATATTTAGTGCTACACTTTATTCCTAATTGTTAAACACACCGAATGAGTCATTTATTATCTAGTGTGGTATCACTAGATAATAAATTATGTATAATTTAACGTGTTGGAAGAGGATATTTTGAATTATTGCTTTATAGAAATTCATTACGTCAAACTACTAGGAAATATGAAACTAGGAAATATGAAGAAAACAATTTATCTTAGCTAATTGTAGCTCTCAATATTAAATACCATGGAATCTAATAGGGTGGAATACAACATTTTAAAATTTTGTAAATATCCTTTTTGTTAATATAATTGATTCCTCTTTAAAAATAGTCCTGTAACAAAGAGATTTGTCTATTTCTATCGAAAAATTCACCACTGATTAAGTTTAGGAAAATTCATTCTAGTGAAAAGCACCATTTTAATAACGCCATTATCAAATATTTTTGTACTATAATAATTTATTATTTCAAAATGATAAAAAAACAAAGAAAAACTCATTTAAGCAGAAAAAAAGCTACATATTTAAAGTTGAGAATCTTGAATTATGGAATTTTCTGACTTATTTGTTTTTATAAACAGTTAACTACTTCAAATATTCCAACAACATTTTTTTAAATGAATGGAATAACCGATTTTTGATTCAAAAAATTCAATATGGTGGAATACGCCTGCTTGTAAGTAGCTACTTCCCTTTTTTTGACATTATAATAATTTCCTATAGAAAATTGTGTATGTAACTAAGGAATGTTTCATTAATGGTGACTATATTAGAATTCTATACATGAAACGTTGTAATGAAATTTAATATGGCGGAAGACGCCATCTTGAATAATGGACGGATCACTAACTCGAATAGCCAAGGACTTTTAGTACATTGTTCTAAACACCATTCTGGTGATATCTGCCAAGTTTCAAAACAAATGTAATATTTTTCACTTATTTTTGTTATTATGACTGGTTTATATTGTTATAAATTATTATGACAAGATTAAACTGTCAGGATTAATAAAAAACAAACTACAATACAATGTTATTATTCAGAATAAGCCGGAAGAAATTCCGTTACCCTATTTAGATTGTTTTTATATATAAAATTGCGTGTAATATAGTCTACGAATAAATCAACAAAGGATTTTCCGTGCATCCTTTGTCATTTCAACACGGAATATTTTTTTTATGATTTAGTTTTTAGTTTAGAATTGCATCTTTTATTCATAGAATGGCAGAGTTGTGAGACGTATTCGAACTTAAACTTGTAAGATTACTAAATTTAAATCGTAATGCTGTTTCAACTAAATCGCTTTGCTTTTATGCTGTCTTCGTACATTATTTAAACTGAATTTTTAAATTTTTAAATCTTTTAATTAACTTTATAAAACAGATTTAGCAATACTACTTATATAAATATGCTTATTTACTACAGTTCCCGCCACCCTTATTACTTTAGGGATAGAAAACCGAAATAGGTTTTTTTTGCCCTCGGTTTTGACTGAAAAACCGGATTTTTCATGAGGCCGGTCTAAACCGGAAACCGGTTTTCTGTTTTAAAAACAGGAAATAGTTTTTTTTCTCAAAATTCGCCATCCCTATCTTTTCTTATTTGGTTGTCTTCGAGTATAAAACTATGAAGTATGTGTTTTTATTTTTTAAAAAATTGTTCCATCTATTTATACAAATTAAATTCAGTAGTATATAATTAAATAATTCAAAAATATTCTTTTGCATTAGCTAACTTAGGTATATTTATACAGATTTACTCAAATTCATAGAGAAAAAGTATCATTTATATATTTGACCCTTCAAGCATAGCATTGATAAATCGTATCACAAGGATAATAAATATTATAAGACAATAAATAATTTCTTATTTATTGTCTACACTTCCTTATAAATTACCTCTCACCGCTATTTTTTATGATCAGACAACAAACGTTGTTAGTTTTTTTTCACGATTTCGTCCCATGAATAATAATTTTTTTAATTACCTTTTTTTAGATAGATATGGGTAGCCAGTTGCAATTTATTTATCTAAAAATACAGAAAACACCTTTTGGGGGATTTGTAGAATATTTTTCTAAAATCATGTATACTTTTTTAAGTTCATCTATTAATTTCAATAATTATTTTTAGTAAAATTTCATTTTTTATGCAGCAAAATTAACTAATTTTTTTTTATTTTTTCAAGTTAAAAAAAAAGACTTTTCTTTTCTTAAATTTATTTTTTGGAACTAAAAATGCTACAACCTAGGAAACATCTAAGGGTTTTATTAAGTTTAAATGTGTTTCTAAATTTTTTTAAGAAATCACGTTTGCTACTGCTGAATACTTTTAACAACATGGTATATGATTCTAGACATGAACTTGTATTTTTTACTACTTTTACTACGTTTTTTTTGGCTTTTTATGTAAAATTTAGTAGCTTTCAATAATAGTTTTAAAATTATTTACATAAATTCTTTTGAAGTTTAAGTAAGGGAATTAAATAAACTATTTTTGCATATATAATATTGCTTAAGACGCTAAAATTGTTGGAAACACATTTATAAATTCATATATCCTTTAAAACTTTTCAAGTTAGATTGAATTACCATAAAAAATTGATATTAAAAGAAATAAGGGAGTAGTTCATGGAAACTTCTATAGTTAAATAAAGCTCTAGAGTCTAAGTCTCTAGAGTCTATAAAGATATAGTTAAATAAAGTCTCTAGAGTCTATATTAAATTAAATAAAGTCTCTAATCTCTATCTCTATCTAAAATTATAGTTAAATAAAGTCTCGAGAGTCTATAAATTTTCCATCCATTTATGTTTATTTTAGCAATTGGTTTATATAATAATTTTATAAATATTTACTTTTTACGGTTAAAAATATTTTGGAAACCAAAATAAATGTAAATTTTAAAGCAAAAAAAAAAAAAAAAAAAACACCTCAAACAATTTTAATCGTCAGTTTCAAGGATCATACGAAAACTTTGAGATACATAATTTTGTAGCACTTTTAATGTTTAGTATCTTAATTAAAAGAAGCCTGGAGCGAGTATTTATTTTCATATTTTACGTAAAAATTAAAACATTACTTACCTTTGCACGTTAAACGCACAAAAAATAGTTCATAAAAGCAGGTTTATCCATGAATAAATTACCCTAACTATTAAGTTACATACCAAATTATTAAAACCCGTTCACTTTGAAAACTTTATAAAACCTCACTTAAACTACGCGCAAAACTACCTACGTAGTGCAATCAGACTTTTTAAATAGCTTAAAACTCTCATAACAAATCCGAATAACAATCTTGCGAGGACCTCTAAGACAAATTACTGGTACATGTACCAAGTTTAAGAGGCAGTTAAGACCTGGTTGCCTTCCACTTTACCATGTCCCAAGAATGTAGTTTGACAACAAAGTAACTGTCATTTGTTTCAAAAATGAGTTTCATATTTGAATTGATCAACGTAAAAAGCAATCAAGTTAACAGAAAAATTTTCCGTGCACGGCTCTTTTTACACTGTAATGTTAAAGGAAGAAGTGCGGAGAGAATTTCTCACATGGACTAGAGTCCTTTTTACGTTAAGTAATTCAATTCAATTTTTGAGGCCGAGGAGCCCAGTCAGTCAGGCGATGTCTTTCATGTGAGATAACCTAGTTGCGAATCCGGACATTTCCAAAACAACTGTCAACCTATAAACACCCTGTGCATCTAAAATGTCCGAAGAATAAAACCACGTGCAGAGAGAGAGAGAGAGAGAGAGAGAGAGAGAGAGAGAGAGAGTGTGCAAGTTGTAGATGATCCAAAGTCCTGTAATCGAAAGAAATTTCCAAAGTCGAATAATCGAAAGAAATGCATGTGTAACGGGAGGAAACGCTTTTTTTCATTTTAAGAAGAGTTCAAAGAATTAGAATAAAATGAAAAGAAAAAGTATGTTTTGTGAAAATATGAAGAATACTTTTGTGTGTAAGATGAGTTTTTCTGTGTATAAAGCTAAATCTGAAAATATGTAAATTTTTTAGTTTCAAATTATACTTTAATAATCTCTGCTGCAGTTTCTAGCTTAAATACAGCTTTATCTGCATTCATCATGAAAAGAGTAAGCACATTTTACGGGAAAATTACGGCGATGTCGAATAACATAATTTAAAAAAAAAAGGATATTATATTTGTGACAAATGAACAAACATTTGACATAAAAATGCAAGTTTTTTTCTCCATAAGAAACTGATAAAAAATTATGATCTTTATTTTCAAATCAAGACTTTAATAAACCCCAAAGTAGAGTTGAAAGCTACAATTTGACTCACTTGCAAGAATTTTTTTTAGTTTAGCTTGTGCTAGCAGACAATCATTGACACGTATTTTCAAAGCTTTCCTCTCTTCACGCTTTAGAACATTCGAATTTTTCGAAAATCTAAATCTGTATGATGTATCTCATTATAATTTTAATTTAAAAATTATTTTATCTCAAAATTAGTTTAGCTTAAGTTCCAATTTTGTCCAACTAAGATTGTTATTCCATGAAGAATTGGATGATGGGAAGGGTTCAGTGCAGTTAAAACGTACTGTTTTAATGATGCACCTTAGAGGGAGGCTTTGAATGGGCTTTAATTCGGCCTAGGATTTAAGTTGAAGGTTTATGATCTCGATTTATGGAAAGAGTGTTTTTTATTTATAAGTTTTGACATAATTATTATAAAAAACTTAGTCACATTTTGATACTTTCAGGAACAATAAGTGCATCAAATACCTAAAATGATACCTTAAAAAATGTATAGCGTCTTAAAGACTATTCGGCCTGGAATTTAAATTGAAAGTTTGAGATCTCGAAGGGTTAAAAAGATGTTTTTAGTAAAAGTTTTGATACAATTACTTTTAATACTTTTTATTAGCATTATGATAATTTCCCGATCAATAAAGAGTATAAATTCCAAATAATGTTAAAGAGTTGATATAGCTATTTTTCTAATAATTTTTTTTCAGCATTATGATACTTTAAGAAATAATAAGAGCACTAATTGAGAGAGAGAGAAAAAATACTTAAAGAGTTATAACCTGGGCATTAACTGGGTTATCCTGGGTTATAATCTGGGCATTTAAAGACTGAAAAATAATATTGTGCTACTTTTCGATAGTTTTTATGTTTTATAAATTGTATGATTTTCTCTTCGTAATAGTGAGTTCAATATTGAATGACTCTAGTACTTTAGATCCAGAAAGATACAAATCCAAATAAAAATGTATTTGAGAAAACTCACATTCTCCAAAGTATAACTAATTCAGAGTGCCATTTTTTTTATTATCGGCTTGGTCCAATAAAGTTGCAAATTTTTATTCAAAACTAAAAGTATTTTGAAAAATTCAAAATATAAAAATCTGTGGTTTAATTGGAATATTAGAATTGCAGAGACAAAAATTGAAAACTCCAAAGAACGAATGAAGGTTCTTTGTACTACGGTATACGAATTATAGCTCATTTTGTACATGATCCTAGCTGTTTTCACTGGATATAGGCAGTAGACACGGTGCAGCATTTGAGTAGCTAAATTTACAAATAAGTGTTTTTGAAAACATAATATACAAAATATTATTGCAGAGTTTTTAAAATTTATTTTTAAAGTTCGAAATACATAAATGTTTTTTAACTCTTAAAACATATTTGTGTTATTCTGATTTTCCTTTTAGAGAAGACGTTTAAGAGAAAGAAAACATTTGCGAGTTTTTATTTTAATAATTTAGCCTATATAAAGATTTTTTTTTTGTCATTGATGCTTTATTTTCATAAGCGAGTATACGTGCAACCAGTTTTTATAGTCAGTTTTATGTTTACTGGCAAATGGTTTGAAAAGAAGTTTTAAGTACTTTCGAGGAAATATTTTTACTACTGGAAGTTAGAATTTAACTGCTGAGATTATGTCTGGTATTTCGAAATGTATATTTGCGATATATTTGGGTTCTATGTTAAACCCTGTGTTCACTAAGCATAAAGCGAAAATATAAAGTACTATATAACTTGAAATCACGTATTTGATATGAATTTTTTTTATTTAAGATAAAAGTTATCCATGAAAATCCTTTGTCTGTTTACCGTTAAATATTTGAGTTAGGCCTTTTTATTTTAAACTTCAAAAATTTTTATAAATGTTTAATGGTTATTTAACTATAATGTGAGGGAAAACGTGTATTGCAGTTGTGCTGTTGCAGTAGCTTATACTTAAAAACGGTCAGCTTATACTTAAAAACTGTTACTTATACTTAAAAACTGTTACTTATACTTAAAAACTTTTAGCTTATACTTAAAAACTGTCTGTTTATTTAGTTCATTTTTTATTAATTTGTATAATTATAAGAGCAATTAGAGAAAGTATAATAGTTATTTATGCAACTATTCTGAAAAGTAATGCTTTTTTTTCAACGAGTTGAATAAATTATTTCATAAGAGAGGTACAAGCGAGTGAATTGTTAAAAAACGATTACCATATTTAATACGATTCAAATTAACATAAGCAATAACACTTTAAGTCTTTAGAAAAGTTGAAATTATCATTTAGTAAAATATGTTGAGTATAATGAGTTTTACCTTAAAAAAATGTTTTCACATGGTTGCTGTAATATTTTATAATAATTTGTATTGATTAGTTAAGCTAAATTAGTCTACTTTTCTATCTTTTTAATGCATGTGGATTGTTCAATAAAAAAAATGAAAATGCGTTGGCACATAGTTGGCAAAGTTTTATAGAGTATCATCAATGAATAGTTCAGAATAATTTATAACTCTGTTGTTACTATATTATTCATGCTTTAAATAAAAGTAATTTAATAACAACACTCTACCTACCTAATATATAATTATATTGGATTTTAGACACAAAAATCCGTAAATGTTTGAAAGAACAAGCCGGGAGTAGTTAATTAGAACTTTGAATACTAGTAAATGTTCATAAATTATTCATTAGAGCAGGAACATCGAGGGACAATAAATGTTTCTTAAATTAAAGTCTCCAATGACAAAAGTACTATTCCAATTTTCTCCACTGTTTCAAAAGTTCTCCACTTGTTATCAAAATTAAGTTAAGAATATATTCTGGCTGTCTACACTTATGTGCATATGCTATATAAACACTTACTATCCTAATTCAACCAAGCAAAACTTGTAACAATATTAAGCGAGACAATCTTTTGCAGTTATTGTTACAATGATTAATTTTCTCAAAACTTATATTGCAACTATTTTTTAAAATATATTTAATCAAATTTCGTGTTAAAAACCAGAGGTAAACCTGATCGTGGAATCTCAAGCGCTTCAAATCAGCAAAATGAATCCAAGCTACAAGAAATTTTAGGAGTTCAGTTTAAGGAATCTAGCATTTTTGTGTTTTTTTCTTTAATTTTTAAGTGCAGAGAATGGGACTTACAATTACATCTTGGTAAAATGAAGAGTACACTGGAAGAACAGCTTGATTTCTTTCTTTCCATAATTGTGTCTGCTTGGCTTACATTGGAGACCGGAAACAGGTTTTTTATTTTGGTTCTTCATTTGCAGTACAAACGTGTGAATCATATCCACTGATCTCTGTCGTGAATCAGGGTTGCCGCTAAAGATAAACAAAGCGAGTAACCGGTTTCTTTACACCAGTTTAGGCGATGTCATCCCCAAATAGGCTATTAAGGAAAGCCTTCTACGAAATAATGCGGTTCTTCCCCTGTACTCTTGAAATTAGTGAACTTAAGGGGGAATGGGCGTGCAGGACCGGGGGTCTCCAAACTCAAGTGCCTCAATGTTAATCCAATGGGGAAAAATTATTTTCTTTGCCACATTTCTCCGGCTGTATTGGATACTTTTACAAGCGGATTTTTTTTTTGTGATAAATGTAGCTGACTTACAGGTCGCTATCTTCCCACTTTTTGAAATTAGTACGAATATTTGTTTTAATATTCAATAAATTATTTTACACAAAATATTCGAAGCAATTTCAAAAAGTGGGAAGATAGAGACCTGTAAGTCAGCTACATTTTCACATAAAAAATCCGCTTGTAAAAATATTCAATACAGCCGGAGAAATGTGGCAAAGAAAATAATTTTTTCCCATTGGATTAACATTGTGACACTTGAGTTTGGAGACCCCCGGTCCTGATGCACGCCTATTCCCCCCTTAAGAATGAGTACAGAATGTCCGTTACCTTGTCCGTGACTTCGATGTCGCACTTTGCTTGCAGGAGTAAGCTCAGAATTTCTATGTGACCCTTGGAAGCTGCCCAGTGCAATGGAGTTCGGTCCATCTGAAATACAAGGATAATATTAGCTAACATCAACGATACTCGTTAATAAATAGAGGGTGTAGTAACAAATTTCTTATTCCCCAAAGCATAACTATACAGGGCCCGACGCGTTAATTGGCGACTTAAGGGGTCTAAGGAGTCTTAAAAATGTGCAAAGAAGGAACTACAAAGTATAGTTTGATCTGTCATGTAATTTTTTAACTGCTCAATATACAAGTATAATTTTTTTGTATGTAATTCTACAAGATTTATTTATTATAAAACAAATTTTAAAATTTATGAAACTTTAGCCAAAACTAAAATAAATGATATTAAACATAAAGCTATTTTAACACATTGTGATTAGGCTTGCGCGGCAAATTTTGAGGTCAAAATTGAAAAAATGACCAAGAAAATGACTTTATATTGTAGAAATATGTACAAACTAGGACCTATACCTAAATTCTCATCTAAATTTAAATAAGAAATTATTTTAAGAGCTTTTTTCTAAAAAAATTAATAATTTTTTTTTTAATTTTGATTTTAAATTTATTTTTAAATTATTTCTAATTAAAATTTAGCTGAGAATTTAGGTATAAGTCCTAGTTTGTACATATTTGTACAATATAAAGTCATTTTCTTGGTCATTTTTTCAATTTTGACCTCAAAATTTGCCGCGCAAGCCTAACCACAATGTGTTAAAACAGTTTTATGTTTAATATCATTTATTTTAGTTTTGGCTAAAGTTTCATAAATTTTAAAATTTGTTTTATAATAAATAAATCTTGTAGAATTACATATAAAAAAAATTATACTTGTATATTGAGTAGTTAAAAAATTACATGAGAGATCAAACTATACTTTGTAGTTCCTTCTTTGCACATTTTTAAGACTCCTTAGACCCCTTAATCCAATTCAATTTAACATTATAAAAATTCGCCAATGAACAGACTGGTCCTTATAACTTATTTGTACTTCAGAGAATGTGAGTTTTGCATTTAAACCCTTCAAATAGTTTAGAGTTATGTGGTCTCAAATTGTTACCAGAAAAAAATAAACTTTTTCATGAATAGGGGAGAACAGGGGAATCCCGCCACGCAGCGGGCAAATCCGCCACCCCTTGTATCTCGCCAGCTGTGTGTGTGGGAGGGGGGCTGTGAGTGCTGGCCTGTAGCGGGACACAAAGTCAATTGTAATAGAGACGCCAATGGTCGTGTGGTGAGTTGGTGTAAAGTTATTTTAAAAATACGTTTTTTAGGTATTTCCATTCAATTTTGGGCCTTCTGAAATTAAGAGATAAGTGACTTCTTTCTCTATGTTACATAAATCAGTTGCATATCATTGAAAAGAGTAATTATTTAGCTATGTTATCACGTTGTTAGCTTGAACGCTAGGTTATCTACTTTCCCTAAACAACCCGTCTATGCTATTTTGTCTTACTGGGGTAATGCCGCCACATTACTCTGGGGTTATGCCGCCACATGCAAAAGGATGGCGGCAAAATATGTAAAATAGAAATTTCATATATTGGCCCTATAACCTATTAGTTTTCGTTCCAGATCCCACGTGTATGGAAAAGAATAACTGAAATGGCCAAGTAGACCAACGAAACTTAAAAAAAAAAAAACTGTCCAGTTAGTTGCAAATGGAAGGTTACTAAAAGTGTAGCTGTAATGTATATTTTAAAATTCCAAGGACAATTAAACCTATTTTAGTACTATATGTATTGCTTTATATATCATTTTCCATTATTTATAGATTATTTGTTTTGTTTATTGATGCGGCGGCATTACCCCAGGTACCGGGGTAATCCCGCCACTGTGCGAGCTTTTAGAAAAAAGAATTTTATTCAGTTTCTATTAAAGATTTAAATTTTAAAAAATCACCACAAGATAGGTTATGAACTGTAGTATGCTATGATCATTACAATTTACATTAAATGCAACACAGTTCTGCATGAAAATTCAATTTCCCTTAAGGTGGCGCCATTCCCCTTACCAGATATGGAGTTTTGCTTTATATATTTCTCTCGTATCATGCCCTTTGAAGAAAAAATCCGGCATACGAATCACTTCCCACAAAAATCAAAAGGAAAATTTTATGCAATGTAGAACTTAACGTATTGTTTGTAGAGTAAGTAAAAAAAAATAATTAAAAGTTTGTTAATCTTTCTAATTAAAGTTAGATCATAATATTTTTTACTTATACTTTTTTTCTTCTTTATATCAATAAGTTTAAGAAGAAAATTTTGAATACTTGAATGATAGACATTTATTGAATGTTTGGAACTTTTTGTAATGTATAGTTAGTCGCAACCACACACACAAATATGCATCGTGGAAAAGAATGCCGTGAAAAAAATTAAATTATGCATTTTTTAGACGGGTAATTCTGCAGATGAAAGACGAAAAAACGGCGAGGAAAATTTAAAGAAAGCGGAAGTTATGAATTTTTTTAGAAGAAAAGAAATTTTTGCAGCAAAAACGGATTGAAAAGAAACTTATGATTATTTAAACAAAAAGAATCCATAAAAGTAAAGAAAAGGGAAGATATTAGAAATCATCGAGGTAAGAAAGAACTAAATGTTGTTAGAGGATGCACAGATTGGTTCTTTTAATTCAAGTTTGTATTCTCCACTTAAGTCATTCAAAAGTCCTGCATCATTTGAATCGGCCCTTTCTAGGGTAAATAAAATTAATAATGAATTCTTAAACTTGGTTCTTTCCAAAGTTATATATCAATCAGATGGGAAGCATTTCCAACTAAAATTCTCAATTTGTTAGGCTGAAATTCTCAATTTGCCAGAATCCTGCGAGACAAGTGTGTCTCATTTTCAGCCCCAGGACATAGCAAAGGCCCCATTGGGGGAAATGCGAAGGGCAGAATAAGAGAAGCAACACTTTGAAGATAAAGATAGCTAAAGTTTCAATAATGCTCAAAGAGATTTTGCAAATCAACCTAATCATAGGGGAAACAGATAGAAATGAGTACGAAGATTTAATTAGTACTGATGTAATCGACAATGAGCCGAATACAGGCAATCAAATAGATTATCGTTTGTAGGGAAATTAATAATTAAACATTTTGTCTAGAAAATATTAAAGAATGATAATTTTCTACATAAAAACAGATTAAAAAATAAAAAAAGTAACAGAAGAAAAGGAAGACATGTCATTAGTAGACATGAAAGAAAGGAATATTGTGAAATTGCCCGTGAAGGATTTTAATTGAAGAAGTAACCTGATATTTCAAAATTTTGAGTTTAACGAATATTTAATGGGCTGAAATTATACTTGTGTGGTTGTACAGGGACTGTCATGATTCCACAGTAGTGTAAGTCCAATAATTTTTTTTAATAATCTGGTTTTATTTTGGTGTTTCTTATATTTTAATGAAATAACCAAATAGTATTAGTTTCATTACCCCGTTAATTGGGGGCTGTGCCTGTGGACGGAGTTTATACCTCCGGATCGAAAGGTACCGCGATCGAGTCCTGGTCGCTGAAGATGCGGGGTATCTTGTATATGCGGAGGAGGTCTGGTATATGCGGAGTACGTGCTCGTTAAATCTATTGGGTCCGAAAGTCCTGTGGGTGGTTATTTCACAGTTTCCCACGGGTACAGGTCCCTGGAGACTATTTCCATCTCCTTCAGAGACATGTCTAAATTGTGGAGGTGGCGCGTGATAGATGGCAGCATCTGTCACGTGTGTGCGCATGTGAGTGCGTGTGTGTGTGTTTTGTCTCTCTTACATGACGAAGGTTTATAAGCGGGTCTCTGACCAAGCACACAAGCCTGAAAATCTATGTATACCACCAACCAACCAGCCCTTCAATTGGTATTTAAAGAGTACTCATTTCCGCGATTCAGTCTATTGGTTAATGTTACTTGCGTCACTTTTACATGAAGAAGTTTTGAATGGAATTGCAAATATTACGCCACTACTCCGGTAGCCTAAATCTCTCGAGTGTTCCTGTGTATAATTGCTATTTCCGTTTTCCCGATAATTTCATTAATTTGTAATACTCCTAATTAGAGAAAGAGATTGCAAGTTAAACGCCCATTTCCGAAAAGTATAACGGAGAATGAACTAGGAAATGTGAAAATTTTTCCGATAGTTGGACAAAGCAATACGCTGTTGTTTTATTTTAATGTACTAGTAAAAGATAACTATTGGAGAAATACCCCTTGTAAATGGTATTGTTAATTAATCACAGACGATTTATTTTCAAACTTCATTTTTACAAATATGCATAATCTAGTGTATATTACGGTTTTAAATGTCATAACATAAAGAAAAATGCTGTCTGACTTTTATGTAAGCAAAAAATAATACTTAAGTTGAAAAGAAGTCACTAATAGGATGGAATTATAAAAAAGTAAACCAAATAACAATACATGTAAAACCATTCTTCATTAATTTTTTTTTAATATTCAGTTGATTAATTTATTAAAAAAATCTTACTTATTCGTGCAAAATTTTTTACATATTCAAATAAATGATCGTTAAGTCATGCTTTCACGATAGCCATGAGCAAAAGTTACTTTCGAACACAAGTAATCAAAAATGGCTCTTTTGTATTGCTTCATAATTCCCAACAACTTAATTTTCATTTAATAAGACATCAATTAAAGCACAAGAAATAAAGTTAGACTTAAGGAAATTACTAAGCAACTTTGCAATCTCTATGCAATGTGGATATTAAAAAAAAATACTGTTTTTCAAAATTATAGTTACTTTCCGAGTAATATTGATGAACTTGATAAACAGAAATATAAGTTCTTATTGGTATTAAGACTATCGATTTACAAGTTTTTATTTCTGGACTCGACATCTTGAGAAAAATTTCATAACTTATTCTTAATATTGTAATAATTCGTATTACTTAAAGTCAAGTTTAAAATAAATTAAATCTATACCTTAAATTCAAAATATAGAAGTAATTAAATCATAACAAAGTAAAGATATCTTTTAAAAATGCATTAATACAAAATTTCATTTTCCTAAATCATTTGAAATACATGCACATTTTTGTAAAACATCATTTTGCAACAGTGAGATTAAGCCTTGAACCTTAATTAAAAGGAATGCAAGTCCGTTTAAAATAAACACGTTTCGATGACATTTAATTACACATGGATTAAATGCGCTTAACTTTCACGAAACCACTTATTATAGCTCATCTGCATACCATTCTGTCTTGTAAAAAATGTTTATAAACAATTAAATTTTTTGTCATAATATTCCTCGTTTTATTTGATTAATAAAGTTTAAGTTAAATTGAAGTTGCACAAGGAGATCAAAATGGGCTATTAGCAAGGAAATTTGTTAGTTTGAAATGTTGCAATGGGAAGATGACCGTAACTTTAACTGCACCAACGAAACGTGATAATGATATCATATACAGAGTCAAGTTATTAATGAGTGGCGACAGCTATCTTGTGCATGAATCAGTGTTCAGTGTACTCATTGTTTATATTTTATAATGCATAAATAGATTTTGGTTTCACTGCAGATAGAGTTGCAAGTATTGAAGACCATATTTGAAAGCAGGACAACTGATAATATAACTTAGGCATTTTATTAGACGATAACTGTTTTGTACCCTTAGCAAGGTCAAACGTGAAACAATCGTGTTTTTTTGTTGTTTCATTAAATTCTTTTTCGTAATATTTTAAATTAAAAATTCATGATAATAAAATATAATAAATAGAAAAGCATTGAAATAACATATTTAAATTTGGAATATGTGTGTTGGAATAATAAAATTTAACTCACGTTAATTTAACTTCAGTATTCTTTAGTTGATAGGCAAAAGTTGTTATTAAAAAAAAAAAAAACTAACACACAAAATTGTTATTGAAAAACTTGAAAACAACTAATTAATGAATTATGTGATTAAAGCACTTTTTTAGTATTTAAAAACATAATAACTAATCAAACAGTATTAGTTTCAAAAAATATTTAATATTTTATTGATAAAGCAATACTTTTTCATTAATAGGGTCAAGTGGGGTAAGTGTGATAGGGTTTCTGCATTTTTCATTAAGAAAATTCTTTCTCTGCTTCAAGTAAATTCCAAATCCTAAAATTGGTAGTGAATTATTATAAGAAACATACATATGTAGAAAAAAAATTATATGTTTGAATTCCAATTTTAAGTGTACAAAATTTGCATTTCAAAATCCATTGCTGTTTTATCACACTTACCCCACATAGGAAAACCCACATAAAAAGAAGACAGTTGCACTTAAATTCAAAAGCTCAAAACTTTCTTTAAACAAGAAATAAGGTCACTATTTCTTTTTAGTTTAATTATAAGTGGTCTAATGTTATATATTGCAAACTTTCAGATTTTTAGAATGATTTCCAAAGTTACAAGAGCTGTTTATCACACTTACCCCCAATCACACTTACCCCACTTGACCCTACTTATTTTACCAAGGAAAAGCATTGTTGAGAAATCTTTTTTTTTTAAATGTCTTTCTTATTACAAACATAATAAAAAATTTCTGTATTATAATCGTTTAAATTTATCATACCATTTCATAGGTATTTTCTTAAGATTAAAAATATATTTTGTTCCTTAAGGACCCTGTAACAAAGAAGCTTATTTCGTATCGAAACCTTTCAAGCGTACTTTTGGTTTCAGGGGAATTCCATTTATTTACGTAAACAAATTTATTATCATAAATACCGATCTAAAAATTTTAATGTATCATACTAAGTAAGAAACTAATATATATTGACAATAAAGAGAATATTTCGTAAAAATTGTCTTTAAAAGTTGATTTTGTGAGAAATATAGGGTTAACAAACACCCAATAAATTAATTGGGAACACAAAATCCAAGAGCTTAATTGGCATATTTCACGTTACGTAAAACCTCAGTTTTCATTCCTTAGATTTACTTCCGTTCTCTCTTCGCTCTAAATGGTTTACGTTTGAAAAGCTTTAATCAATCATTGAAAACTTTTAAATATTCCAAGTAAAGCTTTAATAATTCAAAGTAAAGTTGCGCATTAAATTCGCTTTTCTAATGCGTGAAACCACAAAACGTGGCACATTTAATTATGTGACGCATTTTATCATTTGAAACCGTGCCTAGGTGCCCATGGTACTGGCATATTGTATTGTATCACGTTGACACAGAACATAATTTTGATCACAGAAGTATGAACATAATTATTGTTTCTGTTGGAAGTCCTAATTATTCAATAGTACATAAACTACAGTTTTTGGATAAGTATCTTTAACAGCGTCCTTCTTTAAAAGAAATGATCTGAAAATCAAAATACTTAGCAAGAATTATACATTTAATTTGCAATTATGCACAAATATTAAGGCACTTAACTTAATAGGCAGAATACAGCGGGGTTTTATGAAAAATACTTATTTATTTTTTCATTTTTCTGTCTCTCGTCCCATTGATTTTAACACATTTAGTTGAAGACAAGATATGTTTAAAATAAAACTGTTGTAGAACCACACAGCAAATAGAAACATTATGTCATAACTTTATAGTATTGTTTCCTCTGTACATATATGTCTAGCCAACTAATTAAAGAAAAGCAAACAATTTTATACTTTTAAATAATTCAACCTCTTTTATCTTTTAACCACATTTTAATATTTTTACTCAGAAATTTTAGTTTTAAGTCTAATGGTACTGTGTTAGCTAAAACTATTTCTCACTTTTACAAAAAAAAAAAAAAAAAAAATTAGCATTTCGATGACAATGCATACACGCAATACCTGTGAGCTTAGTTTATCAACAAACATGCAACTCACGCACTGTCAGCCTTTGGTAAAGTTGAAATGTGCTTTAAATTTGCTTTTAGAAAACGTAAAACCACAAAACGTGATGCATTGTAATTATGCGACGCGTTTTATCATTTGAAACTATGCTTTGGTGTCCATGGTACTGGTATATTGCATTGTGCGACGCTGACACAGAATAAAATTTAGATTATTGAAGTATCTAAAATAATTATTTTTGCTGTTCGAAATAGTTCAATTTGCATAATTGCAGATATTTATTGTTTACTATTGTGGCATACTTTATTTAACTATAAATATAATACTTCCTGTGGACGAACAGTACAGCATCGGCAATCGAACTTTACCTACGAATTGCCATGAATTGACGTATTTTGGCGCCATTGTTACCCGGTAATACTTTCTTTTGTTGGTGGGAGGGGGGGGGGGGCTGTTTTAAATTTATTTTTGGGCTGTTTTAATTTTATTCGACTGTACATAGCTCTATTTAACGACTCTTTAAATTGCTTAGATACTCTTAGATTGCTGTGATTGGCTTTTCCTAAGAACACGTGACACTATGCAATATGTTTTAATCTATAATAATAAAAATGAAGTTTTGTATGTATGTATGTATGTATATGAGTGTGTGTCTTATAGATTCAAAAACTAGACATTTGTTTGACTCGTAACTTGGCACAAATGCGTATTTCATACTTAAGTTACGAATAGGGAACTTTCAGAGCTCAAAATGTTCTATTTTTAGAGAAAATTCGAATTTCCTGAAAAAACTACACCACTTTGGCTCAAATCCGCTCATTTTTTTTCTTTCCTGATGCCATCTGCTGAAAAAAATTAAATAAAACTTTCAACGAAAATAAATAAAATTGAAAATGTTTATTATATTCTGGTTGCCACAGAAACTAATAACATTATTTGAAAATAATTGACATGTTTCAAGTGACGTAATTCCATACAGTTTCCATTCCAGGATTTATTGTGGTTTTAGTTGATGATTTCTTCATTGATGGTTCTGTTGATTGCAAATATGCATATTTCTCTATATAATATAAAATTGTAATTGTCGTACGCTTGAAAGCCACGTGACTTACGCGGCTTCAGCCAATCAGAAACGCTGAAAGCAAGTGTGGTGGTGTGCTTTTTTTGTGCCAGGGCTGCTTCATCTTGCGTTCCGTGGCTTTGGTAGAGAAAGTTTCTTAGCGCTAGAGCTACGTGATGCCCTGGAGCAGTCCCACGGAATCTAGCTTATTTTTCAACTGTTTTCATCGGTCTTGAGTTTCCGGCCATTGATCATAAAACCATAGGGTTAGGAAAGATAATAGAGCGGTCTATATGTATGTGTGTAGTAACGCAGAAAAGAAGTAGGCTAGAGCGGTGCATCTTGGGATACTCAGTGACAGTTTTCATAGTTTCGGCCACTATATTATGCTCGGTAGCTGAAAAAACTGCTAAAGCGGTGCATCTTGGGCTACCTCAGTGCCGGTTTGTAATGAGCAGTTGCTCGAAAAACCTGACAACCCTGCTTCAATAAATTTGAATTAATAGACCCAAATACATTAAATGGAATGGACTGCGCTTCTCATAGTAAAGCAGCTTAGGGATGGAAAACTGAAACCGTTTTTTTTTAAACCGGTGTTTTGGCCCCGGTTTTGACAGAAAAACTTTTTTATGAGGCTGGTCTGAATCGGAAACCGGTTCTTTAGGGAAAAAAAATCGATTTTTCTCAGAAACCGCCATCCCTTGCAAATTAGTATTATGTCCTAAACATCACAAATCGCCAAAAGGCGAAAGGTTGCTACATTTGGAAACTTAACGCTACCGTTTCATTACGAACTATTCCAAATTGTCACCAGGCCTGAATATCAGCTGGCCAGCCGAAGTAGTGACTTGCATCTATTTCCAAGTCACGTGGGTTTTACTTGGTGTTTTTTTTAATGTTTTTGCAGACGGGATTTTTTGTGCGCATATTTCTTATTTTTTTTTCTTCTGGCTTTTATAATAAATATTTAATTGCATTCTTTTAATCTGTGAGTATGTAAACAATCGTGAATGTTATACTCTAAATTAAGTAACGTTTTGTGCAATATGCAAAATGCTTGTGCAATTCCTATTTGAAAAAATAGATAAAAAAATTGTCTCACTTCACAGGTAAAATTTATTTAGTTCTGCATACTTTTAGCAATTGTATTCTTTATAAACTATACTTTCTATCGAGGAAATTTATTCTAAAAGCTCTTTTATACTGAAGAATCATATTCAGGATTAAGTCAACGTTGTTAGAATTCTAATTATGATTAATCTTTTGGGCCAAGTCAATTAAATTAATGGTCTGGAAATTGACAGCTTAGAAGTGGAATATTTTTGGTACAATTTGGTAAAAAAAAACCCCTGTTTTTGCAATCGTAGTTTGTGAGTTATTTATATTTAATCCTTTCAGTCCCAGTTATGCCATTTGGAATCATCACTTTCAATATTTTTTTCCAAATGTTTATGTCCCGTTATGACATCCTAACACACATCATTCGATTCTTCACACTTTGTTCAATTAGACAATATTTTACATTATTCTCAATAGAAGTCAGAACTACTATTAGAAAATTGCTAACAAGCGTTTCACCTGATTTTTGAAAGTTCACTTCAGTTCCACATATTTAAAACACAGTTTAAACTATTTCGGTTAAAATAATTACGAAATTTTTTAATATTATGGTAAGATACCTTAAAATATATATCTCGAAGTGTTTTTAGGTAATATATATATATTTATTTTGTTGTTTTCCACAGTTACAAAATTTTGGCATTATTTCAAAAACCATATAAAAATCAAAGTGATTTTTTTTTCTTATGGAACTCTTATTTTTGACCTAAAATGAGCTTATTTTGTGAATATCAGATGTTTCTGTAGTGTAGTAAATTTTTGGGACTGAAAGGGTTAAAAGTCGAACATTTGTTGAATTTGGAATATATTGATGCGTTTTAGAAAGCTGAGTATATTCCAGGTGAAATAAAGAAAAAAGCAATATTTCAAAAAGACCTATTTGATTTTTTTATCGGACCATTAGAACGAAAGTTAAGACGGCTGAAAATATTCACCATGTCAATCATCAACTTATATTACAGCCACACTCTACAAAAACCAACTCAATGTTCTTTTGAACTATTTTTAATACAGAGTCCACGTAATTCAATTGTTAAAGTAATTTTCAATAGACGTACAAAAGCAAAGGAATAACCTGATTTATATATTAAGAAGATCTTTAAAAAACTAACGATTCATCTTTGTTCCTTTCCAAGCTTCGTTATCATACCATTAGATTGTCGGCCTCATGTGTTCAGGTCTTTGTGGAAAAAATTCGCCAAATGGTAAACTCGCCATACATGCGAGCCAAACGCGACACAGTCATGTGAGTGTGTAAGTTAGATGGTAAGGACACTTTAGGTTTGCCAATGCGCAGTCCTTTCTATTTAATGTCTCTTGATCGACCCCTCTGCTCCTCCTTACTAACTCTATGGTAAAAACAGCCGAAGCCGATGCATCTTCCCTTTTTCGTCTTGCGCACTCTTCCCGCTGGTCGGGATCTTTCAACTAAAATATCTTCCCGATTGTTCGAATTAATTTTTGAAGTATGAAATTAAAAAATATTGAATTAGTAAACAGTGAATGAATCACCAATTATGTTCTTTAAATGTTTTTTGTGAAGATTAAACGCTTTGAGCCACAGGTGGTAACTAAATAAGCTTAAGAGTTTGACGTCATCGCATCGACCAATCAAATCGTTTTTCACTGGTGATGAATAATTTATGTTTAATGAGCAGGAAGCATGTTTTATTCAATGCAGATTGTATAGATGAGCATTCCTGCATTGGCAGTACCCACCTATTAGTCTTGAATGTTTGTTTGCGGAGCAAACAAAGCGGAATTACATAGCAATTATAGGGGGTTGGCGAGCGGAAGTGAGCAAGGGCGAAGTTCCCTACCAGCCGCCAAGCGGTCAATGGAATTGCGCAGCAATTCCGGGGGTTGGCGAGCGATAGCGAGCAGGGGGCGGAGCCCCCTAGTAAGCAATAAATGTATAGTTAATGTGATGGTTAACAAAGGCCATCGCATTAGAGCTGCATATAAGGGTTTTATGGCTTTATTTTTTTCGCCAAATATGTTGCCAATCTCGCCAAATTATTAATTAAAACTCGCCAAATGAGCAAAATGTTTGTTAAGCTATTGCTGAACTATGATGGTTAATAAAGGCCATCGCACTATACCAGCATATAAAGATGTTATGTCTTTATTCTTTTCGCCAAATACGTTGCCAATATCGCCAAGTGGGCAAAATGTTTGTTAATCTATTACTGAACTGTGATGGTTAATTCAGGCCATCGCACTACAGCTGCATATCAGGGTTTATTTTTTATTTTTTCGCCAAATATGATGCCAATCTTTCCAAATTATTTTTTAAAAACCCGCCAAATGGGCAAAATGTTTTTAAAAAATAATTTATAAGCTGGTTGGTTGTGCTAAGATCATTGTGTTAGAGCTGTGCAATGGGTGTGTTTGTAGCTATATCTATTTTCTCGCCAAATTATTTCCCAAAACATGCCAAAAGAGTTAAAAGGTTTTATGTATTTATGAGGGAATTGTGATGACATTTATGAGTGCATTTTACACCGTATTTTTGATTTTTTAATTATAAAGCAATGAAACGGGATTTCATACTTGATAACGAGCGGGAAGAATAACTTAAGTTTATGATCTTATAACAGGTTATATGGTACATATACTTGGATCGATTTGATATTTGTTTTAATCCGTGCGAAGTACTGGTATAAATTTGCTAGTATCAAATATTATATAATTAGTTTTAGATTTGGAAGGCGCAAAATATGTAATTTTAGTTGTCATCGACCATTTAAACAAGCTATAAGTTTTAACACGAGAGTTGAAGAGGTTCAGACACGTTCGTATCTGAACGCTAAAACAAAATGAGTTGCACCTAAACCTAAATACAGACGTAGTGTAAAAAGAAAAACACTGTTACCAAAGAGCGTGGGAAAAGAAATTCACTATATGGATGCAAAAAGATATATATAAGGAGACGGGACCCGAATGGCCAAGCGGTTTGGACCATTACGCTAGCAGTCTTCACGCTGCAACGGGTGGGGGCTCGATTCCCGCCTTTTCCCTGGTTGTACTTTCCTTTCTCTATGATAGTAAAAAATTCTTTCTATGTCTGTCTTAATAGAAGAGGAAGAGGGCTTATATAAATGGGTCTCTGATCAAGCACACAATCCGAAATATATATGTACATACCCCTACCCCCTAAGGAGAAAAGAAGTACATAATATCGATGCCAAAATGCTTGGGGGAAAGTACATAATTTCCACACAAGCTCTGAAACCTATTGCATGCCTGCTCAACCGTCTGCTCTTAAATTGTTTCTTCATCGCGATGGTTAGAATCGGACATTAGTGCTGAATGCAACATCCATTTCCAGTGAGTCGTAGAAAGGAACAATTCAATTAATGTAGTTGTTGATCACATCTATTTTTTTTGCCTGAAGTGAGTATTAGGTCTTTTGATTGCGATTGCGGTAAAGATCTATAGAACATACTGGATAGTCAGCTAGGTTTTAAGAAAATGTAATCAGAGATTAAGGAAAAGATCTGTAGAACATACTGGATAGTCTGCCAGGTTTTAAGAAAATGTAATATTCCAGGATCCAACTATTCGGCTTTCTCACCTAAGTTGACTCTTGTTTACGTTAATAAGTTGGTTCTTGTTTGTTGCGCTCAAATAACGTTATTTTTTGCTACTGCGCATGATCATCTACTCCATTAAAATGGCATCCCCGTTTCACAAATTAAGATTCATTGCGGAAAGATATATTTCGTAATGTATTTTGGTCTACGCCGAAGTAATTATTCTGTTGCGATGGTTAGTATGACATTTGTGCTGACAATATTTTCGGTCAAATGACAAAATCCTGAATGTTCAAAAACACACGGATATAGAATTGGACACTGTTAAACCTATAGTTTTCAATAACCGCCAATTCCTAGAATTCGCCCATTCTTGATTTTGTCATTTGACTGAAGATATCATAAAAATGTCACATGTAAGGTAAATCAGGAAAATCCCCATGCTTCATAAGTGAAAACTATATTGATGCAATGTATTTTATTCATTTTTAGCCTTTAACAAGTTTAAATAAAATTATTTTCGTGTTTTAGATGATTATTAGTTTACTATTTAGTAACACGCATATTTAATTTTAATAAATTAGTTCCTAAGTAGCATCTTTTCCTTATTTTTTAAAAACTAAATTAAACTCATTATCATCATTAATACGAAATTACATTATTAATACGAAACATGTCTTTACATTTTTGATAAGTATTTTACCATATTATCAACTATGTTTAAGAGTTTCTACATAGTCATAACGATATGTTACTCCCCCCCCCCCCCCCCCCAGTATAGTTGATAGATTAATTGTCGCTACAGTCACGTTCTCCTTTGCATGCAAACTTCTAGTTCTCCCCATTCCGTCAAAAAAGATCTTGATTGCAGAACGTAATAGCTGTCTTAAGAAACAATTTTTAATTATATTTTAATGAGGAACTGCCTTGAGGAATGTAACTTGATATTTAATAGTTTAATTAAAAAGTATTGATTTACTCTGTTGTTGATTCTTGTGTTAAGCTAGATAATTATATAATAGATGTGTTAACATATTTTTCACTTTAAAACCTGAAGAACTGCATAAAACATATTTTTTTAGATATTCTATTCATAAATTATTTTTTGAAACATTTCTAGTTTATTATATTGAGTTAATCACGTGAATTTTGTAATCACTTAAAAATATACTTGCAACTGACACGATAAAAAAATTGATTTGATCCTAACTAAACCTATATGTAAAACAATTTTTGAAACTTAAAACCCATTGGGAAGCCGGCCCACTGGCACAATGGTTAGTGTACTAGCCTTTGGAGCTGCTGGGCTCGGGTTCGAATCCCGGTAAAGGCATGGATGTTTGTGTCTGTCAATAAATGTTGTTATTTGTCTATGCGTTTGTGGCGTCCTTCTTTGTGTGTCTCTTGTGACTGTCTCTGCTGGCGAGCGGGGTAATGGGCTATATAGCTTACGCCCTTCCCTTCTAGAGGGCGCAATCACTATCATTTGTCATAAAACCCATTGGGATAATAACAAATGCATGGAAAATCAAATTGCAACAGATACAGAAAAGGGAAGACTATGAGAGGCGTAACTTTCTTATTAAACTGACATATAGTAATTAAAAATAATTTGTTTTTTTTTTTATTTGTGTTGAATTCCTTACTTACATGCCCTTTGGCGTTGAGGTCAACTTTGAATTCAAGTACTTTTTTGGTTTGTTCGACATCGTTTTTTAAGGCTGCTTCAAGTAACTTCAGTTCGTTCTGCTGACCTGAAAGAAGAAGAAAATCTTGTTATTATAAGCATACTAGTTTTTACTAGTTATTATAAGTATACTAGTTTTTACTGGTTTTTATAAGTATTCAAGTTAAGTGGAAGAAGTATGTTAGTCATACTTGGAATAAAATCAGAAACTTTTTCTCAAGAACTTCAATTTTCATTCCAACAATTTAAATACATTAAATAATCTTGGGGTTTGAAAATAATATTTTTATTTGTTTTGAAAGACTATGATATTTATTTCACGATCATTAACTAATTACAAAGAATAATTAGCTCTGTTATTTTTTGAATCATAAAAACTATTTATATGCATAATTGTTCTAAATAGATTATCTTCAAAAATTCACCCATAAATACTTAATTGCGCTTAACAATGCAAATAATTTAATTAAAAAAAGTATTACATTTAATTCCCACATTTAATGTAGTTTTTGAGTAGACAATTGCCTTTGCGTACTGGCGTAGTTGTTTTTAAAAATATCCATAATTTTTATGAAAAGAAGTAATATAATCTTTTTGATAAACATCTTTTTATAATCTTCGGTCAGAATACCTTTTAAAAGTATCATTTAATTGCTGAAACTATTTCGCAAAAATAAATCTCAAAAGTCTCCTTTTTAAAAAAACACCAATTGTAGTTTAAAAAAATCCCCATGGCAAAATCATAAATATTTGAGCCATAGTGTTTGTAAATGTCAAATGGAATTTTAATACTTAATTCTTCATTTTGGTTAAAAGTATTTTGATAAAAATAAATATCATTAATTCAAGAGTTTAGGGTTATTGTTATTTGCAAATTTAAGTTTTGATATGAAACATGAACGCTTAACTTATAGTTAAACTAAATCGAATTTTGTTCAGATTTAATTTATTTTAAACGAAGAATAGAAGTAAAATAGATGCACAAAATTAATTTAGTTTGCACGCTATGCTTTTCAATATTGTATGTTAAGAACATTCTTAAATTAACATTGGGACTGGGAGCTGAAAATTTATATTTGTTTGGATAACCCATGATCTCTTGCCGATAAACATAGAATAAAACAATAATCGATGCGTACAACTTTTATAAAAAAAATTAAATGCAAAGTTCTTTAACGTTATGCCCATGGGAGACAGATTGTAACTTTGAACCGCTAGATGACATGTTTCGCTTGTTATTCTGTTTGATTGTTATCTGTTGACTTGATCTTCTGAATATTATTCAATCGGCTAAACTTAGCCTTACGTCAATACTGCCTTTATTTGAATATTACTTTCCAATTCCTAAAATATCTATGTCAAAAAGCCTAGTTTCAAAATCTTGCATATGCCAGCCATTTATTTGTACAAAAAATGACGTATAGCACAAAGGTCAAGCACAATTTTAGAGGTTTAAAAGTCAGGTTCTTTCAAGATTATTATTTGTAAGCATTTCGCATAAATGTTTTTAAGATAGAGTATTAATTACTGGAAATCGACAAAGCCTGTTTGTGTATTCATAGCACAAAAATTTTCTACTTTTAGGGCTTAAAAACTCAAGCTCATTAAAGTTGAAAGGCCACCCATTAGAATATTAATTGTAATTTATTTTTTAAGTCTTTGAAAAACATTCTTTTAATAAATATATTTGTTTTAAAAAAAGGTTTATAAGAAGAATACATAGAATGTAGGTTTTTTTGGGGTCTCAGGAGAATATACCGTGATAGGATACGAAAAATAAAAATAAAGTTACGACATATCAAATGCTATTGCCTTTGTGAAAGTGTGAGCTTTAACAAAATTAATTTTAAAATAGTCGTATCATAAAACTAAATCGTTTCTTAAACCTAAATAGAAACGAGTCTTTAACTAAATTCTTAAGTTACGTAACAGAACAATTTAAGGCTTATCTTGATAACGTTTAGTTTTAATAAATGTATATCTTAAGCCGGCAATTTAAGATTCATTAAATTAAATTAAATTTCATGTCTCTTAACGATGAATTTAAATTTATCTTCATTTTTGAATGTACAGAAAACATTGTATAACCACTCTCTGGTTAAGTAACCTCATTAGTTTACAGAAAATAACATTCCCTATAACTTTTCTAATACAAGATACAATAACATAGGAGAGCTAATTTAATCAAAAGCTCTTATTAAAATGATATACATAGTAAACTTTATGTTTCATGCGTATTTATGTTTAAGGGGGGATCATAGTTAACAAAAACCAAAAAATCGAATTTTTGAAACCAGTATTATCTGACAGATGGAAGCCCAATCTATCGAATAAGACCAATTTTGTATCATTCGGTTAATTATTTCTTATAAAAAATTGAAATTATAAAAATAAACAAATGTGCCACGCCTCCTTTGAATTACTAATTGTATATTGTATTATTTATGTAATACATTATAAAATATGATTTTTTTGTGTTGATATTTGAAAACTATTCATTGGCTCAATGTAAAAAAAAAAATCCGGACGATTTACATGAAATTCGGTTAACAAGAAATGTTTCGGTGGTCATTTCAAGTTCGTGTAATCGGGATCGACTGTATTTGTTTTTCGCGTTTTTCTCAAAACTATAATTTTCAACACTTAGGTACACTTTTCTCCAAATCTATTGAATATTTTTTAATAATTTTTTTTGTGTGTTATAAAACCATTTTAGATCTATTTAAGTCACTTAATTTAGTCTTACAAATTTAAAAAAATATTTTATTATTTTACAATTTTCTTCGTTGAAAATCAGAATTTTTATGAATTCAGAATATAATGTTCTTAAAATGAAATTTAAAAATTATTTTACGCAAAAAAAATAGGTGACTTAATTAGATCTAAAATGGTTTAATAACACACGAAAGAAATTATTAAGAAATATTTAATAGATTTGGAGAAAAGTGTACCGAAAAAATACTTGTATTTTTGAAAATTCGTAATTGTATGTTTCAAAAGATGTCTTTTTTCAAAAATAATAATTTTTAAAAATAAGATTCTTAGGTGTAAATATAATAATAAAAGTACAATTAATAATTTGGTACAATTGTTTTTATTGTACCATAATTTTTAAATGATTTAGAGCCTTTCGAAATCAATACTAAGAATTGGTCATTTTTGCTGTCGCTAACTATGATCCCCCCTTAATTAACTTCACTCGCAGCTTAGTAATTATAATTCTAATTTATTTTACAGAAACTTATGTAAGGCATAAAATCCATAAACTGCACGAGTTGCAAAATTTTAAAGAAAACTCATAAATAATAAAATATTGTGTTATTTCGTCTTATTAAAAGCAATTTATTTACAGATTTGATGTGCTAACAAATTAAAAAAGCTCAGATTACGTTATAAAAAAGAATAAAACATTAAATTTTTTATTAGTTTATTTTCTATAAAAGTATTTATCATAAAAATAATTTTATCGGTCATTCTGAAACATCCGTCGTGTTCTTTTTTTGCAAAAACTATTTTTTTTAAATATACGTTTAGTTTTAAGTAGTCTTTTTTATGGATAATATATCATAAATAATTGTATACAGCCTAAAATTGTCGTAAAGACTCTAAGAGTAATGTAATAAAATCTAAACAATCTTGTAATATGCTTTCGGGGTTTTACATTATTTTCAGAATTTTAAAATAAACGATTTATTTTGATGCTTTAAAACAAACATAATCACCACCACCTGATTATACAGTAAAAAGCATCACCAGATAGAAAACAAAACTGATGCCACCAATTTATTTCCTAGCAATAAAACATATACATTTACTTGCGACGCATATCAAAGTAAAAGCAAGAGAGCTTATTTTCTTCCCAATGACAGGAAAAGATTTTTAAGGAAATACTTTTAAAAGAAAGCACTCAATGCATAGCTGAATATAAAACTGGTCAAACCCACAGGCAGTTGCCCGTGCAAGTTACTTCTTCCAGTAAAGTGTATAGTGAGAGAAGCTGTATTGGAAATGCTTCTATGGGCTTGGTAATATTTTAAATTTAACTATTTATATGAGGCAGCAGAAAGGAAAATTGATGACAGTGACTGTCACGCAGAATTAGGATGCAGTACTGTTGCTGTCGTTGTAAAAGTATTATATGCAAAAAATGATTGTCAGGTTTTGAATTTTTGTATGAGTTTCAGATATCAAGTTTTTGTTGTCATGCTGGCATTACTTTAAGTTAAATTCTTTACAAAAGTAGTTTTTATAAATATAGATATTTAAGTTCAATGTGCAATGATAAATTAATTTTAATTGTGGAAATAAATTTATCATGATACATTTTTGAATTAAATGTTATGCAAAAAATTTAGATACCTTTGTTTCATTCTAAAATACGGTACCTTTTTATTGGAAACCTTGTTTTTTTGGTAATAATTTTTGAATTTACACTGCCGCATTACAAGTGCCGAACGCACACTGCAATTTTTGAATTTACACTGAAATTTAGATTTTACATTACATAATAACTAAATAACGTTAAGAAAGAATGGAATTTGAATTTTAGCCATTATACTTGCTTGAATGTTTAAATAAAATCAATTAACTCCTTGAGGGGCAAAGATGAAACTAGGGGGTGAAACAATCCAAGACTTTTAATAATAGATATTTGACACTTTCTACCCTTTGTTCATGTGTAAGAGTAATTTAATAAAATCTAAACAATCTAGTAATGTGTTTTCGGAGTTTTACTTTATTTTCAGAATTTTAAAATAAACGATTTATTTTAATGCTTTAAAACAATTTCTCGAAAATAATATGATGCCCAGAAAGTGCAAACTCGCGTGCTACATTTAAAGTCGGTAGTTCTCTTCGTTTTTCAGCAATATCTATAAACCTAAAAAAAGATCTACGGTCGACGAATGTTTAATGACCACTTTTTCAGAATCGACAACCTTAAAAACGTATAGAAAATATACAATATTCAGTTTTTCATATTCAGGTGTTTTTCAACCACCATCTCATTATTTTCACTGCTTTATGGGGGACCAGACTCGAAAATTATCCAAAAAGCACATTTTGAGATTTTTAGAGAGGAATAATATTTCAAATGTTACCTACAAAATGGTATAATTTGGTAGGCAATATGTCCATTAGAAGTATTTATTATTATTAAAAAAATACTTTATGCATATAAGACTACTAAAAATTATACTTTACACGCCTTTTTCTCAAAATGCTTATTTTAGGACAAATGTACCTTTTTCTCAGTAACTACTGAATATTTTGCTTAGATTTTTTTTTGCACATGCGCATTAGGTAGTTTTACACTTTCTATCATATGCTTTTGAAGAAATATTTATTACTTTTTTCAAAAAAAATAATTTTGTTGATTTTTTATGAAAATGTGATAACAAATTTCCGAAAATTCATAAATTAAAAATTATTATGTTTATTTCTAAAAGCATATGACACAACTTCTAAAAGTGTTTGAACTTTAACTGTGTAAAGTTTTAAATTAATCCAACAAGTAGTTCCTGAGAAAAAGGTACATAAAAATGACCATTTTAACATGGGCGTCAATGGGGGCTCCGGTCCCCCCTATGTTTCATATCAGGTAATTGAAAGAAAAAAACTTATACATAACGCAAGTTGAAGTTTTCAATAAAGGGTTGCGACTATTTCTGAAATCTATAGATGTCAACAGTTCGAAGTGGGCTTTCTTTATTTAATAGCTAACAAAAATACATTAGGTAACTTGAAATATCATTTGCTGAAAATAGGATTATATATATATATATATTTTTTTGCAAGATTTTTCATTTCTCCTGGTTTTTTTTTATTATATTTCCTTTTCTGTTCAGTTTCGTTTCTGATTGCATCTGACTTATATAAGTTACTTATCCCTAAAAAAGCTAACAATCAACGATACAGAAAGTCTTTATAGACCTACAAGCCTTCTTCCCACCAAATAAAATAACTAATTTTCCTTAGAGCGACCAACTCACATGTCCAATGTTATACTATAGGATTTCAATCCTTTTTCTTCTAAAATACATAACAGTCTTGTCTACTATTTTCTTCCGCTAACAGTATTTATTCGTGTCGATGTTATCTTAACAGAAACCGTTTGGATGATTGAATGTATCCAATAAGTGCGGTCTTTTATCATTGTTCTATTATGACAATCGGGATCATCCAGATAGATATAGTATATTCTGTAAAAGTTTGGGGAATTTATCGATCTTGTTTCTTTTACAGGTTATTTTGCTAGGGATCCACACTAATAGTTTTTTACCGGTAAGTAATTAGCATTTTATTCTATTAAATAGTGGAAGACTATTTCTTTAGTAATTTATTAGTTTTTTGTATTTTTCATTCACAAGATTTTTTTTCTAGGGTTGCACCCCAATAGAGTTTTAATTTATATTTAGTAGTATATTTTATTTAATGACAGTCGACCAATTATTTATTAAATGTAAACAACCAAGTTTTATTTGACTTGATGACACATTTATTTTATAAATGTTTTTATGTTAGATAAAAAAAAATGTAATTTTACGATATTTGTCATTTGCATGCATATATTTTCATGGTAACAGTCTTTAATTTTCTTTCATTTACTACGCAGCATTCAAAAGTTAAAGATTGGAATAATTAAATGGTATATTAAAGTATTGAACTTTTTAAATATTTAGTAATGCAATTTTCTTGTAAAATTTTGATTTGTGTTGATTTCCACAACATATGTGAGCGTGATTCACTGATATAAAAATGTTAGAAAACTTTTCTATTTAATTTGAACGTTTTTGCAATAAGTGAAATGGAAATCGTAAACGTTTTTCACTAGTACCGACGGAATGACAGAAGAAAAATTTGAATAGAAAATTCAATACTTCCGAAATCTTTTCCCAATAATTTTTCCGGTATAAGAGTCGACAGAAAATTATTAAACTCTTGCGAATTTCTCAAAGAATTTGTTGTAACTTAAATAACAAAGCCCCACGTAATTTTTAGTGTTATTTATAGGTCTATAAAAATATCGTTAAGAAAGATTTTTCAATTCCGTTCGTGTTGTTCACGTTTGAAAAACTTTTAATGGTTAGAGATTTACCTTTCTTATTGTTAAAACAATCGATTAAGAGAAGTTTTTTTATCGAGTAATATAGTCGAATGCTTTTAAATTAAAAAAAAATATTTACGACACAAACAATAAGTTTTTTTTTGTGTAGTTTTTTTTTATTTTTTTGTGTATTTTTTTTGTTGTTTTCAGTGATTCCTACCAAATATGTGTAGACGATGGGCATCGCTACGTCATATCCTCAATGCAACTTATCCTATTAACTCTGGCATCATGTGTATCGAACTTTCTGAACAACTGGGCATTCTTAAACAGAACAATGTACAAATACGACGTAGCCATTAGGTCATCGTAATGCTTTTTATTATTTTAATATGTATCTATACTTGTAATGCCCTAATTATTTATCTATAATTTAATTTTTTGATTCTTGTTATTCCTCAGTTAAATTAAAATTCCATATGACCGCTTTCAATGTTCAACACCGAATCTTTAGAATATCTTTTAATTCTTGTTTAGTAAATATTGTTTTAGCACCCGAACTTGAAATTTATTGCAGTCATATTTATTTTCTATTATTAAAGTATTATCTCAGACTTCCCATCAATACATACAAAAATAAATTTAATGAAAACTTGATTAAATGGATTTATCATTGTGCTTAAATTAAGCGAAAACTTTTACAATTGCAAAGGAGTTAATATTATTTAACAAAAAATACTTTGAAAATACATTGAATGATAGGTATGGTGTGGTAAAGCTAAAACTAATTGTTTTAAACACGGAAACCTCGTAGAGATATTGTGCGTGAAAGTTTTATTAATGTCCAAATATATGTTTCATGTTGTCATCTTTTTACTCGTGGAAAAAACACTGTTCACAAAATGATAACTATAGAAACTGAACCAAAGCTGTTATAATTCTTTTAGCTGAATAAAAAACTAAATTTAAAAATGAAATAAAAAAAATGAAAGGCACAACTATTATTTAACTAACAATTATCGAGTTTAGATTTCTTAAAGAAGATATTAAATTGTAGTTTTTAAAAATGTGTTCATTTAAAGAACGTTAGAAGGTTTTTTTTTACACAAAATGACTAATACTTTATGGAGAAATTATAAAAGAAAAGTGTAAATAATATTTTCAGGGTGGTACAAGTTATGGCCACCTTTTGATTAGGTTGCTTCAAAACACTACTTTGTATGTTCTGATGTTTAATACTGACTCTACTTCTTACCCTATTTTACTAAAAATAAATCAAACAATTAAGTAACTTTTACTTTTTAAAATAAAGTTTTTAAACTGAAAACATGGCGTTTTCCAGGAACGTGTAGCAATTCTTAACGACATCGTCCAGAGAAATATATGCTTATGTAAGGGTGCAAGGATAGTTCTACTTATGATGAAAAATGTCTGCTGACATGGAAGTGTTACCAGGTTCAAAGTAGATACTAGTTTCCATTTCCTTGGAAGCTATTGAAACATTACATAAAAATAAGTTCAAGTTTTAATTTGTTAGAAAAAATATAAACTTTCATAACATTGACAAAGATTCTGGAATGAATAATGTGGCCATGCTACTGTAATTTTTTAATTAAGAATTTGAGAGCGAATTTTTTTATTTAGAAACTTATCAATAAGGGGGATCTACTTAACATCTCAGTGTTAATGACTGATGACTTTCTTGGTGGGGCAAGTTCGCCGAAGACTGCGACCTTAGGTATCTCAGTGTTTAGCGCATAGTTACATTATTACGATACACTTTTTTTAATACTATATCTGCCATTATTCTAAATTTTAAAAAGTTGACAATATTTCTTTAGCAGCTGCAGAGCGTAGCCCCCTGTTCACTCTCTAAAAAAGTTCATATATTTTATAAAACGGAATTAATTTAACTTTTTCAAATACATTTTTCGCGGTCGTTGATTAAATTTTTTTAAATGTAACATTTAATTGATTAAACTAAATCGACAAATTAAAAGTGCCAAGATCAATGTTAAAACAAAGTATAAATGTACTACTCATTCCATTACAAAAATCTCCATAGTGAAAGCATAAATATTTAAGCTATTTACTATATTTTTTTGTCTGAGTCAAATGGAATTTTTAATATTTAATTTGTTAATTTGGTTTCGAAATATTTTGGCTAAAAATACATAGTATAAATATAAGATGAGTATTATTTTTATTTGTAAGTTTAAGTGGCAGACTCTGTTAAAAACCTGTTTTCTTTTAATGCCTCAATACATCGGTGCAAAAAAAGGGTTTATTTGTTTTTAAGGATTTTTTGTACTACGGATTGTTTGCAGAAAAGTAAAAAGAAAATTATTGTAGGCATGCAATCCGATATTTTGCAATATTTCTGTTCTACTTTTTTAATATTTAATTTTTTACGCTATTCAGTGTTCGTTAGAGCCAATTAAGTCTTCTGCATTGCCAACACAGAAATGTCTTTCTAATACTTGTGTCCAAAGCAAGTAATGCTCTAGACTGGGAATTTTTAATAGTAGCCAGTGGCTACCAGAGTAAAAAAAAAATGGTAGCCACTTTTGGTTTTTTATTAGCCCGTTTTAAATTTAAGTATATACGACAAAAAGAAAGTGCTATTTTCCACAAAACAAAATTGTATTGAAAAAAAATTTTATAAGAAAAGATTGACAGCAAAAAAAAGGATCATACCAAGTATATAAGTATTACGTGATTGAAGAGAGAAAATTATTTTTAAGTACATACAATTCATCTGCAGGGTGCCTAATGAAAGTTCATTATAAAAATTAGTCTTTCTTCCCGACAGAATCGAATTGAAGCGTTTTATTTTTATTATTTTAGAAATGTAGCTTCAGTATTAATTATTTGTTGAACAAAAAGGAAAAATTATGATGGCCACTTTTGGCGACTGGGATTCGATTTTTAGGTAGCCACTTTCGATGTAATAGTTGCCAGTTGGCGACTGGCGACCACTAATCTAGAGCTTTAAAAGCAAGGCATTAGAAGAAGATTTTTTATGTCTGTTTTCTTACGAGGAGGAATTCCTATGGGTTTTATAGGAGAAGTTGGTTTAGAAATACCTTATTTCATTTCTTTCCCATTAAGGTCATATAATTCCTGCACCTTATCTACAGTGAAATTGCTTCGGTAGCTGAGGGTGTAAGGTCTCTTCTTTCGATCACTTACACAATTGCTGAAAGGTAGAACGGAGGGTTTTTTTAGACAGTTTGTAGTGTGATGAATGATATTTGTATTTCCATTGAAGAAATACTTAGTTTCTAATTTTGTGACTTGAACCGTCCTCTTAAAATTTTCAAAATAGTAAGTATTTTTTGTTTTTTCAAGTTCTAGATGATGATGAAAAGTGGCTGTTGGCATAATTATGTATCCAGGTTCAAGTGATGGATTTCAACTTCTTTTGCTGAAATTTAATAAGTATTAACAAGGTATATAATATAGGAAAATAAGATTCAGTTTTTGTTTTGTGAGAAATAATTGTCTACCTAAAGTACGAAGTTTAATATTATTCTTCTGCGTGAAAAATGCATGTTATGTTTGTAGATACAAATCAACTTCCTTTATCCGCATAAACCTCAAAGTCAGGTTAATAAGAAAGAAACTAGACTTTCTTGCTTTACCCTACTGAGACTTATGATTCATTTAAGATAATAATTTCGTGAATATCACAGTTATATACTACTACATTTTTGGGAGCATAATCATCTTCGGCAAATCAACAGAATTAACTATTCAGGTTCTTCAGAACTTGAATCTATTCAGGTTCTTCAGAACTTGAATCTATTCAGATTCTTCAGAACTTGAATCTATTCAGGTTCTTCAGAAACTTTCCAGGTTCATATATGTGTGCCCTGTATAGTTTTCTCTAGCGTGTTTGCTTCGTTCGAGATTATTTTTACAATTAATGCAAGAATCGCAATAGTCCCCGAATTTTTTTTTGTGAGGGTCGGGTCATGTAAAAAGGGCACAAGATTCACTCCTGACTTTGCGTAAGAAATATTCATTTATTTTATTACAGTAGCATACAGTTTGTAGGAAAATTAACTTTAGATATATTTGCTACGAAATCGTGGTGCATTGCGACAATTCTGATGTCACTTGACAAATATTTTCTATCCTACGCATGTTCACGATGACAATGAGAAATACAGTGATATAATTTTTGGATATGCTTCATTAGAACGGCCCTATCAACTGAGTTCTTTGAAGAGTGAATCCCTTTTATCAGTAATGGTAGAAATATCAGAAATGGGCGAATTTCTTAGAATATATTGTACCATGTTCTTTCTAAAGCTCAATTTTGTCAAAAAAATCTTTTAAATGCCTGCGTAATTTCACACTTTTCATTTATTAAAGAAGAAGAAATTGTGTTTTTTTTTTCTAGATTCTCCGAAGTTGTTTTTCTCACTTCTCCACCACCGAAAGAAATTAGAATGAAATTCTCTGTTTGCAAAATGTGAAACCAAACAAAATTGATTTGCTGATTGCTGATTTACAATATATCGACGAGCGCTAATAAACTAGTTACACTTTTTTTCAAAACGATTTATAAGATGAGAGCAAAATTTGAGAAATTTCCGTTTTTCATAGTTTCTGTTTTTCCTCTTTGACAACGGGTAGCATTTAATTTATTTTTCTTGATTCGCCTTTTAAGTAAGATTGATCGCTGCTGCTACACTAAAGACCCACCATTTCCATCAACGTGCAACATTAGCCCAACTAGAAAAGCAAAAAAGACAAACCGTTCTCCCATTACATTCATTACGATGAAATGTTGTATGGGCATCTAGCTGGTGAAGTCTTGGAGGTGTTATAGAGAGCTATATAACAACGTAGTTACGCTTTTCTTTTTTCGAAAGGGAAAGATGCGTCATTTATATTTGCTATGTTGAATAAATTCGTTTATAGAATAAAATAAAAAGTATAAATTGGCATAATTCTTGTATAATTAAGATTTTTTTGCACTTGTAAAAAAATATTTAAATAATCTTTTCTTATTTGAATTAATGTTAATAACTTAAAGCCAAAATTGCAAAACTGATACTTCATTCTTGCAACGGCAGATCTTATTATTAACATAAAACTAAACGTGAATGAACACAAAATCTGGTTAAATCCTATGGTATGCTGTTCTCATACCTATCCCTTAAGCAATTCCTGTAATCCGGAATCAATATGCAAGCGCAAACTGCACAACATTAATATTACATAACTATTATTTATTAGCAATAAACACGCTGGTTTAATAGACCATTAAACACGCTGGTTGGTTATTAGTCACGATGTTATCTAGGGGGGCTACAATAGGAGCAATGGGCCAACTTTTAGAGACAAACTAAAATCTCGGTTGCCATTTTAAGTACATTTTAAAGGTTCTATATAACAACAATAAAATCATAACTGTTTTCAAAAATAAAAATTAAGAAAATTTTTAACTTTCTAAAAGTCCCGAGAATAACAAACCAAAGAAATACGGCAATTATACATTTTTTTTATCTAGTAAAAAGATTTGAACTTAAGGTTCTTACGAAAGTGGGTCAATTAGTGACATTTACCTTCAAAATTTATTCGTCAAAATTTGAATCCGTTTAATTCAGTGTTTTAATAATGAATTAAACATTTTTTATTTAAATATGAAACTGCATACACAATTGCGAACAATAATTTATATAAAGCTGAAATTTATTACAAACTCCAATTCACTCCATTTCTTATGTTACCCCCCAAAAAATTGTAACTCTAATGCTACGTATAAAAAAATTCTTTTTCATAACCCTTTCATTTTAGCATTAAATCAGTTGAATCAAAAAATCAAATCTAATCATAGGGAAACATGCAAAATTCGTGTAGGGGACTTATTGTAGCAGAATATTAAAACTCATCTGTTATATTTTTTATTGTTTCTTAAATAACTTCAAATTTAATTATAGTGCATTTATGATTAACAAAGAAAGAAAGCCTCTCTATTTTTAAACGTTTTATTAAAAGCATAAAATTGGGTATGTAATGCTTTTGTAATGCCCGTTAGTTGTTAGATTTTTTGTTTATTTTGTTGATGCAAATGACAAAAGACACCTGTTGACATCGATTGAAAGTAGTACTTAGTTACACGCTATTTGGAAAAAAATATATAACATAATTACTACAATAGATATTGTTGGAATAATAAAGCATTATGTATATTTAAAAAGGTTATTGAACAAAAAGTGCTGCATAATATTCATACTCTTGCTGCATTACTTGCTCCGGGTGTTTTTTGTTAAATTAGGTATTATTTTTAAACGCAATTTGGAATTTTTATCGTTTGTTGAAAACAATATTAGCATATTCTCAATTTTAATTATTTATGTATGTATGCTGATTTCTAAAATTTTGTTTGTTCCTTCACTAGATCCAATGCAAATATTCTATCAATTGATGCTTGTAAGCTTTAAACTAAAGTTGCTTTTCTAAAAATTAAAAAGTTGAAACTATTAAATTTAATTTAAACTTTAATATTTTAGTAACATTGTTTTTATCTAAATGTTATGCTAAAATCCAATTTTCAATCAAATTGTGTATTTTTAGCTGAAACTTATTTAAAAGGACGAAAATCAGTTAGGAACTTCTTAAATCGTAAGAAAGCTTATATTAACACATTTATGAACGAACACAAAATTTAAATTAACCAATTAAAAATAAAATGCTTTTAAATCTAATCAGCTGTGTTTTGGTTTGACAAAAAATAATTGATGCTTAAATAATTAAACAATCGAGCCAGTTGCGTATGTATGAAAAAAATTATGATAATTAATTGATATTTTAAAGTTAACATTTGTAGTTAACATGCGTTCATGATTTATAAATTATAGCGTTGCATGGTTGATTCATTAGGGGGGGGGGGGTCAGATGGGTGTTTGGATCAAAAATGTTGATTTTCTGTTTTTTTTTTATTCTGTTTATCTTTAGCTTTAATTTAAGACCAAGATTATTGATTTCTGTGTTCAGTGATTTTATTTTTATAAGCATTTTTAAGAAACGATTAATATCAGTTTTTATCTAAACCTTAATTTTCTTTTGTTTTTCCTGAAATATAAGGTTTTTCAACGGTTAGGAAAAATTTTCTCAGTTACTATAAAATATATCAACATATTTTGTTTTGTTATTTCTTCCCCATTAATAAATCAAAGAGCTTTATGTAAGAAACAAATTACAATTTTTTTAATGGTATCTTATATAGATACTGAGAAAAATGTTCTTAAGCTTTAGTAAATTGACGTGGGCGACATAGAACCATCAGACGCCCTTCAAACGCACGATTGAAATACAGGTATATCCAAGTAAAACATGAAAAATTATGGATTTAAAACTGTTTCAATTGAATAAGTATATTAGTAATACTATATATATATATATCACTTAAAATATTTTAAATACAATAAAAGAAGAAATCAATAGCCGAAAATGCTTTTATACCATGTTAATAATATATAGTCAATACATAACATCAGGATTTTGAAAAACACCTTTTAATTTAGTTTGTTCCTCTTAAAATGCAAAAAATATAATGTTTTAAATATAATATTTGCGGTAACACATAGTTTATTTCAAGTAAATCTTTATACTATTTAAGACCCTTTATCTTCAATATAAATTTGCAATATAAAAAATGCAAAAACATTTAGTTATTTAATAGGAATGTTTTTTTTTTAATTTGTAAGAAAGCTGAAAAAATAATTTGAAGAATTAGTAGAAACTTATATAAACTTATGAAATCAAATATAGTAAATTTTAATAATATTTTTGTCATTTTTTCAATTATAATTTTTTTGTGAAATCACATGCTAGTTTAATTTGCATACAAAAAAAATCCCCCGAAAAAACTTCAGAATGCAATAATTGATCTCATCACAATACTCACTTATTATATAATTCCTTAAACCATTTTTGACAGACATCCTTCACTGCACCAACAACACTTCATATCAACCTCTTACACAAACTCAAAAGCACCAATTCAAAAACCCAGCGAACTCAAGAACCCAACCTTCCTGTCTGGGCTCCAAGAGCGGAATGGCAGCTCACGGCTCCCAATCACGTGACAGCTCGGCGGCGGAACCGGAAGGAAACGGTCCCAAGGAGATCAGTCAAAAACGGCCCTTTACGGATTTTAAGCACGGCTGATAATATTGAGCACTCGGGGGACGTAATGTAAGAGTTAAATGTTGGATAAATATCAAAGGATATTTCCGAATAGTCGATAAATATTCAAAATATGTTACTGTTTTCTCTGCATATTTTGAAACTAATTGGTTTCAACTAGTATTTGTTTCAAAACTCGCAAAGACTAGTCTATTATCTTTAACGACTATTTACATATTTTAAGCTCGTCTGATATCAAGCACTTGGGGGACGTAAACAAGAGTTAAATGGTGGAGAAAAATACATTATTTTCCCGTAGGGCATGGACATTTTTTATAAAAAGTTTCGTTGTTTTCTCTGTATAACATTTAAAGTTGTTTTTAAATATTATATTTTTTAGAAAATAAAAAAAAAGACTAACATTTTATTTTTAACTTCTCATAACAGATTTTAAGCAGGGCTGACATTATTAAGCACTTGGGGGACGTAATGTAAGAGTTACTTGGGGGAGAAAAGGACATTTTTGGTAAAAGATTTTTCCGAAGGGCCTAAAGGGATATGTTCAAAAAAGTGTTGATGTTTCCATAAAATTAAAATTGTTTTGAAGTATCCTTTCCCGAAAATCTGAAAAACAGGTCCCTTATTTTTAACGGCCTTTTACGGATTTTTTTTTAACACGGGTGATTTTATTTAGCAATTAGGGGACCTATTGTAAGTTTAAAATGGTGGGAAAATAGTAAAAGATCATTCCATATGGTCTAGAAATTTGCAAATGTTTATTGTTATTTTCTCTGCAAAAGATAATATAGTTGTTTTTCAAATATTGTTTTTTTTTGAAAAAAAAAAGATACAATTTTAACTGCCCTCACGGATTTTAAGCACGTCTGATATTATTAAGCACTTCGATGACGTAATATAAGAGTTAAATGGTGGATAAATTGTGAAATATCTTTACGAACGGCCAGAAATGCTCAAAAATGTGTTTTTGTTGTTTTCCATGCATGGCATTTAAATTGTTTTTAGATAATATTTTTTTATTAAAAAATCGAAAAGACTGGTTTTCTTTATTTTTTAGCGGCCTTTTATAGCTTTGAAGCATGACTGATATTGTTCCGGACTAGGACGAAATTTAAGAACTAAATGAATGATGGGGAAATAGTGAAAGGTACTTTTGAACATCTACAAATATTCAGAAATGTATTGTTGTTTTCGCGGCATAATATTTAAAATTATTTTTTTAACCTCATTATTTTTTATAAAATCAAGAAGAATGGTCCTTTATTTTTAACAACCCTTTGCGAATTTTAACAGGGCCTATTTTAAGCAGTTGGGGAACGTAATGAAAGCGGTAAATGGTGGGGAAATAGTAAAAGATCCTTTGGAATGGCTAAGAAATGTTCAATTGTTGTTGTTGTTTTCTGTGTAGTATTTTGAAATTAATTTTTTCAAGTACAAAATTTGTTAAGAAAATGCGAATGCAGTTTATTTTTGTGTGATGATATCATCTTAAACTGATTTCCAAATGCAGAAAGGAGAGTATAATTCATTTCTCATTGTTCTTTAAGTTTTGAAATTTACCGTTGTTGCTGGAAAGACCGATGCAAAATTTTCGAAATAAAAACGGGTACATCGCTCATACCATTCTTCTTCTTTTTAATCAAATTATTAAACAAAAAAACCCCGAAGTATACGGAAGGAAAATGTAAAGACATGAGGCAAGTGTGAAATCTTAAGGAATTTTGACTGCAAAGATCTTAACAAAGTAGGAGTGCTTTAAGTAATTACTCTAGCTCCTATTCGTAACTGAACACCGCAAGGAATCAATACGGAATTGTAGTTAAAAGTTATGCGCTTTTTTGTAAAGATTTATGGTACATTTAGAATAACTTATCATAGAGGCATTGCAACTAATTTCACAGGATTTTACAAATAAATATTGTTGGACATTCAATGAATCATTTTTTTTTTAATCTAATGGGGATTCAACATTGACGGCCAAGCCAATGAATCATGGCATAAAGTTTTCTTAACTTTACGCGTCAAATCCAGTTTGGCTACTGTGTGGGTAACTTGGTTAGGTTAGGTTTTGAATTATCGCCGCACTAGAGATACACGAAGGCTATTGGCGACGGGCGTCGTATTTTAGAACCACAGTCAAATGACGAGACGGCACTTGAATAGGCATCCAACGAACCGTTAAGGACGACATCGTACAAGCATTAGGACTTTGAAGGACAATTAACGTGCACTCCCTTATTCGTTGGACATTTTTTGCTGCACGGGCCGTTTATAGGTTGGCAGCTATTTTGGCGATGCCTGGACCCGAACCTGAGACCGAACACATGCTAGGCAAGTGCCAAAATCTACTGGGCTGCCCAGCCTCTGTGGGTAACTTGGAAACATTCAACACAGGGCAATGTGGAAACGTACGCATTGGCCGAATCCACGCATACAGGGAACTTATGCAAATATGCCATACCAACTGTACATGTTTCAGTTTGAGGTTCCACGGAAGCACATCTGGCAAAAACCACAAAATTGTTTTGATATCTTCTCATGCCGAATATGATTGAATCCACAAAATATGCTGGAAATATATTACGATATAAAGGGGAAAAACGGTAATTGATACAATGAACATCACATATGGTTATAAGAAGGAGAACGCAATGATTAGTACAGTTCGATATTTCAATAACATTCTGCTTTTACATTGTATTATCGTATTTCGGGGTTGATTTATCGTATTTTGTGATGTTTCAACGTTAAATTTATTTGTTTTCCAAAAACCTAGAAACTTAGTTTATTATCCGATTTATTTTTTTATTAATCGAATATACATTTTTTGTACTTGACTTATAGCTCCTATTTAAACATTATGAAGACTATTTTTAAAAAATTCGGGTAAAAATATTAGTCACTGTTAATTTATAACCTAAAATCAAGCTGTGTTTTCACTTTTGCATCCCCACTTACAGTTGCAATTTAAAATGTCATACCTGTCAAATTCGTCACCTTTCCGCTTAAAATACTTTTGTAATACGTAATTTAATATTGTATTTGATTTATTTGCCGAAGCTTAGGGCTGCTTTTCATAAAAATATTAGATGCCTTGTTCTAGTTTTACTTTTAGTTACATTTTGTTCGTATCAGTAAATAACAGATTTCCACCAATATGTTGACTAGTTTGTTAAAAATTCGTACCAGGAATGCTCCAACTGATTTCTAATTATATTTACCAGATGTAATTACAACTTCACCAAAAGTATCAATCAAGATTGTTCGACTATTTGAAGTGAATAACTCAAGCGGATATGACTTAATGGAGGAATTCGTTGGATATGATAGGCGTTATTTCATGCGTACTTTTTATTGCTGATTTACATAAATTTCTGTCTTATTTTATTTCAAGTTGTGTTTGATTCAGATAATGACTGATTTTTTCAATGCATAGAATATATCAGTTGTCAATTTAATTTAACGGAAAGAATAGTTGTTAAAAACTCATATGACACAAGGGTTATTCAAAGTATTATTTTGAATCTTTGATATAGGGAGCATCACAAGCGTTCAAGCTATAATCTGTTTCAATTTAACCCTTTTACTCCTAGTGATGCCATTTGGCATCATTATTTTTCTGATCATAATTAAAAAAAAAACAATATGTCTGACATCTATTGGGATTAAAAAAATATTTTCTAATAGAAAAAAGTTTGAATAATCGAATGATGTGCTTTTTGATATCATAAATGGCTATATACGATCAGAAAAAATTTCTAAAATGATGTGCCAAATTGTCATTGGGACTCAAAGGGTTAATAATTAGTTTACCTTTCTTTAAAAATTTAACGCTTTGTATTATATATGAAAAGAACGCTTACTTGACAACACACGCAAATTTATGTAAAATTTATGCTAATTTACATAAATTTATATCATATTATATTTCAAGTTGTATTTGATTCAGTTAATAACTTTAATAACTCTAATGAGCAATTTTCATTTTTGGGGGGCTTTTTCAGATTTGACAATATCAAATTAGACAAACTAATAATTGCAACGATTTAAAGAGAACTTAAACATCAACACAGAAAGATTTCAATACCCTAAGTATGACTCCAAGTTACTCTAGAGTTATCTTTTTCCAGATATGCTTTCCGATACACCGGATGTCATGGTAAAAATATGTTTTTTATTAATTCCTTTATTTTTGTGATAAAATGAGCTTGTTACACAAGTATCTGCAAATTTTTTTCAAATCACGCATGCTAAAGTATAAAAGTTTTATAAAAAAAATCCTGACAATCTTTCATATTTCAATTTTTAGTTTCTAAAATGATATACTACAGGAAATTCCAATTGTTTAGTTCCGAAGATAAGAATATTATCGACACATTGAAAAAAATAACCGTCTGAGTAGACCTTTCCGAAGCAGCATTTGAGCCCTGGACCAAAAATCCATACTTTTGATAAACATTTTAATGAGTATAATTTTGCGTTTTAGTTTAAAGCTTCGCTTCGGGCTGACTGACCATGACAATGACAAATTAAAGTGAATGCGACCTCTAGAAGGGAGAGTGTAGGCTTTATGGCCCATTACCCAGCTCGCCAGAAGAGACAGTCACAAGAGACACACAAAGAAGGACGACACAAACACATAGACAAATAACAACATTTATTGACAAGCACAAACATCCATGCCTTGACCGGGATTCGAAACCGAGCCCAGCAGCTCCAAAGGCTAGTACACTTACAATTGTGCCAGTGGGCCGGCGCTGACTGACCATATCGCATATAAAAAGAGATGAAATGCGCAAACCATCATTTCGAATTTTCAAGGATATGGTTAAATCTAAAATTCCCTCAATTCTAATTTCAAAGGATATAGTTAAATCTAGAATTCTATTTAAGAATAGGGTTTCGAACATCAGACGATCGCGTGTATTCGAGGAAAACGAGCCCGAAAGATCATTCAAAAGCAACACTTTTGGATTCAGGTCACGGAAACATGAAACGGTCTATGTAATGAAACACTCGTTGGTTATAAAGGATTAGTTCAATGGTTCGGATAAACGATTATTTTTTCATATTTAGTGTTTGTTTGGTTTATTAACCTGTGGTTTATATAGGGTGGAACTTATTAAAGAATAGTGTATGCGTCAAATTTAATAACATATTGTTGTATGGGGCCTCATTTAAATTTTAAAATTAAGGTAGGCGAATACCCAAAATTCTAAAATTTTTACTATTACTTTAATCTTTTCTAAATTTGGCATAGTGATTTCAAATATAATAAACAATGCTTTTGGGGCAATTTTTTTTATTTAAATATAATTGATTTATTTTAAACGGTGTTTTTCAACTAAAAAAAGGGGTTTACGCCAACACTTCTAGAACAAAAAGTTTTACATTAATTCACCTGAAATTTTTCTCAGATGCTATTTCAAAATATATCTGTGCCATGAACCTCTAACATCTGGTGTAAGTATGCAAGTTTTTTTTAAAAAAAAAACTGTCCAAGTGTAAGTTAATCGAAAAAAATCCTTTTTGTGGTTAATTTATAACATTTTTCTTAATAACTTTTTTTCTTGTAAGCTGTATGTAACTCTAGAGGTTCTTTGCATGTATCAGTTCAAAACGAAGAATTTAACACATAATAAATGTTCATCGGATGAAAATTCAATGTGGTAGACTTGTTGGCGTAAAACCTCTTTTTTTAGTGGAAAAACACCGTTTAAAATAAATAAATTATATTTAATTAAAAACAAAAGCCTAAATAGTATTATTCATTATATTTGAAATCACTATGCCAAATTTGGAAAAGATTAAAGCAATAGTAAAAATGTTAGAATTTTGGGAAATTTTGGGTATTCGCCTATCTTAAGCCCCGGCTGAGTCGTCGGATTTTCTGGAAGGGAAATTCTTGCGCACGCATCTCATGTGATTTGTGGCATGTAAAAGATCCCTGTACTGCCAACTTGTCTTGGGTTTTTCCGCAAAATTAAATCTCGGCATACTTTATCATCAACAGAGAGCTCAAATTCATTGTAATCTTTGCGTCAAAATTGGTAGCTAGAGTTGCCTAGATGGTGACTCCCAAAAAATGACTCTCAGTTCTGGGGAATATGTCGAGTCTGCAAAGGCTTGACAGACAATGTTGCAGCCCCGTTATAGAAAAAAATATTCTGTGTATAGTGCTGTTCGCGTCTTTTTAAAAGACCGAAGACCTGCACTGCAAATAAAATTCCGGATAATGTACGGTTTCATACTTCTGTATAAAAACAGGAAGTTATAGTTAGAATAAGGTTTGTGGGCCGGTTTTTGACGCTTAATACGCTTCTAAAGAGACGTCAATTAGAACAAATTTCAACGGAAACTGTCTTAGGAACGATTTTATACGAGTAAAAAACATATACGAGTAAAAAACGACTTTATACGAGTAAAAAACATAGGTTCAAAAACGTGAAGTAAGCAACACAATTTTAAGCCATAGAAAGTATGGGAAGTTTAAATCAGACCTACGTTTTGTTGCATTATATGATGGTGAGTTTTACCAGTTTTTTTTAAATAGACTAGTCTTTTATACGAGATACTTTCTCATACTTTATATGGTTTAAAACTGTTTAGTTGATTTATGTGTTTGAATCGTTGTTTAGTTATCTACTATTCTTTAGTTATAGTAACATCTACTATTTTTTAGTTATAGTTATCTACGATACTTCATCTACCAAAAATATATTTTGCGTGAAATATTATCTTTAAATATGGTTTATTTCATTTAACATTCCTTTTAGAAATTCCTCTTCTTAAAACAACGATAAAAATTATTTATATGCTACTTCTATATCTTAAAATATTTTTTTAACAATGGAAAGCAGTATTTTTTTATTATGTGGTTCCGGTTTCGCTTTAAGTAATTTATATGACGTCCATATCCCCCAAAATAAAAAAAAAATAAAAAAAAATATGAGGCAATCAATAGTGAAGATGGTATTTGTTAAATGTCGTTAAAATACCATTTCATACAGAGTAACTTTATGTTTCCAAACTAAATCGAAATAAATTGTCCAGGTATTATTTTTCACTACCCTGTTTCAAAACCTTTTATTCTTGTTTATCTACGTCACATTTTCTTGGAATGTATTTGAATTTACTATTTCTCTGTCACACTGTAGATGCGAATAAATGTCGATCGAAATGTTTACCATACCAGAAGGTTTATTTGTATTTTCTCTGTTTTATACAATGGAAAAAGTAATGGATTTTTATGCATATATTTACACTTTTAGCATTGCTTACTTTTCAATGTTTTTTTTTAATTATGCTTTCATCTATGCACACATATAAAGATAATAAAATAATGTTTCTAGCTTTAAATTTAAAAAAAAAAAAATATTTATACTTAATATTAAAAATGCAAAAAAAAAAAATTTAACTTCACTTTTTGCTACCTTGTATGCATTTAACCGATAAGAAAATGAAAGATACTTGATTAATATTTATCGAGTACAGATACTTTTTTTTCAGAGATAGCAATTTTCTTATTTTTTTAAATACATTTATATAATAAATATTTTATTTTAAGATGCAATACTAATTTATCGGTATAAAAAATAGCGATTTTACTAAAATATAAATAGTATTTGGAGTTAAATTTGGACTTCAAAATGTTAAAAAGATGATGCGTACTAAAAAATCTATTTAACAGTTAGGTACAGTGAACATTACTTTATCGAAAATAATTAATCTATGATACAATTATTTTAATAAATAGAGTGCTAATATAGAGATAGTAATGAGTATAGCCTAAAAATTTGACGTAAACATTTTCTACTAATATTTGTACACTGTAAAAAAATCTCGCTACATTACAGGAAATTTTTGGAAGCAAAATTGTCAGAACTTCTCACAAAGACAGCATCGAAATTACTACTGTACCACCATGGTTAAGGATACAGTTTGCATATTTTAGATTAAAATAATAAAAATAAATTTCGTTTTTAATAAAAGAGAAAAATCTCGTTTCAACAGACGTGAAATTTGTATTAGTAAGAGATTTTATCTGTTTAAGAGAAAATAATTTTTTGTTAAGTTTGAGATTTTATTTTACAGTAAATTTTCGTAGTTTTAGAAAACAGATTTTTTAAAAAAAAATTATAGAATTATTCTGTTTTCTAATAAATACACTGCAAAAAGCAGTGTCTCAATTTCAGCACAAATGATGTCTGAATTGAGTTTTCAGACACTTTGGGGTCTTAATTGAAAACTCTCTGAAATATTCTCTATTGTATTTTAGACACTATATTGGCTTAAATATGTTTCAGACACTGTAGTGTCTGACTTTTAATGTAAATGTCTGAAATTTGGACACTTTCAAATTCAGACATTTTAAATCAGACACTTCATGCCATGCAATTCAGACACTTGAACATAGAATTTTTTGAGATGAAGCGAAAATTTATTTATAAGTAAAACAATCTTTTTCACTTGAAATTTGTTAATTAAAATTATATTATTCATTAAAAATTCAAAATTCAATTTACTTGATAGATAATTTGATGTTCCACCAAAAAATATCATTTACTTATATATTTTTAAGTTTAATAATTACCTAAATTAAATCGGAAAACTAAGAATATATTTCATTTTTTTTATTACTAAAATTATTATTCTTTAAGTTAGCAATGTTTCTAAACGTTCCTCTCCAAGCACTCTAATGCGACTTTAATTAAATTAAACTCAGTTTTAAACTCGACTTATTTTAAAAAAAATCATTTAAAACTAATTAAACCAAATTTAACAATTAAAAGTTGGTTTATATTTGGATCTGTATTGCGATTTTAAGCGAAATAAGATTTTGTCATTTCGCGGCTGTCTTTTTGTTATCGCAGCTTTAGGTATTTTTCTTCTCGTTAAAATATGAGTGTAAATCACAATAGAAGCAATAATTACTCTCTATTATTCACTAACTTTTAACAGATGGTTTGATTTCAATACGATTGATTTTGATTAATTGACGGAATAATATTTTTATATAAGAACTGCATCTTAATGAACTGTCAACTGGCGTACCATGTTGAAAATGCCGGTTATCATCCGATCACCGAACTCAAGCAACATCGGAAGTGATCAGTATTTGGGAGGGTGACCACCTTGAAACACCGCGTGACGTTTTGGCATTAATTTTAATATAGTTTTGTTGAATATGTGTCTGAATTTTAGACACGTTATATGTCTGAAAAATTTAAGACTCCTTTTGGTGTCTGAATAATGTGCACCCTGTTTCAGACGCTTTTTTGTCTGAAATCAAGACATTTCTGTTTGCAGTGTATTTCGTACTATGGACTTGTACATAGAATTTAAGCACACTAATAACTCAAATTTTAGTGGACGCTGGAGATTTATTCTCTTATGAACATGCTGAATTACTAGTTGTTGTTTCAGACAATTACAGCGTTAAAATAACTGGATTACGAAATTTCACATTGAAATCTCAAACACAATTTCAAAGCCATGATTAACATTTACATATTTAAATGGTATAGGGGTTTGCAGTTTAAGTTAAATTAACGCAGTGCATAGTAGCTGTAAAATGCAATTGAAATCATTATATTTGAGAGAGAGGTTCACTGTAACCCACTGGTTACTTTAATTGTATAGCCATTCGTGAATCTCTTTTTAAAATGTTCAATTCATAAGTAAACTTTTAGTTTCTAAATCCTTTGATTACATTTTTGATAATTATTACTTTATGTTATACTTATTTAAATTCCCTAATTCAACTTTGTGTTCATACTGAAACGACAAGTTTACACAAAATAATATTTTAAACTGGTGTTTTTCTAGTAGAAAGTTTCATTAAGTCGAAAGAATTTCGCTATAAACTTATTTCTAATGGAAGAACCGTGTTAAGCTTAAAACTACCTGAATTCGTACAAATAAAGCAAGGAGAAAAAGTTTTACCAGCAAGAGTTGACAAGAAACTTTCTGACTTTTCAATTCATGGCACACATTTTAACGCATTTAAATAGAACATGAAAGCAAACGCATGTGGGGAATGTGAGACCCTAAACTACAACTGCAAGGACTTTTACTGTAGCATTGCATTAACTGTGTGCTGTAAACTATCTCCCTAGTCAGTATTTGTCACGTTACATTGCAATTAGTTAGTTGGAAGCAGCAATTAATAGTTGTTCACCACTCTGTGTTTAGATAGTTCCGTTATAGTTTTTGAATGCCATTTTGTCGTACATTTAATCTAACTTTATCATAGATGCAAGGTTATTCTTTTAACTTCAAGTTAACTGTAAATTTTAAAAAAATTCCTAACTGTAAATTTTAAAAATAATTCCTCAAATTTGTCTTCAAAAAATGTAGTTTAACTGTAAATATTAAAAAAAAATTCCTCAAATATGTCTTCAAAATGTCGAGAATAAAAAAATTCTAGATACAGGTGACACGAAAATATGGACCAAAGAACATATAAAAATCTCCTTATACTGTACTCTGTGGGCCTTATACTTACTCTGTTGAATTTTGAATGCTTAAAATACTACTAAAATAGGAGAAATATACATCTTTACTTACCTTCATTAAATAAGTCATTTCATTCAAATAGTTTATCTAATGTAGCAAAAGTTTGACAATTTTATATAATTTATAATAATGTTTAGTAAGTTTGGAAATATTTAAACAGCACTTATGGAGAATCTTTTGAAATCTTTTGGTAATTACTCAGAAATTATTCTTTTATGCACTTATGGAAGTTTAGAAATTGAAATGTAGAAATTATTCTTCAAAACCTAATAAGTTTCAAAACCTATTAGAAAATTATTCTTCACAACCCTATTAGTTTTAGAAATTGAACTACAAATTTAAATCATTTTTGAATCAAACAATATAATCAAAAAGTATTTTTAATAATTAAAAAAAAAAGTAGTTTTTAGTAGTTTAGTTAGTCCAGGGCTCAAAATATAGGGAAAGAAGTAGTTTAGTTCGTCAGGCTCATATATAGGGACTAGAGGGGTTTAGTTAGTCCAGAGCTCAAATATAGGGACTCAGAGGGGCTGGGGGATCCCAGTCAGTTAGGCATTCGCCTAGCATGTGAAGGCCCAGGTTTCCCAGGTTCCGGATCCGGGCAGGTTCGTTCCGGCATCGGTTTCGGGCATCCCCGCATCGCCAAAATAACTGTTCGAACCTATAACGGCCAGTGCAGCCAAAAAAGTCTGATGAATAATAAACCATGTAGAGGGAGTGCACGTTAAATGTAAACTCCTAACGCTGATAATTTTCAATCACTAGTAGTATTTATAATTGGTGGTTATCAATTCTCCATTATAAAAACTATTTTTTTATTAAAAAACATATTAAATTGTGGTTCAATTTCTAAACAAAGTAAGTTTTAAATGAGTATGTCTATATTTTAAAAGATTTCTCCCATAAGTGCTGTGTAAATATTTTCACCTAAAGTATTAAATTAAAAACTTATTATAAAGTTTTCGTTTATTACCATTAAAGGAACTTATTTGAATTAAATGAAATATCTACTAAGGTAAAGATGTTTACTATTTTAGTATTTTAAGCAATTCAAAATGCCCACAGAGTAAGAAGTATAAGGAGATTTTTATACGTTCTTTGGTCCATATTTTCGTATCCACTTTTCCGTATCTAGAATATTCTATGACATTTTTGAAAACAAAATTTGAGGAATATTTTTTTTTAACTTACAGTTGAGTGATCATAAAAAGGGTACCGAAAGATATTCTTTCACCCAACTAAAGATTGATGACATTTTAATATGCTTCTGGCAGGTTGAGTTAGGGTAAAAACAACTGAGACAGAAAAAATATGGGATTTTTTTTGTTACTCTATGTGTTTTCAATAAGAATGATATCAAAAATAAAATGCTTAAAAATAATATCGGCAAAGTATTTATGTATAATGTTTCCATTATAATTTAAAAATGCAGTATAATTCCAGAGCCGCCCGTTAGGATTTAGGATGCTAGAGCTGCCTGGGTCTGGCTCGTGGCTCGAATCCGGTCAGGCATGGTTTTGTGACCGTCAATTAATGATGTTATTTTTCTCATGTGTTTGTGTTTGACCTTTCTTATGTGTCTCTTGTGCTTGTAAAAAACTCCGTCGTTCGTGTCTGTCCCACTTGACGAAAGCTTATAAGCGGTTCTCTGAACAAGCACACCAAGCTGGAATATATATATGTACCCACCATAAAAAACATTTCGACTGATTAACTGATAAAATTTTAGTAATTGTAATTCATGTTTAAAGATTAATTCAACATCATTTTCAATCTTATTGGTGCACAAAATAACAAGATAATATTTTTTTAATAATTCACTTTAGTAGATCATTTTTTATAATGTAATAACTAAAAATATGAAAACGAATAAATATGTATATTAAAAAAAGATACTCTTTTCAAAAAAATTTCCTGAACAAGAGTGCGATTTTTCACGACATGAAAGCTACTTGATTCACAGAGAAATGAATCTGCATATTAATATTTGCAGACAAGTATTTCTCTCTACTGACAAATCTTAGAGAGACCCAAGTAATGCAGTTTAATCAAAAATTCTGAGAAGAAAAGAAAAGCACTGTAAAAAAACATTACATAAGTTTTGAGAAAAAAACCATGCAAAGTAATTGGATAATAAAAAACTAGCTGGGAGTTTGAAAAACTCTTTGCAGTAATTTTTACAGAAAAAACAGTTAGAATTTCAATAAAAATTTAGTTATTTTATTTATATAAAAAGTAGTTGTTTTTATTCATTGAATTTACAATATCACAATTATATAGTTGCCACCATTTTTTCATATGCCCGGGAGTTTTGAAGGGAACTCAATTCGCAGTAATTTTATTAGAAAAAAAATTCAGTACGAAAGAATTTAAATAAAAATTTAGTTATTTATTATAGAGAGTAAATTGTTTTATTTAGTAATTTAAATGACCAACATTATATATAAGGTAAGTCAGTTAGCTTGCATATAAAAAAAGTCAACCACATTTATCTTCTAAACTTCAACAGAAAAGCATAAAACTGCACACAATGTTTTGCTTCTCTGTAATTTCGAACAACTGAATTTATCAATGCCACATGTTTTAATGTAATCTGTCAAACAACCAGAAATAAAATTGAAGGTTACGTTACAATAAATGAGACTTAGATCTACTACAATACAAAATAAGAACACTCCTCAAAAAGAATAATTGCAAAAAAACGCATGTATATTTTATTAGACTTTTGAATACCAGCTTTTAAAATATAAAATTAATATTATATTAAATTATTTTTTTAGATCGTTTGATATAAATAAAATAATTATATTAAATTTATTTTCTTTGACTTATTTTCGAGTAGTTATAAGGGGGTTGTTTGAACTGCCTCGGTATGGATAGAAAGAAATGCTCTAAAATGTGTAGTATTCAAAAGCACTTAAGTTAGGTGGAAGTAAGTTTATTACTTTCTTTCTGCGCCGCTTGTTGAACAACGGGTGCTGGTTCGATTCCCGCATTCGCCCTGGGTGTACATTCCTTTCCTCTCTCTGTGACATTAAAAAATTCTGTGTCTCTGTCTGAATTGAACGAAGTTTATATAAGCGTGTCTCTGATCCAGCATAACCAACAAGCCGGAATAATATATACCTACCCCACCCTATAAATAACCCCTACTCTAAGTGAAATTGCACGAGATTTTTGTAAATTTAAATTAATACCATTTTCAGTATATATGGCAATAATATAAAATGAAATTAATAAAAACTAAAACATATTGGCAAACGATTTCATAGTATTATAACTTGGTAATAATTACCGCGCAATGAAATGTCCTAAAAATTTATTAATGAATACTTTACATCTACTACATATACTTAATTTTTTGTAGTGGTCATGTTAAAGTTAAATTCATCATTTTTCGGGTAAACACCACTCTGCTTACAGAGTGTGACAGCTAAAATAAATGCAGTCATATATCACAAGGGACATTAAAACGATTATTTTATGTCCCGAATGCATTGAATCAATTAAATGGTATAAGGGGGAAACTTAATATAAAGAAACTTTATATAAAAGCGGATTTAAAGTGTAATATGAATAAATATTGTTTCGAACTATTTTATTTATCCAGCAATTTAATCAGGTTTGAAGGTTAAAATTTTTGTTAAGTTTTTGTGTGCTTTTTTGTGAGCATTTCGCTTTAAAAAGACTCTAACCACATAAGAAACTTTGAAAAGAAAAGATAAGCAATTTACTTAAAAAAAGCAATATAATTAAGTACTATAATACTAATATAAGTAATTTTGAAATCTTTAAAATAGAAATCAATTCATACTTCATGGTAAAAATATTCGTAGTTTATTTAAAATTGGTCCGAATCAATGGGATATAAGTAATAAGTTTAAAAGTTTTTTTGTGACAAAATAAATATATCACAGTAAATAATGGATTATATTTATTAATAAAACTAAATTCATTAAGAAAATGAAATAAACTTCATGGAAAGAAAAATAATGTTTTATGTCTTAAATTTTTTCTTCATGCTTACTTCTATTTAAAAAAAAATTACTTTGTTGCATGCTGCGAAGACTCATACTTAAAAATGTAATTTTAACATTTTTTTTCCATTGAAAGTTTTTAGCTTTCGTATATAATAACCAACATAAAAAAGAATAATATAAGAAATCGTGATTTTTTTTACTTTTCTAGGTTAAATCTTTTTAGCTCCACAAAAACCAATTCGACGAAATAGTATTATAAAAAGTAAAATATTTATGATCGTGTTTTAACTACTCGAATATTTTCTTTTTATTTCTAGCCAGTAGCAACTTGTTAATACATATAGCCTGTTGCAAACGCTCAGAGGCAAGCAAATATTGTGAATTAATAAACAATCACACTGCAAGACAAAGAGAATCAACAAAACCTCCACAGAGAAGAGAAAAAGGCAAAAATCAAACTTATAACAAATATCAAACATGGCCTCTATTTCACGATTTTCTTGACAACATTTGTATAGTAGTGGTCAACATTTATATGGAAGTCTTTTTCCCACTTATAATAGTATAACATTTATCTTTAGTCAACATAATATAGTATAGTTATGTATAGAATTTAGTATCCGACACTCTTGGATAATTATAACAAAATTAATTGTACTTTTATCAACTCAATTATGAATTAAAACAACCAAAGCATATTCGAAATATATGAATACTCACACTCCCCAAAATTTTAAATTTAATGAATTAAATGTTTCTTGCTACTCAATTAATTAAAAAGGCCAATTTATTATCTTCTAAATTTCTTGTTTTCATTGAACATTTTTAGAAAAGTTTAGGCTGCTGATTATTAAAATCATACTTGAGCTCTAAATTATGAATACTCCATTAATAAATCCCAAAATAAAAAGGACCGCATTTCCATTTTCAAAATAAAGGGTCAAGTGGGGTAAGTGTGATTGGGGTAGTGTGACAGACAGCTCTTGTATCTATTGGCAATCATTCTAAAAATCTGAAAGTTTAAATATAAAAATTAGACCACTTATAATTAAACTAAAAAGAAATATTAGTCCTATATTTTTGATTTAAAAAGAAAGTTTTGAGCTTTGAAATTTAAGTGCAACTATCTTCTTTTTATGTGGTCTTCCTATGTGGGGGTAAGTGTGGATAAACAGCAATGGATTGAAATGCCAATTTTGTACACTTAAAATTGGAATTTCCAAACATAAATTTTTTTTTCTACATATGTATGTTCATATAATAGATTCACAACCAATTTAGGATTTTGGAAATTGACTTGAAAGCAGAGAACGAATTTTTCTTAATGAAAAAATGCAGAAATACCCTATCACACTTAACCCCCACTTGACCCTAAAGGAATAACAACTCAATTAAGTTGAATCTGGCTTTGACAAGTTTGTCTGGAAGGATAATCAATTTGGCATATTTCTCCAAACTAACTAGAGATTAATCTAGAAAAACGTCGTTTAGTAGAGCTTTTATAGGATGGGGGTAAGTATAGTTAGCATATATATTCCGGCTTGGGGCTTGATACGAGCTTTTATAAATAAAGAATTATAAGGCATTATAACCATGGTTAGTTAGTTGAATATAAACTTTTTAGTCTACTTTTGTTAAAATTCGTATGAGTATTTGTTACAAAATAATTTAAGGACTTTGTAAGTTGCTGCCACTGGAAATTCCTCTGACCAAATTGAACTCTTTTCATGAACACTATATTCTGTTTCGTATATTACATCACATTACAGAGCACGTCAGAACAAATATGGAACTTCATTTTAAAGTGTCTTTTGAAATCACTTTATTTTCCATCACTTTTAGATCAATAACCGGAACACTTGTCGAAACACCTAA
>CM043118.1:20528721-20627465 GCA_023701765.1 Hylyphantes graminicola | reverse complement strand
CAGAAAACATAAAATCTCCAGGATTTTCGACCTCAGCGAGCGCGCAATACTTTACTTTCAGTACTTATATATTTCATACTAGATATGTTAGGTAGTTGAAAGTAGAAATTCGAATTCGAAGTATGCTTCAAATATTAAATACAAAATATTCTACCAATCGATTTTCTCTAATAGCAGGATACTAAATTTTTGAATATTATAGGATTTTTAACTCGACAAATTATTTGGCGATACATCAATTTTTCAGTCACACATTTAGTTCCATGTTAAACTTTTAAAATACAGTCAAAAGGAGTGTTTAGAAATAAAACCCCTTATTTTGCATTAATAAATGCTTATATGTAAACTACGTCTATGAAAAATATGTCTTCTTTTTAACCCTTTCAGTATTAATGATAAATTGGCATTATCATTTTAGAATTTTTTTTCTGATTGTCCATGGCCATTTATGATTTCATAAAGCAAATCATTCGATTCTTCACACTTTTTCTATTAGAAAACAGTTTTTATTAATCCCAATAGATGTCAGCCCTATTATTTTTTTAAAAAAATTATGATCCGGGCCCCGATCTTATTTTTTAAAAAAAATTATGATCGCAAATGGCTATACTGCAAATCCACTGGACTGAAAGGGTTAAAATAAAAATAATTACCAAAACGCCTTTCTCCTCTTTATAAACAAATCATACGATTGCAAACGAATTAAATAATCTCATTGTGGCATATCAGATTAATACATTTTATTAAACACATGAATTAAAAGTGCTCTCTATTTAATTTAATAGAAGCCTTAACAAAAGCATACACTTTCTACACACTGTATTTAAAAATCAGTTGCTTGATTGAAAGTTGATTAAAGAAGAGAGGGCTGACAAACCTTTTTGTTGATGGCCAAAGAATTTATTGATGCGAAATCCCAAAACTTTAACCCCTTGTGACCTGGCGTTCCCATTTGGGTACATTTTTTAAAACCTCCCCACAAACAATTAACATGTTAATTAGCTCCGCAATTGACCTGGTCAGATAGAAGAAGATCCAAATATCAGTTTTCAGCCTATGATTACAGGAATCGACCCTTTATTTCTATAAAAAAAATGAAGTTGAATGACGGTCAATACGATTAGAGTTTAAAAAAATATATTTTTTTTTTCAAACTTTTAAAAATGTTATTTTAGTAGTTAATTTTCAAGGAATTTTGCATCTGTATTAAAATTATGTTTAGATTAAGAATATGCGAGTAGGATTTTGCTCGGGTCTTAAGAGGTTAAGACTGATAAATTCCATTCCTATTTCAGAATATGTTAAATATCAACTTTATTGGAAGTGTTAACATGACAAAAGCTGTTTTACCTCTTATGAAAAGCAGAAACAATGGACGTATCGTGTTTGTGTCATCATTGGCTGGACTTATTGGCCTTTATGGATACACTGCGTATTCAGGATCAAAATTTGCTCTTGTGGGGTTGGCAGAGGCTCTTCAAATGGAAGTAAGATTTTAAACTAATTAATACATACATTGAAGACTAAAGTAAGTCATGAAAGAGCTCTTTCTAACATAAGCAAATTGATCATGCACCTAGAGGAGCAGGATGATGCCTCCGTTTGCGAAAAAATAATTCTAATTTTAAAAATAATTCTAAAATTTAATCGCCAATTAGAATGAGAAGTTGCAAGGCAGAAAAACAAAAACAATAAACCGACTTATTTTGCAAAATTGTAAATATCTATATATCACATACCCCTTATGACTTTTTTCCTTTATAATACTATGATTACTGTAATTCACTTTTTTAAAACCCAGAAGCAATTCGGTGAATATTTTCTTTACTTTTGCGGATTATCCGCAAATTCGCTTATCCGCAGATGCCGCGCCACCCAATTCCGCGGATAATCGGGATTTTACTGTAATGTTGTAATACTTGCAATGCAACTGTAAAGTCCAAAAATTTTAATTTAAAATAACTATAAAAAATAATGTTTTCAAAACCAAGCCAAGATTATATATTTTTTAGTTCGTGTTTCAAGTCTTCTCCATACATATAAGAAAACATATGCCGCCTCGGTGGCTGAATGGTTAGTGTACTAGCCTTTGGAGCTGCTGAGGTCGGGCTCGAATCCCGGTCAGGCATGGATGTTTGTGACTGTCAATAAATGTTGTTATTTGTCTATGTGTTATTCATTTCTTTGTGACTGTAAAAATTTCTTTCTGTGTCTGTCCCACTTGACGAAAGCTTATAAGCGGTTCTCTAAACAAGCACACAAGCTGAAATATATATGTATCATACCATACCATACCAAGAAAACATCTATACTTTTATTATTTCATAACTGTGATGCACGAAATATATCTCCAAACCATAAATTACTTAAAAGGTATTTTAAACTTCTGAAACAATGGTGGGATTATTTATTACAGAGGTACAGACATTGTTTTACATTCAATGCATTTTTCAACAAGAGGCATGATGTGTAATACCATTTAGTAAATTATATTCATATATAAATTTTATTGTTTTCATTCTTTTATCAATAATGTTCCTGAGCACAGCAGTATTGGTCAATCTCGACTCATACCCATCGCCCAATGCATAATGGACGTTTTATCGACGCTGGGCAATATCGGGGTGCAATATTATTTTAAATATAACTTGAAAAAAATTATAATCCAGAATTCTTGATTTTAAACATTGCGAAGCATAATATTTGCCTTTTACACTTGCAAATTACAATAAGATTGCAATAAAATTGAGCATTGCACTTTTCGTAATTTCCTGTATGAAACCTCAAAGAACGGGGAAATCTGGTTAAAATCGGTAGAAAATGTTCGATTTCATCCGATATTCTCCAAGTTCGGCCGATACTCATGCGAAATTGGCCAAAATTGTTGTGCTACCTGGGGTATTGAAGTTGACACCAATTTTTTAAATTATAATAATAGCAGAGTAATATCATTTATAACTGCCCCATCCATCCAAGTTATAAAACGCTATTGGAGCATTCCAAGGAAAGTGGTCCTGAAGTGCCAAAAAATTAAAGTGCAAATAAAATTCTGTAAAAATTGTCACATGTAGTTAAAGGTTTATATTTCAAATAAATCATACTGATTTTCGAATCTGAATTCAATTTTAGTGTGAAAAAATGCAATAAACTAGACCGATTTAGAAATAGATCTTTCAAGTGAAATAATTGCCAGATGTATGATAAACGTTTAAGGGCTAAAAAACATGTAAAATGAATTTTTTTACGCATATTGTTGCAAATGCATCTTTTCTGAGTATCTTAGGCAGATATTTTGTGCATCGCTTTTTTTTAAAAAAATTACTCGGTAAAATATGAATTACTTGATGCTCAATGTAACACACGGAACGAAAACCTATAACTTTTTATATAAAAACAGTGAAAAAAGCTTAACAAAGCTTATTTTATTAATTATAAGCTAGTTACACATGGGGAACATATAGAAAAAATTTCAAAATGTTTTTTTAAAAATTAACCAAGAATTTGGCAATTTATTTCTTGAAACGCACGGAACGATTTTGGCAATGATGAAGGAAACGGGAGTGGGAGCTAGTTGACGTGTAGTATAAAAAACGAGATTTATCCTGAGAAATTCATTTATTGAAATGCGTGCTTATGGAAACATGCATGTACATATTTATAAAACACCATAGAACAAAAAAAATCCTTTACTAAAAAAATTAAAAACAATTGCAAAACTAAAAACGTTATCATTTACGCTATGGAAGTTTCAGCCACCTGCTCTGGCAGATGTACACATTTGAGGATGCATTGGATGTTTACATTTTAGATCATTAGTAGTTGAAATATAGAGTGCTTCAGAAGTTATTTTGTTTTTCCTTGTGACCATTTGTCTTTAGAAAAGTTATGTGTTGCAAAATCATTATTTCAAATTAAGCATTTTATTGATATTAACAGTTATGTTTTAACAAAATTAATTTTAACGAAAGTGAATTGTTTTACTTTAACAACTTTCATTTACAATTTTAAAAAAGAAAAAAAAAACATTTGAATGCAATTATTTCGCAACGTCTCCCAGGAAAGACATTGTCGACGGAGTTGGTGGCAATGCCAAATCTCTCGTGCGGAGAGAAGTTATGAGTAAAAGAACAAATCCGACCATCGTCCAGCATTCAAAGGATTTGGCGGATATTGTCGGAAACTTAATTCCGAATACCAAAGTCCTTCATATTTGACAATCGGATATAACATCCAAAATAACGGATATTAACCCTTGAGTTACTTTGTTTCCGGTACCAGGAATACGAAAAATTCACCATGTTAAATGTGACTCTGTCAGTCACATTGAACTGTTCAATACAGTTATATAAAAATTGTGCTTGCTATTGTTGTGTAATTTGCAATATGGTAGGAATCATTTTTCACTACAATAAAACCCACATTAAGTTTGCAGTATACAAATGTTCTAGGAGAAAAAGGGTAAATAGTTCTCATTTTCGAGTGCGAGAATCGAATAAAAAAAGGTGTTTCACATTCAATAAACAATTTTATTTGTTATTTCAAGACATAAATTTATTATTTTTATTAGTTTAGCTTCAGTTAGAGGGTATTTTAATTATTTTTCCCTTCGATTTTGACGTAACAGGGTGCACGAATGTCAGGGTCAAAGGAGAACAAATCAGAGTAGCCGAAATTTCGGCGCCAGCTGCGTTGTTTACCCAGTTTCCTTCGCGCAGTACATTTCTCTGCTGCAAACTTAAGGTCGGTTTTAGTGTAGTTGAAAATTTAAGAATAATATTTAAAATTAGCAATTGAACTTTTATATTTTTATAAAAAATTAAATATCAAAAAATGTGCTTTACCAAAGTTAAATAATAAATAATTGTGTATTTAAATATGTCACTAAACTCCTATATTTATTTATTTGCTAACCAAGGTGTTTATCATTAAAAATATTAGGATTTTAAAAACTGAACTGCAAATCAATTCGCACGCTGTAACACACGGAACGTTGAGTGCAACACACGTGACGGCGCTATTTATTTTATTGCAGTCTGATTATTTGTAACTCAGATTTCCAACGCCACTTTTTTTAAAGCTTGTTTACTTAGCTTGCTATTGATATTTTTTATTTTCATGAGTATTTGCATAATTCGCAGAATTATGCAAATAATAGAAGAAGAAAAGAAAATAACCCTGTTAAATGGAAACACACGTGACGCGAAATGAAAAAATTATTTCTGCGTAACTTTTTAGTTTAAAAAGATTCCGATTAGCTTAATAAGATCATTAAACATCTGAGAAAAGATATAAGTTGTCATCTTATTTGTTTTATACTGCTTTCAAACCAAAAATGTAACAAATATACTGAAAATGTGGTCCGAATGTAACACACGGAACGCTGGAATGCTCCTATTTGTGATTATTTCGATTGAAGGACCTCCATTGGAAACCTGTGGCTCTATTCCGATTTGCCATGGCCCGTCTCTTTTTTTTTTCAAAAATATAAAATTAAAAGATCCTTCAAAATCCAAAATCAAACCACTTTTAAAAAATTAAAATGTTTCAAATGAAACGTTTCCCATGCGTTGAATTATACAAAATTTTTCAAAAAACGAAAACAAAAATTTCATCGTAGTTCAATAACTTAAAAAAGGAAGTTACCGCAACGAGAAACAAAGAATTGGAATTATGAATCATAATTTGAGTAATTTTCTCAGCTTTTTTCTTCAATAGTGTCACAAATCTCAATCTTCAAGTATTCTTTTACATCTGCGGGTAGCACTTTTAAAAGTCTTTCGAATGATAAATTCACATTGAATTCAGTTTTGAATTTCATAATTTCCTTCAAGTGTCTCATCTAGAACTATCTGTCAATCAATGTCGTTTTTTATTCAACTACAATGGCATCAATCAAAAGGACATATCTAATCAATCAAAGGTACAAATCATCACTTTTGCATTCATACATTTCAAGCAACTTTTCTAATGCTGTTTTGTTTGAATCGTTGTAAAATAACATTTTAACGATCATTCAACTCCAAGAAAAAAATTAGGGAGGCCCGCAACGTCACTTTAATTTCCCTAAAACAATCATTTTGGCCTTTTAATACAGAATGTTGTTTGTTAGGTTGTTTAAATATGAAAATAGAAAAGCTATCAAAAGAAATAATAATGAAATAAATGTAATAGTTGATTTTTTCTCCTGGTTTTAGTGTGATCAATTTTATAAATGCATACATTTGAAGAGTACAAGGAAAGAACCACTTGATTTTTTAGGAGTCTTACCTTATGTGTCTGCTTGGCGGGCATTGGCGACAGGAAACCGGTTTTCCTTTGGTTCTTCATTTGTGGTACTTGCCTACTGATCTCTAGCGTGAATCAGGGCTGCCGCGAAGGATAAACAAAGCGAGTAACCTGTTTCTTTACACCAGTTTAGGCGATTTTTCGCTATCATCCCCAAAGAGACCATTAAGGAAAGCCTTCTACGAAATCAAGTGGTTCTTCCCGTGTACTCTTCATTTACTTTCAATTACCTAATATGAAATATTAGGTAATGAAAGTATCACGATGGGTTCGAAAATCCAAAATAGAGATTTTGCATTCCCTATACAAGTTATGGTGAGTGCTGATTCCTAAAAAGTACTTTTTTAACATTGGTCCGTCAGAGTGAAACCACTCTACAGCTCGAACTAAGAGAGCTACGGACTTCAAATGTGGTACAAAAGTTCCTATTACCTGACGAGTGACGTTATAATAAGGATTTCGAGAAAATTGCGCATGCGCAAACGGTAGCTGCCATGGAAATGCTGTTTTCAAGACCTTTAAATCTGTGTTTCATTTATTGAACGGCTATTGAAAGTCGCGTAGGCTACATACCTCTACTTCTTTAAATATTTTTGTTGTGCATTTCAGGTTAAAACACACAACATTGGAGTTACCGTATCTTTTCCACCCGATACAGATACCCCTGGTTTCGCTGAGGAAATAAAAGACAAAGTTAGTTGTATAATTTGTATTATGAATCAAGTCTGTAAATGTTTAACTTTAATATGTAAAAAATTTATCGGAAAAAAAAACCACAGGTGTTTTTTAAATTTTGTTTTTACTTTTAAATTTGAAATTAACAAAAAGTAAACATGTTTTTGTAGCCCATTGAAACGAAGCGCATATCTGAATCTTGTGGCTTTTTTTCTGCCGAAGAAGTTGCAACTAAAACTCTGCAAGATGTAATGGTAAGCATATTTTTGTGTCGATTTTAACTAGGTATAACAAAAACAAAATATTACAAAAAACAAGCACCTTCTTAACAAAATCCTATCGGCTTCATAAAATAGAACTGCGCATATTTAATCTACATACATAAATATGCAACTTTAAAACTTTTTTTTTTGCTCTTATATTAATTTATTAATATTTTTTTAGTCAAAATTAGTCCAAAAGTTCATTATTTTATACTTTAACTTTTAAATGTTCTATCATTCGTAATATTAAAAAGCAACAAAAACTAATTTCACATTCGACAATATGTTTATGTTGTGAATCTCATTATATTTTTATTTTTAGAATAATAAGTTCATGTCATCTGTTGGATTTGAAGGCTGGATGATATGTACTGCTTGCAGTGGCGCAACACCAGTGAATTCATTCTTAGATCTCATTATTCAGGTAAATGGTTAAAATATACACAACAGTTTGTTAAATATTTTAATCATGAGTGTTTTTTTTTATCACTATCAAGTGACTACTCCTGTCATATGGTTCTCATAAGAACACAAGAAGTTCTTAAAGAACTAAAGTAGCATAATTTCCTGTTACTTAAATACTCACTGAAATTCTTATAGGAAAAGTAGTTTTTTTGTAACAGTAAATGCCATTTTCATAACCATTTTTTCACAAGTTTTATACAAAGTAGGAAAAAAAGTATACAAATACAGCATTCAGTTATAATTTTAACTTCTAAAAACTGATAATAATTTTATGCAAAAAATATAGCACCTTGACGCTTGCTTAAATTAACCAAATAATAATAAACAATCTTAGAATCACAGTATGCTACATTTTAACTTTCTAAACTGATTTATGAAAATAAAATTAATTTTAGTTCAAATATTATGTTTAAATAGTTTCTCATGCCATTGTTGATATGGAAACAGCGATTTAAATGACTTAAAATTAAATTTCAATTCTAATTAAAAGGGGAATTCGCAGACAGATGTACAGAAAGCATAAAAGTCGGGTTATACCCATCTGACAAACTAATAATAACAATAATACGATCCAACCATCAGGATCGATTTTGGAAAGGAGTTACGGACAGACAAACATTGTTTTTTTTTACATTATTCTAAATTAAAAAAAGAAAAGTAGGCTAAAAATCAAGAAATTGCAATATTTGTGATTGAAGTGAAAAATTATCATAGAACTAGTTTTTTTATTAATTAAAAGAAAATTAACACAATTACGACCCACTTGCAAATATCATTTATATTTTCCTTAGCAAATAAATCCTTAAGTTTCCAGTTTTTTAGATCATTTTTTGTGTAACTTACTTGTCCTACGTAATTTGTTCTGTACTATGGTCTTCGTTCGTCTTGAAGCTTCTTTATTTAGATAAACTTAAGCAGAAACCTTATTTTTTCTAGACACATTTTTATAAGTTACCAGAAAATAAAATGGATGCATTATTATGATACATAATATTCAGCAGAAACATGAGTAAAAAAATGATTTTATTGCCTTCATGTTTAAAAAGTACAACATAAAATAAATAAATTGTAAAGAAAACTATCTAATAGTATACATATAATATAATAATATGAATAAATAAAATAATTGATATAACTTTATATAAATAAATATCATAAAAAATATCACTAAAAATACCAATATTGTCCTTTAAATTACTTGTATGAATAATTGTAAGTAATTTTCAAAGTACCCCAGCAACTGATTTTATACAAAAGAATATTAGTTAAAACATTTTTTTTTTTTTAATTTTAATATTAAATTGTAGAGTAGAATTGGATTAGCAAAATACATTTGTGTAAGGTATTAAAGAAAAGTGTACATTATACATAGATATATTTTAAATTAATAAAACAAATATTGGTTTAATTGGCAGGTCATGAACATGGGACTGTTTCGTATTGGACTATTTGTTTACCTGAAGCAATGTGACAGTACAATTCAAAAGTGTGCAGTAGAAAAAATCAAGAAGAATTGATTATGTATAAAATAATATGACTAGAACATTTTTATCAATGCTCAGAACCGCTTTCAATCTATGTGAATTATTGCTGCTTATTTGAATTTTTCTATGAAGTTTATCATGTATAAATAAAATATTTAACTTATAGATTTACTTCAATTAATTGTAAAAAGTTGATAACAAGGACTACAGTACAATATGTGAATACCTAGAAATATTAATTTATAGTTTGAAACATATGCAAGCATGTTTCCGTCTCAGTTTACTGGCCTGACGCTAAAAATAAATTCAGCCAATATTAAATTTTCTTATTCAAAAACCAACATGAATTCCACGATTTTTATAGTCCTAGAAACCATTAGAAAATTAGCATAGTATCTAAAAAAGTTTGCAATAATAAGAAACAAGTTTTGAGCGATAGGGCTATTTTTAAAAATATAAAATTGAATACTGCTGATCTCTGAATAACATACTTAGTTACTTATGCTTGTTCTAAAATCATGGGATTCAGTCATAAGTTACAAAAAAAGTATGATTTTAATCAAAATATCTGTAGATAGTTAAACATTATAATTTAAGGTTTGTAATTATTTTTGAAATTGTGAAAATAACTAGTCCCTTTTACATACTAGACCAGACTTCAGCCATTGGACATATGCTTAGAGAACATTCATATCTAAGCAAAGAAGCAAATTATTTTACTTAAGACGGATAGTCATGGTCAGTCCTATGGATCTAGTGCATTAGCTTAGAAATCCGAATTTTTGTGAAAGTAAAGTTTTGCTATTTAAGTATTTTTCACCAAATTAAAATGGTATTAATAAATAACACATTTGAAGAGAAAATATCTGGGTTATTTATGAAGTTTAAAAAGAGCCTGTCACCATCGTCAATAGTTATGTATCATTTCAAAACTTCAAACATTAGTAATTAAAAACCTATTTTACCATGCATCAATAATTGTCTGTTGTTTCTAAAGTTCAAAAATTAATGATTACATAACCTGGGAAATGTTTTTTACTTTGTTTTACCTTGCCCTTATTATGAGTTTCATGTCTTAAATGTGTTTATATAGGAAATCAATACTTTGGCAGATTTTAATAACTATGCATTGGTCTATGGAACTGCCTTCTTAAACTTTGCACTCATGAAAAAATATCCTATGCATAAATATTCTTTATGTAAACATATTTTTCAAACAATTATATATTTAAGAGGTTTTGCAAGTAATTTTGAAAAAAAAATAGCATTTAACATTTGGTGAGGGTTCCATGAATTTAGTGGAATTTGACGACAAATCAAAGGGTGATGTTACAGTGAAGTCTTTTGAATTAACCTTTCTGGTGCAAACATATTGAGGAGTAGCTAGAAAGAAATGCACAATTCATTATTTTTCCTAAAGTAACATCATCAAATAGCAATAAAGTTGTTATCAGTAATATATGTGTCCTTTTAAATGTAAAAAAAATATATAAAAATAAGATACTACAGTAACCCCTTGCTATATTGCGCCTCGTTACATTGCGCTTTCGGATATATCGCGCCTTGTATCATGTTTCCCAATTTTCTCCAATATAATTAGTATAATATTTATCAAGTCGCTCGTTATGTCTCGCTTTCTATTACATCGCGGTTTTTTGCTTGTCTCCTGGGAAGTGGGATATAACGAGGGGTTGGTGTATTTAGAAAAAATATTTAGATCAATAGACTAAAATGTTTAAATTTTTAATACATTAAAAATGCATAAGTATCTTACCCTTGTCTTTGTGGGGGGTCCATATGGAGTGAACAGAAGTTGCCACTGTGGAATGCCTAAATGGGCTAAAGCAAGTCTATAATAGGACACAAAATCCGCGGTCAAGTAATGGAAGTCCAAGGCTCTGTCTAGAAACCACAATGATGGCTGTTCAGAGCTGCCATCCCCACTGGAATCTGAAAAATGATAAATAAAAAACATAGTTGATAAATAAAATGCTTTTTTAGCAACACATGTTAAATAAACCACAAAATGCTTTAAATTTCTAATATCATGTAGATTGTAAATAATAATGGTATAGTAATATAGGGGCCGATCCAAAATAAAAACATTAAAACTGCCATTCTTTTTAAAATAGTAGTATTTAAATTGATTTAGAATGACTATATTTAGTTCACTAAAGTTTTTATTATACACATTGTTACGCATTGTGTTCATTGGAGACTGTGACAAGCTCGAACATTTAAAAAGTTGTATGAAATATAAAGTGGAATGTTTATCACGTTTTACAATTTATTTTGCTCAGCAACATAGTGCAAGTCATCAAATTGAGACCAGCTATTATATGATAACTCTTCCCAGGGCCGGATTAGCAATTGAAGGGAGATCATAGTTAAAAATGACCAAAAAATTGAATTTTTGAAACCAGTATTTTCTGATAGATGGAAACCCGATCTATCGAATGAGACCAATTTTGTATCGATTGGCTAATTATTTCCTATAAAAAAAACTAAAATTATAAAAATAAACACATACATCATGCCCCCTTTGAATTACTAATTGTATGCTTGCATTATTTATATATTACATTATAAAATAAGAATTTTTTTATGTTGATATTTGAAAAATATTCACTGGCTCATTGTAAAAAAAAAAAAATTCCGGACGATTTACATGAAATTCGGTTAACAAGAAATGCTTCGGTGGTCATTTCGAATTCTTGTTAATGGGATCGACTGTATGTTTTTCTCAAAACTATAATTTTCAACACATAGGTACACTTTTCTCCAAATCTATTGAATATTTAAAAAAAATTTTGTTTGTGTTATAAAACCATTTTATATCCATATAAGTCACCTAATTTAGTCTTACAAATAAAAAAAAATATTTTATTATTTTACACTTTTCTTCGTTGAAATTCAGAATTTTTATGAATGTAGAATATCATTTTAAAAATAAAATTAAAAAATTATTTTAGGCAAAAAAAATAGGTGACTTAAATAGATCTAAAATGGTTTTATAACAAAAAAAATTATTAAGAAATATTTAATAGATTTGGAAAAAAGTGTACCGAAAAAATACTTGTATTTTTAAAAATTCGTAATTGTATGTTTCAAAAGATGTCTTTTTTTCTTTTTTAAATATTTTTTAAAAAATAAGATTCTTTGGTGTAAATAATAATAAAAGTACAATTTATAATTTGGTACAATTTTTTTTTTATTGTACCATAATTTTTAAATGATTTAGAGCCTTTTGAAATCAATACTAAGAATTGCTCATTTTTGCTGTCGCTAACTATGATCCCCCCTTAAGAGAAGAGGCAGTCGCCTACAAGTCCTGTCCATTTTTAGGGACCCACAGCTCTTCAACTGTTCCCCTGGAATTTAAGGGTTATTAACTACTATATTTATCAAATTACATTACTATATTTCTTTATCAAATTGCAATACTTCCTATTTAATTGCTTGTTAAAAGTAAATACCTACGTCTGGGCATATTTTTCGTTTTGTGAAAAAAAAGATTGATTTATGCTGGTAAAACGATCCGAAAAATTTGATTTCCAATACATTTTTGCGCTAATTATTTTTTATATGAAGGACCAAATAGAAGGGGGGGGGGGCCTTAAAAAATTCGTTTTGGGGGCCCCGTCAAAATCTATTGCCCACTGGCCTTTACACTGCCTATTACGGCCCTGACTGTTTCATATTGTATTTAAAAATTAAATCTAAGCACATTTCAGATTCCTTTTCAAAAAATAGAATAAATAGATAAAGATAGAAGAAAAAATAACCTTTTCTTTTAGGGTAAACTAAGCATACTTTTCCGGCTCCAAGGCAGTGATCCAACACAAAAATTTTACATCCGTCTTTGAACTTGGGCTTTGCATGACCGTCACATATTTCTGAAAGGAATTCAGTCACATCAAAATAAATGCAAGACAAGAAATTAAGGGAGACTTCTTAAGACAACTTGATTTTGAAGAAGTTTTGGTTCTCTTAATCTAGGGCAATTTAAATATTATAATAAAAGAACATTTATAAGCAATTATAATAGCTAATTAATAATTTATAAAGAGGTTATTTTGATGAATCATTTTTATGAATGAAAAATAAACTAAAAAAAAAAAGAGTTTCAGAAAAGTTTGTAGCTAGAAATACTTTATGTAGTTGCTCTCAAAATATAAATCTGTAAATGAGATGATAAAAAAATCCTCACAATTATTTTTTCATCACAAAATAATATTAAACGAACTTGAATAAAATTTTTTAATGCGAAAAAAAATTATTTAATTATGGTAAAGAGCATTCTTAAAAGTTGACTTGGTTTCGTTTTCCATGTAGCAAGCAGTGAAGGGAAAACAAAATTAAGAATTCCTCAAACATAATAATTATTTTTCAAATAGAATAATAAGTTTAAGAGCAAGTAGATTATAAAAAAAAACTCTGATGAAAATTTTAAAATGTTTTAAAGAAATAAATAACAAAAAATTAAAATATGTGTAGATATCTTAAAACTCTGGTTCTCTTTCAAATAATGAAGATAGAAAACAACATATTTAGCAAAATACGATTAGGTTCATTTTTAGTCTGCAAGGCAATGTGTACCCAAAAATCTATATATTTTGAGAGTTAACATATAAACAGAATACCTTCATAATCACTTTCAATGTCCAGCAAGCTTGGTATTTCAGAATTAACACTTTGCCTTTTTGGATTAATGCTTTTTAAGTGACTTAAGCGGGATACTTCAATCACACCACAGGGTACTGTTTCACCTTTAAATAAATAATTTATTTTTCAGTAACTACTAGTTTAATACTTGACTACTAAGGCTGATTTAAAATAATTGAAATAGCAAAATAAAAAACTTCATAAAAAATAAGATAGAATTTAAATGTGAATTATGATAGGTTGATAGTAGAGTCAATCAATAGGGACTTGCACTAGAATGTACTAAAGAGTTATGACCACCCTTTGTTTTGGCAAGGTGGCTGAATGTCTGCCTTTATTACCCAATAGCAATACATGCCTATTAAGAAAATGTAAATTAGCCAATCGAATCCATCATAAAGAGTAGCTGGTGAATGCTGAATTTTTATACAGCTAAGTTTTTGTTTGTTTAGTTTAGTTTGAATTATCGTCGCACTAGAGCTACGCGAGGGCTATTGGCGATGAGCGTCGTATTTTAAAACCACAGTTAAGTACAAGCTGACACCTGAATAGGCACCCAACGCAACCGTTAAGAGTGACATCGTACACAGCGTTGGGGCATTGGAGCATATTTAACGTGCACCTCCTTTTCAGGGAGTATTATTTGTCGGAAATTTTTGGCTGCACGGGCCGTTTATAGGTCGGCAGTTATTTTGGCGATGCCCGGATCCGAAACTAGGATCTTTCGCATGCTAGGCAAGTGCCTAACCGACTGGACTCCCCAGCCTCTACAGTTAAGTTTTCATAACTCAAACTACTTACATAGAACAGATATCTAGTGACGTTAATCGGTAGGTAAGAAACAGGTTTTTAGGACACGTACCTCTTTGTTTCCAAAACCATTTTATTTGGAGTCCATCAGTAGCCAAATAAAAGTTTTTCAAGTCTTGTGGGAGGATGCAGGAATTTTTCTGAAAGAAAATGAAAAGAAAAATATTCAATCCTGCAACTTTAAATAGGGCTGCAAATATACAATTGGTAAAAAAGAATATAATGATAAAAAAAGCTATTAATAACGGCTTTATAACTGTTTAATGATAATGAATTTATTGATAAAGATTTACACGGAACTTAAAGACAGAAATTTTTCTGTATGTATGTCAACTAAGTTGTACGTGACTTCCTTTGTTGACACAGACAACATATATGTATTGGCCCGTCCGTAACCGAGTGGATAAGGCATTAGCCTCAGGATTCAACCTTCTCAGGTTTGAATCCCACCTACTGCCAGTCATCTTATAAATTGCTAACTGTATTGGAAAGAGTAGATAAAATCCAACTCGTGACGGATGGGCACACTGGGACAGACGTGCTCGTTAAATCTGTGGAGTCCAAAGTCCTGACGGCGTCAGCGTACAATGTCTCTCGAAGTTCCGTTGGGTGCCCACTCAGGTGTCGACCTCGTCACTTGACCAGGATTCTAAGTTACGAAGCGTTATTGGCTGTGTTAAAGCTTCTAAAGGAGGCTAGAAATATGCAGCCAGAAACGATTACATTATCATTACCATATGCTTTGGCGGTAGTCCATTCACGCCCTATGACATTGGAGGGGAGCTCTGTTAGAGCCAAGCACTGCGACCAGGGGTCTATTGTACTGTGATTCACGCTATATAGGGGCACTTTCTGTACATTGAGACTCTCACAATAAAAAGGTTCTTGTTGCAAAGTTTAAACCCAAACAAGTGCAGTCTTCTGCGTCACTGCACTTGATGTAAAGTATTGTCTACATTCTGTGTTTGTTAATCTTACCCCGAAATTCTTTTCTATTAAATAGTTTGTTATCACTATATTCTTTTATATCTACCTAGCCATATATAGTTTTGATTAGTACAGTAATAAAGGGCTGTAATATATATAGATTTGCTTTGAAATAATCAAACAGGTAATAATCATTGAAACATTTTAACAAAATTGGAACTTTTTCAAATGTCCTTTTAAAATTAGAGTTGTATAATGTCATGATTTTAATAGATTTTTCAGATATTATTTTTGTAAATAAAATTACCAAATATTTTACAACAATAATTCATGAATTTATTTTAATATTAGGTTGGTATATTAATATTACTTTCATAGAATTGAATTGTGATTTAACTAAGGCCAGAATTAATGTGAACCCATATTTTTGATGTTTAGGAAAAATAATAAACAGGAAACTCAAACCAAAATTATTATGCTTAGAGCCAAAATGACTAAATCTTTGCAGAACTAGGTATAAAATTGAAGTACGTTGAAGCCCTTTTTCAAAAGATAGATAATTTATGTCCTTAAGTTAAAATTTTGTTAAAGGTAGAAATCATATAAAGGAGTATTCTTGCAGACTTCATTTTGCATCGTTTTTTTCAAACTTAAGAGGAAACAAGAACATTGTCTATGCATGAGTAAATATGTTGCATATAAAAGAAAATAGCAATCAATCTCTTGTTCAAGCTAAAGCTCTTCCATTTAATGTGATTAGCATTTATTATACAGTGCACATATAGTGAATTTTGCAATTAAGCACTTACTTGCTCCCAAGCAGTAAGAGCTGCTTCTTGCACATGAGTTTTCTCAGAAATTACAGTTGATTTCACACAGGGTAGTTTTTCTAGAAATATAAAATTGCATTAAGCGGATTTAAAATTATGTAATCAGGTTACTGAATGATTCGCGCCGTAATTTTTTTATTACTTATGTAACTATCTGAAACACATTAGTAATAAAATTATACACATATATACCAAAATATTTCGCAATTCCTAATGTTAGATTTTCAATGAAAGGGCTTCGATCCATAGGACTTTTTGCTGTTGTTCTCGTTCGGATAAATTTGTGATTTATATATTTAAAACTTACAGAAATTAAACCGAAGTCTTGTTTACTTTCATGCTGCATAGCATACTAGGTTGGTTGGTTGGTAGACATATATTTTCAGGCTTGTGTGCTTGGTCGCAAGGACCCGCTTATAAACCATCGTCAAGTAGGACAACACAAGACACACACAAACACATATGACAGATGTTGCCGTCTGTCTCCACCTCCGCAATTTAGACATGTCCCTGAAGGAGGGAAATTTTCTCCAGGGACCTGTACGCGTATAGCCATTCTGTACCCCTCGGTGCGACTTCAAAGGAATAACTCGAGCCAATCGCAACGCATTCTCGACCCCATGTGATCAAAAGACATAGCTTGCCTGCTTTGTTTACATTTTGGCTAGCGGTGACCGGTGATCGGAGCCGATGAAGTTTTAACATGTCTATTGAGGTAAGTAAGTGATTTTGTCTTAAAAATTTAAATGCGATGTGCTAGTTAATAATTTTGTTTTAGCATGAACGTATATCGCATATTTTGAATGTTATTATATCTTGTTTCTAGCACATATTCATACTTACAAAAAAATCATTCGTCTTACGATTGTTTTTGTTTACTTCATCGTGCGGCGTAATTAAAAGTTTTAGCTGTACTTTTTCAATTTAAATATCGAGGATTATTAGTATTTAAGATAGAACTTCAAGTCTTTCTAGCTTTTAAAATGAAATCAGCGATATCCACAGTTAAATGGGATTTATTTGCATTTTTTTTTTCTTGCTACAGATAGGTTGAAATCGCTTTTTTATAAGCCAAAAGTTGCCAATGAATAGACTGACCATTATATCATAGCTGTACCCTTTATGGCATTGGTAAAGTACGAATACAGATACACTAGAAATATATTTTAAGTTTGTTGTTTAATTGATTAAAAATCCATTATATGTAATTTGACTCATTTTATATTTGTATTATATGCATGATGGTATCCAATGCTCTCCTTATTTATTTTAAAAATACTTTTTACTATAAGAGCTTGTTTTAAGTTTCTAATGTAGGTATTTTATGAAGCAATAAGGATAATTCTACTCATCTCGGTATTGTCTTTTTTACAATATTGAAATTTCAAGCTTGTAATTAAATTTAGTCTTCTAATTATATTGCGATAGGGAGGGTATTAGTTAAAAAAATTTATTGTTTATAAATCAAAATAAAACATTTATGCTTGTGTCCCAATTATTCATTTTAACATTTGCTTGATAAGTTCAACATTGGCAAGCTTAAGCAAGATCAATATTTGAATGGAAACTTAGTTAATTCATTTATCTAAGGCTAAGGTTTAAACTTGGTTTATAAGTTCTATTACTTCTTGGTGTGATACTGTTTATTTCTCTGTTTATCTTTCAAATAGGCTACTAATTTAAGAGTGGTAATAAATATACATTTTCCGACAAAAATAAGTTATAATTATCTCCACGACAATTACAAATCACTGAATACTAAAGTAATTCTTAAGTAGCTGGCACACATTTTCGAACAGCACTTGACACTTTCAAAATATTGTAAGATTATTCAAACCAATATTGCATCATTTTTTAAAATTTTAATGCTTTTATCATAAATTGCATTTACACATTCTAGGAAGACCTACTGCATTTTGTAAGGATGCGTCTGATTTGGGCAAAGTATGCAGGTTCATGAACCGAAAAAGGTACTAAACCATCGCAAGAAATTGGTCAAATTGGGAAAACTACAAGTAAGTAATCATAATAATTTTATTAACGGAGTTAATATTTGAATTGCAACAATGTAATCATGGTTGTCGTTTTTTTTACTTTCCCTGTAGTACTGTCTTCAATTAAAAATGTATTGCTTCTTAGCACTTATCCATATAAATTAAATTTTGCAAGAATGTATATTGTATATATTAAGTTACGGGTAGTCAACATTTTGTGAACCAGAATTGGACTTCAACATGGGGGAGAGAGAGAGAAATGGTTATTTTACAGAAAATCTCAACCCTATGTTGTCTTGCCAAGGACATATCATGACAAACTTGAAATCAATATTGCTGACAACAGACTATCGTTTACAAGAATTAAAAAGAAAATAAATACAAGTGGTAATAATATTTTGCCTCAAGTAAAATATTCCTTTGGTGCTTTCTTCATTGATGGTTCTGTTAATTGCAAATATGCATATTTAAGCTATTTCCCTGAATTATAACTATCATGGTTGTTCAAGGTCATCATACTAGAGCTACATATTATGGTTTTGTTTTCATTTTTTTGATATACGCACCAAATGATAATTTTTTTTAAAAAAATTATAAGCTTGTTTGTTGTTCGAAGACCACTGTGCTATAGTTGTATAATAAGAGTGTTTGTAGTTATCTATCTTTTCTCGCCAAATTCTTACCAAAAACGCACCAAATGAGTTAAAAGCTTTTATATGTTTATTAGTGAAATTACAATGACTTTTATGTATGCATTTTATAGCGTATGTTTTTTTATTTTGGATTTTTAAGGTAATATAAGTAACAGTATTTTATACTTTGTAACGAGTGGGAATATTAACATAATTTTATTGTCCTATATTGGATTAAATTGTACAGATACTCGGATCAATTAGGGTAAGGTGGGGTAAGCGAGCCCCCTTTTTGGCATAATTTGACTTTAGACCCTCATACCACTGGATGTAATCGGCCTAACAACTAATTTTTTTTTTGTGGTCCATTCTCTCATATGTTATTACTGTACCCATGGCAACCTTAACACAAATTGGCAAATAATAAATTTTAAAAATATGTTTTTCTTTTTGGTCATCCGAGTGGCCCACTTGCCCCGCAAGGTGGGGTAAGTGGGCCATCCCCCTAATATATTTTTACACATAACTGGTAAAGATATGGTGGGGCAAGTGGAATAATCTACATGATTTTTTGAGTGTTTGAAAAAAAAAGTAATGATGTATCTTTAATAGTTCCCCCATAGCAACTTTTTCTAGCATGCAAGCTTACTAAAAGAAAAAATACGTTCATTTTCATCTTGTCATTTTTGCATGTAGTGTAAAAAAAATGTTAGGGCTACAGATTTTAAACTGGCCTATGTCAATGAATAGTGAATATGACTAACAATATGAATCAGTGAATGTTACTTTTTTTTAAAGTATATTAAAGAGTTGGGGCAAGTGGGCCACCCCTAGCCCACTTACCCCGCCATTGTGGGGCCCACTTACCCCAAACGCTGGGCAAATGTGCCCCCCAATTTTCTTTTAACCTTATCAACATCACAAGTACATGGCACTACAAAAAGATATTATGTGTTATACACTTTCAAAATATATAACATTTTGTTTTGTGTCATGAACCGTTTGGAAATAAATAAAAAAAAATAGTATGATGGCAAGAATTACGAAAAGATGCAATTTTAAAAAATTTCACAAAAAAGATTGTACCTTTTTACATACTTAAATGAAAATGATGCCATAATGTTTTCTGCATCTATTGGGGTAAATATGTAAAAATATTGTAACAGATTTTTTTTAGGTCCATAATTCGGGAAATGCCGGGGGGGGGGGGGGGGGTTAACTTTTTAAATCCATTTGAAGAATGGGTATTTATTTTCTTGTTAGGAATAAATTATGATCAAGGGAAAAAAATAGTTATCTGAATTTATATTTTTAAGAATTGGTAGTTAAAATTATCTTGGCTTATGATTCTTGCATTTGAAAAATTTATTTTAATATTATCACAATAACAATGTTTCCTTTCTCTAGATAGATGTTCAGAATTTGCTGGAAAGACGCTTCCCCTTGTCATTCCTCCTGTTCTCTGGGCAGTGATTATTGGTTACACCTTAATGGCCGCACCAGCTCTCCGCTGCAAGGAAACATCTTCTATTTGGTTGAGCATCGAGTTGTATTGTCGTTCTGTTTTAATTTTATTGAGATAATTTAGGATTTTCTTCCAATCTCTCTGAAGTGTAGGACTCCTCTATCTGCCCTCTGGTGATGTGGATGCCAACAAGCGTGACTCCAGCAGAACAGTGTCATCAGAAAAGTGATGGCATGGTTCTCTGCATTGCAGCTGGGTGTGTGTCAACAAAGCTTTCCAGCAGAATGAAGCCCATGTGCTCGTAGTATTAGAGTATCGAGTACTTATATTAAGAGAATACTGTGAACATCGATGTAGTACACTATTAAAGAATTAATAATAGTAATAATTTCATTCATCTCAGTATTGTTTTTTACAATTTTGTAATTTCACGCTTGTAATCAACTTTATTTGTCTTGCTTAGTTTAAAAAATAATTTTCTCCTACCCATTTAAGCATTTTAATGGATAATGGCAAATCATTAAATTGCGATTGTTGTGGAAACAAAATAAATTATGCGAGTTTATTCAAATTGATGGATTGAAGATTCTATTCTCAAAAAAAAAATAAACTCCCCGGCACAACAGCCCATTACTGGGCCAAGGCCTGCCGTGCCTATTTCAGCTTTCATGACCTAGGGCTCTGGGGTGCTAGCATATGTCCCGGTAAGGTGGTCAGCCTCGCGCAGAACCCCAGTGCTTAGCTCCCAAGTATGCTTGGTACCCATTTTATCGACCTACTCAAGGGATGAAATAATGGGTCAATGTCGCCAAATCCGGGATTGATTCTATTCTCAATTCAAGTTATTTGTCTAACATATTCTAATAACTAGTGCCTTTTTGATTTAGAAGTGAATAATAGCATGTAATTGAAAATATGTTACTATTATTTTCCAATATTAATTCCTGCATTGTCAACTACAGTATTGCAAAAAATAACATTACCCATGTTACCACACTTAAATTATTTCCAGAAAATAAATTATGTTAGTGCCAAACATCGTAATTTTGTTTAAAAGTCGATTTTCATTTCAAAATATATATTATATAAGTAAGATTGATTTAATTTTTGAATTGTAATTTAAGTGGATTTGTTTCGCTATTTAAAGGAATTCAGTGATGAAAATTTTTCTTTTGAAACTCAAAATAATCGTAAAATTTAAATTTACAAACAAAGTGCAATTTTATCAAAATCTAAAATTGCCTTCATGCCATCAACTAAAGAACCGGTAAACAAAGTTGCTGGCTGTATCTTTTATAACGGAAAAGTTTCCAAACATGAATGAAACTAAAGATTAAAGTCAATTTTTTCATTAAAAAAAAATACTGTTTTGTTTCACCATTGGCACTTCATTGTCATTTGTTATAGTATGTACTGGAAATGATTGTGTGGAATTTTTCTTAAAATCAAAAGAGTTATTCTTAAAAATAAAAATGGTATTCCATATAACCCTTCTCTCCTCTATGTTGTATATGTTTTCTACATGTCATGTATATGCAAAAATCATATAAAATATAGTGTACTAGTAAAATTTTAAATAAAATCGTGATTTTGAAAAAACTATTCAATGTGTATTTATTTATATTTAGTTTTATTATATTTAAGTCTCACTTTATCACAGCACTATCTGACTATCACAATTAATAAATGGAAGAAAAATAATATTTTAAATATTATTTTTTTTTATAATGTTCTAAACTAAGTATCTAAAAAAAAGACTACAGGAGACTTTAAAAAAAAATGCTAATTATAATACATTTACTTTTGAAGTTCTCAATTTGTTAACATAGCTAAATAACTAAATGTTTATTTTTTATTAAATATTTTTTGTTTTTGATAACTTTCTAAAATATGGAACATCAACTTATTTATTTTAGAGTATATATAGTATATTTATTATACTTAAGTCTCACTTTATCACAGCACTATCTGACTATAACAATTAATAAATAAAAGAAAAATTATTTTTTAAAGGCTAATTTTTATTATACTCTAAACTAAGTATCTTAAAAAAAGACTACAGGAGACTTTAAAAAATGGTCATTACAATATATTTGTACACTTACTTTTGAAGTTTTCAATTTGTGAAAATAGCCAAATAATTAAATGTTCAACTTATTTATTTTAGATGCCCTACTTGTACTTAAAAAAAAAAACTTTTACAAAACTGCCACTTTTCTTAGTCCCAATAGTATCCAATTTAATTTTAATGTGCATTGACGCTGGACAACAAGAATTTTTTTAATTGCTTTTTATTATCTTGAACCACTTTTTTATATCTTCCTAATCTTTTTAATTTACCCGAAGTATAATTATATCATTTTTTCCCCCTTCAACTAAATGTTTGCTAAAAGATTTCGGTAGCCCCATTGCGATAAACGCAATGCTTTTTTTTTTTTCACTAAGAATTTCGTTTGTTTTGTAATCCGAAACCGAAGAAGGCGAAAACATCGGAGGGAAAACGCTCATCGCATACGCGTCTCGTGGCACCAGCGACGTCTGACTGTGATTGGCTTGAGTTTCTCCTTTGAAGTCGTACCGAGGGGTACAGAATGGCTATACGCGACCTGTACCCATGGGAAACTGAATTGTTAACTTTCAACTTCGAATTACTTTTTATCATTGTGGTATTCAAACTATCGACGTGATACAACGTTTAAAGTGTATTATTGAATATTAATAAGACTGAATCAGAGTACTATTATCATTTCTAGATAGTTATGCAAGCTAAAGAATAAGTTGCACACGGACATAACAAAAATCTGTGGGACATTTTATTTTCACGGTATTTATGTATTTATATTCCTTTTAATGATTATATTTTATGTTTTGTATGTTCTAGTAGTGTCAGCTGAACTAAAAATTAACTTTATACTAATTAAATAGCAATTTTTCATAACTAAACTAACAAAAACAGCTCCCGGACATAACGGTGAGACTGCCCACGGACATGACTTGTCATAGTCTGTGGACACAAATTTGTACACAAAATAAATAATTTTTTAATTGTTTCAACGCTAGTAAGTAGATAAAATATTCCTTGTTTTAATTTATTCAAGTGGAGGCATAACTTTTGTTCATACGAATTATATCTTGCGTTGACATGTTTTTGTACGTTTTCTCAAGAATGACCCGTTTACGAAAACTCCAGCTGTATTTCGAATTCTTTTCGGATCGTTAAGGCTGCTCATCACCCCCAGATCCGGTCCTCCTTCTACCGGGCTTGCTAATGGTAAGTCTATGGGGGGAAAATGGTTTTTGTTTAAAAAAAAAAGCAAAGAAATTATAGGAATATTTTGATGCGGTTTTTTTTAATTCATAAAAATCCAATAAAGTAGTGCTGTATAAGGTTATTTTTTTTAAAAAAGTTATTTCCTTTTTTTTTAATCTAAATTTTTTTCTATTAAAAAAAGGCAAGTAACGTTTTTAAAAAAAAACCTTATAAAGCACTACTTTATTGGATTTTTATGAATTAAAAAAAAAACCGTATCAAAATATTCCTATAATTTTTTTTGCTTTTTTTTGGAACAAAAACCATTTTTCCCCCATAGACTTACCATTAGCAAGCCCGGTCGAAGGAGGACCGGGTCTGGGGGTGATGAGCAGAATTAAAAGTAAGATATGTTCTTAAAATTAAAAGTTCAAGCTATAACTCTTTATTAAAATACCAAAATCGATATTTTTGACATTTTTCCCCTCCCCGGTCTTCTTAAATTCAAATTTACAAAAATAAAATCAGTGGAAATATCAAGTACTTTTCATATCACTGTAAATCATCAAGAATAAAGGATTAAATAAAGGAGTTTTAATAAATGTTAACTTATACATTACTTGCCTGCATATTTTAACTAGTTTTTTGGCTGATAGTTACTTATTCTTACATTTCTCATTATTACAAATATAAAACTTCGATTTTGCAAAGTGAACTAAAAAACCTGAAAAGTTTTGAATTTTGTTCTCTCATCGACCCTCTAATGTATTATGACTTTCTTGGTGGGGGGTGGATGCAAGTTCGCCAAGCACTACGACCTCAAGTCTATTGTACTCAACCCCAGAAATAACATCGGCACAAGAGACACACATAGAAAGAGAGAACACATAGACAAATAACATTTATTGAACACAAAGGAGTGCACGTTAAATATTCTTCAAAGTCCTAACGCTGCGTACGATGTCGCCCTTAACGGTTGCATTGGGTGCCTATTCAGGTGTTGGCTCGTCACCTGACTGTGGTTCTAAAATGCGCCGCCCGGCGCCAATAGCCCTCGTGTAGCTCTAGTGCGACGATAATTCAAAACGTAACATAACATAAATGAACACAAACATCCATATGCCTTACCGCTACCGGGATTCAAACCCTAACCCTAAAGGCTATCTCCCTAACCGTTGTGCTACCGGCTTTTATTCACCGTACATAAACTAAACTAACAAAAACAAACTAACTGTTGTCAAGGGCGTTACCTTTTTGTTGCTAAGAAAACGTCACCTTGTCGAATAAGCGCTATCGCTCTCACTTTCGAGAAAAGCGGAGCTCAGAATCGCTCGTTTACGGTTTGTCGAAAGAGGGGGTACTTATCGACAAAAATTTATCGATAAGATTTTTCGATTCGACGCGAGATGAGAATCAGGCCCTTAAAGACCAAGGCCCCATAGGAACTTGACATTTGAACAGGGCCGGATTTAAAGATTTGCCGCCTGTAGGCTACGATCAATTTACCACTAGATATAGTCTACATATGTTTTCTAGACTATATTTAGGACAGCCTACTTAGCCTATTTGGAAATCTGGCCCTGAATTTGGGGACCCCCACCATCTCGAAGCTATTTTGGAAATTTAGCAAATTAAATACACTAGTACAGAAAATATAATGTTTAATCGACTTTAAAAAACAACAGAATACAGTATATTACTATAATTATTCTATAAAATTTATTTAGATTGGAAAAATATTTTTTTAAGGCGAATTTATCTTTTTAAGGGGCCCCTTGTGGACCTAGGCTAAAATCCGGCAATGAGCATGTCCCAGTATGCTCGGAGTATTTTTGTTTGATTTTGGCCAACTGGGAATCCGAGGTCATCCAGATGCTATGTTGTAAACAATATATACTGCTCAAAACAATTAGGGGAACGCGTAGTTTAAACTGTTTCACCCCAATGATTTTGGAATCATCAGCTGCGATTTTTAGCCTACTTTTCTTTTTTTTTAATTCGAAGAATTAAAAAAAAAAAAGAAAAGTAGGCTAAATAACTTGTCTCTAAGTAACTTGAGCTCTTATAACTTGTCTCTAAGTAACTTGTCTTGTTCTATAACTTGACTTGTAATAAGACTTGTTTTAAATAACGTAGTAAAAATTAAATAATCTTGATTTTTTTTCCCCGTTTAGTAAAATAATTCAACATTAAGGTAGGAGAGTACCCAAAATTCTTACTATTACTTTAATCTTTTCCAAATTTGGCATAGTGATTTCAGATATAATGAACAATGATTTTTGGGCATTTTTTTTTATTTAAGTATTATTGATTTATTTTAAACAGTGTTTTTCAACTAAAAAAAGGGGTTTACGCTAACACCTTCTAGCATAAAAAGTTTTACATTAATTTAACTGAAATTTTTTACAGATACTATTACAATATATATCTGTGCTATAAGCCTCCAACATCTGGTGTATAGTTTTTTTTTAAAAAAAAATGTCCAAGTGTAAGTTAATCGAAAAAATATTTTTTTGGTTAATTTATAAAATTTTTCTTAATACTTAATAACTTCTTTTCTTGTAATTTGTATGTAACTCTATACCAAAACCGAGCTTAAGTTTGCAGCAGAGAAATGTACTGAGCGGAGGAAACTCGGTAAACAACCCGGCTGGCGCCGCAAAATCGCGTAGTCTGATTGGCTGTTCCTTTCGACCCTGATATTCGTGCGCCCTGTTACGTCAAAATCGAAGGAAAAAAATAATTAAAATAACACTCTAACTGAAGCTTAACTAATAAAAATAATAAATTTATGTCTTGAAATAACAAATAAATTTGTTTATTGAATGTTAAATACCTTTTTGTATTCGATTCTCGCACTCAAAAATGAGAACTATTTACCCTTTTTCTCGTAGAACATTTGTATACTGCAAACTTAAGGTCGGTTTAGGTATAGAGGGTCATTGCATGGATAAGTTCAAAACAAAGAATTTAACACATAATTAATGTTTATAGGTGGAAAATTCAATGTGGTGGACTTGTTAGGGTAAACCTCTTTTTAGTTGAAAAACACGTTTAAAATAAATAAATTATATTTCAATAAATAAAAAATGCCTAAATAGTATTATTCATTATATTTGAAATGAATCACTATGCCAAATTTGAAAAAGATTAAAGTAATAGTAAAAATTTTAGAAAAGAATTAAATTTACAAACAAATTTAAAATAGAATTTTGGGTATTCGCCTACCTTAACAATCAAACGACATATTATATATCAAAATATTGGTCTAAGTGTTTTACAGCAATTTAATCAAAGGGTGGCTGTGCACTAGGGTGTATCGAAAAAAACAAGTTTTTGATATCAAATTTGTAATAGTGCGGAAAAGTTGCATTATGTTATTGTTAGTATGTGTGCAAAATTTTATTGATCTGAGTTAATATCTTCAGTTGCCTCTGAGACCATTAATTATGCAAAATTAGCTAATTTCATTTTTTTTCTTAAAAATTATGAAATCGGAATCTTTAATTTTAATAGTGCGGAAAAGTTACCTTATATTATTGTTAGTATGTGTGCAAAATTTTGTTGATCTGAGTTAATATCTTTAGTTGCCTCTTGAGACCATTAATTATGCAAAATTCGCTAATTTTATCGTTTTTTCAATAGTTTTTTTAAAAAAATTAAGAAATTGAATTTTTAAGTCATACCAGTGCCGAATAATTGCCATATTACTCCTTAGAGCGTGTGCAAATTTTTATTGGTGTTGATTAATTTCTTCAGTTGCCTTTGGGGGCTGCATATCTGGCAAAATTAGCGAATTTTGCATAATTAATGGTCTCAGAGGCAACTGAAGAAACTAATCAACATCAATAAAAATTTGCACACGCTCTAAGGAGTAATATGGCAATTATTCGGCACTGTTAATACATAAAAATTCAATTTCTTAATTTTTTTAAAAAAACTATTGAAAAAACGATAAAATTAGCGAATTTTGCATAATTAATGGTCTCAAGAGGCAACTAAAGATATTAACTCAGATCAACAAAATTTTGCACACATACTAACAATAATATAAGGTAACTTTTCCGCACTATTAAAATTAGAGATTCCAATTTCATAATTTTTAAGAAAAAAAATGAAATTAAGGAATTTTACACAATTAATGGTCTGAGAGGCAACTGAAGATATTAACTCAGATCAATAAAATTTTGCACAGATACTAACAATAACATAAGGCAACTTTTCCGCACTATTACGAATTTGATATCAAAAACTTGGTTTTTTCGATACACCCTACTGTGCACATTTTGTACATTTCCTTTCCCTTAAATGTTTTTAAAATCTTTAAATTTACTAATATTAAAATTTTTTGGAAAATCAACTTCTATTAACTGAACTAACTTTTAAACTAAATATGAAAACAAAGTAACTGAAATATAGGATATATAATTTTAAACCAATTTATTCAAACTAAATTCAGGTACAATGGTTGATCATAAAGCTTTCAATATAAAAAAAAGATGACATTATACAAAACCAATACGTACAATAATAGAAGAAGTTGCTAACACATGAAAAATGACACTATAAGATTTGTACTGCCGGTATTTCAACCTGACACTAGTTAAGACTAAACAGTACTGGTTGTCATATGAAATTTTATTTTGTGGTTATGTTGAAACTAACATTAAGCAATTTTAAATGACAATTTCAAGAAAATGTAAGGAACAGGTATGAATAGATACATTTTAACATTGAAGAAGTGAGATGATCAAGTGAACAAAAACTTTAAGATACACATTATTATGTAAATGCACTTTTCATAAAAAAAAAAAAAGAATCTAATATATAATTTTTTTTTCTATACAAAATTTGATATTGTATACAATGTCAAAAAAACAAATTTAATGACTTAAAAAAACTATTAATGATACATTGACTGTTATTATTTCTTAATAAAAATATCATAGGTCTAACTATTTGAGTATAATTCACCGACATTCAAACTTGTGTTGCTTTGGTTTGTCATTCTATGGTAATTTTTTTGCATATTAAGGGCTAATTAGATAGGAATTTAAACCTGTTCCCAGTGAACTATACAGCCCTGAGCACTATTTATTCAGCCTCCAGTTGGGTAAATTAAAAATGGTGTTGTGGTTTTTGGATATTATGTTAGATAGGGCATTTAACGTATATATTCAATTATGCTAATGGGTTTATTTGGTAATTTTAAGACTATTTCATCTTTTATTAGGTGTCTTGTGGATATTAATCCAGAAAGAAGAAATAAAGCTAGCCAAAATGAAAGAAGAAATAAAGCTAGCCAAAATGAAAAAAGAAAACCAGCTTCTTTAACCAAAAAAGTCATTAAATTAGCCAATGAAATCAATGACTTTGACAAAGTTTTTAAACTGTAGATAAAAATATTCTTCTAAAATGACAAAAAAAAAAATTACTTACTATTTTACAGTTCTTATTCATACTACAAAGCAAAGTTTTTAAACTGTTGATAAAATTTTCAAGTAAATAAAAAATGTATGCAAGCTGTATTTAGCGCAAGTTTTTGAGAAAAATTCTTATTTATTATTCTATAGTTATTATTTTGCAGTTATTATTATTTTACAGTTCTTATTCATGCTACAAAGCAAAGTTTTTAAACTCTTGATAAAATTTTCAAGTAAATAAAAAAAAAATGTTTGCAAGTTGTAATTGCTTTCTTATTTATTATTTTGCAGTACAGTTTATTATTATTTCACATTTCTTATTCATTATAAAGAGCAAAGTTTTTAAACTGTTTATAAAATGTTCAAGTAAATAAAACATATATACAAGTTATATTTTGCTATATTATTTTACAGTGTAGGCAAATTCAGACTCTATTTGGAAATCTAATGTCCATTCTTAAGGTATGACACACCTGCGGGGTTTGTTTTATCATGTGGTGGTGTGGCCCGTTTCTGCAGTAAATTCTCTAATCTCGAGAAACATTATTATTTACAACTGTTAATATGGATAGGAGGTCTTTGGTGTGGCGGTATTTTCGTATGGCCTTCACCACTTCGCCAATGAACCACGACCCATCATCATGATCGCGCCACGATGTATATCCTACGAAAAAAATTAATGTAAATAAAAGTACAGTATAAACCTTTTGTAAATCATTCAAGGAACGACCATATATATGATGTAAAAGAGCAACATTATAAAGATGTTTAAATATTAAGTGAATGACATCTATTGAAAACGTTTTAACTCGCTTTGTTATTATTATTTTAATTTCTTATACTCCAGTTAACTTTCAATTAACAAAATCTATCTATAATAATAACAAAAATGAAGTTTTGTGTGTGCATGTATATATGTGTGTGTCTTTTAAATTTATAAACTAATGAACTATAAAACTATGAATTTTTATGATATAAATAAACATTAATCTACTCTCTTTATGACAGTATATAGTTGTTCGAAAATTGACCGGAAATGTATAGGGTGCAATTCCTAAATATTTACCCGGCCCCCACCAATGAAAAACGGCTAACTAATTTGCCGCCCTTTCGGTTGTGCATGAAACCTTGCACTTGTGCTACACAAGAATGTAGTACCTTTAGTTTGGTTTGAATGAATTTACATCTGATTAAAATTACAGGTTCAACTAGTTTTCAATACACATCTTTTTTAGAAGGCAATACATATCTTTTTTAGAAGGCTGTTCATTTTGATAGGTTGTTGCATTATTTTTACAAACTTGATGTTGACCACCAGTTTATACATAACAATTATTGTATTTTGCTTATTTATTCATGGTAAGTACAGGGTGGTTATAAAATAACGCGCGCTATTCGGAGTGGTCTGTAGCTTGAATGAATAATCCAAATGCAAAAAACTTTGAGACATTTACTAATCAAAAAAGGGGGGGGGGAGAATGGAATCATAAAAAAAAAACTCGTCTGTTGATCAGGGTTCTAAATTACGAGGCGTAATTGGATGTATTGGCCGTAATTAGCCATAATTGGCTGCGCCTCGTAATTTAGAACCTTGGTCAAGAGACGAGTTTCTTTTTTGTGATTCCATTCTTTTTCGAAAAAAAAAATCACAAAGTGAATCACAAAAAGCCCTATGCTGAGCTGGTCTCATGCTCAAGTTAAAACATATCCCATGCACGCCAATTTCCCTAATTTAAAAACTCAAGCAAGGAATAATTAACACTTTAATTAGAATTTATTTAATGGTTAATGCCCAAACTAAAAAAAACCTAAACAAACCGGGTATGGTGGAATACGCCATTAGGAAGTCCGACCAGATCGGAATCGTAAACTCCCTTTCCTGGTGGGATTCTGTTTCGTCCGAAGTGGTTGTCCCACTTCTCAGGACTCGTCCTTCATCGGCATGAACAACCACCCCAGGGTCTGTTCTTGCTCCCCTGCACGCCTAAAAACACAAGAAAATACAAAACATTATATTATTATTATAGAAATATTTAAAATTTATAAATAAAAAACTGGTTTCAATAATTACTCACTAGAAAATAAATACCCATTCTTATTTTTATTTATTTATTACACAACACACAACAGATTAAAAATCCAATAACAGGTGTTGGAAGAAAATCAAGGGAAAAAACTTAACTTTTGGTTTTAAAACATTTAAAAGACGTGTTAAAAACATCTAAATCTTCACAAATACTGTTAAAAATTCTGTAAAACTTATAAAGACAAAAGTTATTGGTGTAATTATAGTTTACAAAAACATTTCTAAAGAAGTTATGCCTTCTGAAAATCCGACTAGGTACAGATATTTGTATAGAGCTCAGTATATTTTATTACAGTCAATTAAATTATTACACACTTTAAATAAAAATAAAACACATGACAATTCTCTTCTAGACTTTAAAAGTGGAATACAAAAAAAATTGCGCAGATGAGTAGAGGATACATATTGAGCACTAACGTTATAGCTTTTGTAATATAAATAGTGTGTAAATTTATATTGAACCTGTTCAATAACATTACTTCTATTGTCATAGTAGGGATCCCAAATGATGCTGAAATATTCGAGATTGGAGCGTACAAGACTGAAATATAAAGATTTCAAGGCAAGTTGATTAGTAAAAATTACCGTTTCTTCGCAAAGACTGTCAGGCATGAGAATTTTCCGCTTTTTTGCGGATTTCCGCTTTTTTCCGATTTCTTGACGTTTTCCGTTTTTTTTTTTTTAATTTCTGTTTTTGTTCGAAAAATGGAAACTGAATAGTAAAATTATTTTGATCACCTCAACAAGTGCGAAAATACGTCTTGAATGTCATTTATTGTCACGGTAAATCTTCTCTACGCTTAAATTTTCTTATCGGCATTATGTTTCGGTCTCGAGTAAAGAAGTTGCGAGATCAGATCCAATGCGCGGATTATGTCTTCAATCTAAAGTCAAATCTGTAATTTTTTTAGCACGCTTTCTAGTAAACTTTCCACATCACATCGGCATATGCTTCCGATGTAAGCCGATGTTTTTATAGGATAAATTACAGAACACTTTCGAACCTATTATTTTTATAGTGTAGTTAGAAGGATCGTTCAACCAAACTACGACGCATCGTAATATTTGCTAGCTGGCGGCGAAATCGCCGTACATGGTAACCTCCTTAAAAAAGCACTCGCTTAGCATGCGGAAGGTCCCTTTGGCTAGTTCTAATTCAAACTTTTATAAGCAAAAACAAATAATTTTCTTTAATCTTCTTTTGCAGATTTGATAATTGATCTTTATCGTTTGCTTTTTTTTTGAACTTAGAACAATAGTGATGAACTTTTTTAATAAATATCTTTTTGCAGTCACAAGTTTACATTTCGAAAAATAAATTAGTAAAATAGTTGCTTTTAAAATAAAAGCGAAAATTTGCATATTTTTTATGCAAATTTCGATTTTTTTTTATGCATCTTTCTTCCCAAAAATATAACGAATCATCAAAATAACTTTATTGTGCTATTACAACAATCCAAAGTGACTTATTACACAAAAATAAATATTTTTTCAAGAATTTTATTTTTCTTTTAAATAAAGTTTCTCGTACGTTTGATGTCATGGCAACAGTGAAAATATTGAATAAAAATGGAATTCGCATGTTATTTCAATGTAGATTAAAATTTTAGTTATTTAAATTTTAAATAAACTTCTAATTAAAATTTTTAATGAAATTTGGAATGTAGCCTAAACTGATTTTTTGCTTCAAAATGACGTATCCCACTTGTTTGTGAGACTTGCGGTTCATTTTGTGAAAGTGGGTGACAGGCAGACAGAACGATTATAAAACCTTCCACTTTTTACGTTATAAACGTAGTGTGAAAGCTAAAATTCATTTTTAAATATTAATAATATATAAATATAATTATATCCGATACAAGACAAACAAACCTGAATCAGGAAAATCTTGGGCTTCCCAGCCAAAGTTGGGCAGTTTGAGCCCGTAAATACTTGAAATATTTGCTGCAACTCATATTCGACGTCATAAGCCGCCACTTTCCCGCCCGTGAGTTAGAATTGCAATCACAACGCTCCCAAATCGGGAATGGTCGATGCGTGAAACTGAGGGGAAAAAAAACATTTTAAATAAAGCTTAGGTGGGGTAAATGAGAGAAATTGATTAAAATCTGTAAGCTATATTACTTCTTCGCAATTCATTCAAAATTTGACGCCATGTCAGGTTTTGGAATGATCGAACTGTATAGCCTAATTCTGAAAACACGTAGTTTAGGTTGGCTGTATCCAGTCTTGATCCGGGCCTATCCGGCCACCCGGTGCTGGGGTGGAATGTCTGCAAAAACACATAAAAGTAATCCAGTATAAACAAACATGACACATTTCTTTTGATAAACATAAGCATCTCAAATGTTTAAAAATTATATTTCCAAAGAAGATGGCTATACAGTATACATGGCTCCTCCATACTTAAAATTTAAAAAATTATGACTTTTAATTAAGGGTGCTCATCACCCCCATTCCCTGTCCTCCTTCGGTCGGGCTTGCTAATGGTAAGTCTACGGGGAAAAAATGGTTTTTGTTCCAAAAAAAGCAATGAAATTATAGGAATATTTCGATGCGGGTTTTTTTTAAATTCATGAAACTCCAATAAAGTTGTGCTTATAGAGGTTATTTTTTAAAAAACTTTATTCAATTTTTTTTAATCTAAATTTTTTCTATTAAAAAAGGTAAATAACGTTTTTAAAAAAAATAACCTCTAAAAGCACAACTTTATTGGAGTTTTATGAATTTAAAAAAAAACGCATCAAAATATTCCTATAATTTCAATGCTTTTCTTTGGAACAAAAACCATTTTTTCCCCATAGACTTACCATTAGCAAGCCCGACCGAAGGAGGAATGGGTATGGGGGTGATGAGCAGCCTTAAGACTTTATGCATGCTATTTTGGATTTTTGAAGTAATATAAGTAAGAGTATTTTATACTTTAGAAAAAGCAGGAATAATAACATAAATTTAATATCCTTAAATGGATTAAATTGTTCATATACTTGGATCAAGTATAATTTTTTTTTCCATGCGAAGAACGGATATTTATTTGCCAGTAGTGATATATAAAAGGAAAGAGTTTCGCTGTGCCCATTTTATTAATAGAAGATATTTAATAATAAAAGTTTTTAACAATTTTTTTAAGGACTATTAAGGAACAAGATTTTCATTTGCCCGAACCCAAGTATTAACATACTACCCAATGAAAATCAGTTAATCTATTACAGAAGCTTAATGAACAAGAGATACAATGTCAGCATTTAATCAAAACAAAAAATCTAGTTACTTCATGGCCAAATATTAGGCAATGGCCCATCAATTCACTGTGCATGTGTGTGCATTCACTTGAGTTTCCACCCCAGCGCTTGATGGCCCGGGTACAGCATCATCAAGTTGGCTATCAAACAAGAAACAAGTATTTTAGAATTATGAATTTGTTCAAGGCAAAATCGAATTTTGAAGTGAAATGAAAATTATACTATATTTTAAAAATTTTAATAAAATAATTATAATTTAATAAACACACCTTGATGATTGAATGCTTCCATTGAATTCCATTCCTTTTTGAAGCTCCAGCAGAACGTGTGTTTTTAGTATATCATTTGCAATTATCCTTCCTTGAAAAATCACCCCCTAAAAATGTGAAATTTTCAATATTTTGTCAAATTTTAGGCCCTATGCGCGACCAGAAGATATCACCTAATCTCAACCAAATTAAAACACAATGTTTTAGGCTCTTACATACAAAATATGTAGTATTATGTTATTGGCCATTATTGTCAGAAGAAAATTTTTTTATGGACAATCAGTTCAACTACTATTAGTTTCGGAGAATTCTTGACGTCGCATCGCCCACGACTGTTCATGAAATTTTCCCATATCAAAATTGTTTAAATGAATAGTTGAGATCTTAATCAGATGTAAATCAATCACCTGTAGATTGCCGAAATCGTAAAGTAAAATTTAAAAATCAAATTTGCATTTAAGATTTTCATCGCCCAGCTCCATTTACGTCACACAAAAAATGATGATGGAAAATTTCGCCGATGAGCAACAACTGTCATCAAGTCTTTCTTCCCGACAGAATCGAATTGGAGCGTTTTATTATTTTAGAAATACAGCTTCAGTATTAATTATTTGTTGAACAAAAAGGAAAAATTATGATCGCCACATTTGGCAACTGGGGTTCAATATTTAGGTAGCCACTTTCGATGCAATAGTCTCCAGTTGGCGACCGCTAATCTAGAGCTTTAAACGAGGGGTTGGTGTATTTAGAAAAAATATTTTAGATCAATAGACTAAAATGTTTAATTTTTTAATACACTAAAAATGTATATTTATCTTACCTTTGTCTTTGTGGGGGGTCCATATGGAGTGAACAGTAGTTGCCACTGGGGAATGCCTAAATGGGCCAAAGCAAGTCTATAATAGGACACAAAATCCGAGGTCAAGTAATGGAAGTCCAATGCTCTGTCTAGAAACCTCACGGATGGCTGATGAGAGCTGCCATCCCCACTGGAATCTGAAAAATGATAAATAAAAAACATAGTGAATAAATAAACACGCTTTTTTAGCAACACATATGAAAATACCACAAAATGCTTTTAATTTCTAATATCATGTAGATTGTAAATAATAATATTATAATATATAGTAATATAGGGGCCTACCCAAAATAAAAACATCAAAACTGCCATTCTTTTTAAAATAGTAGCATTTAAATTGATTTAGAATGACTATATTTAGTTCGCTAAAGTTTTTATTCTACACATTGTTACGCATTGTGTTCATTGGAGAATGTGACAAGCTCGATAATTTAAAAAGTTGTATGAAATATAAAGTGGAATGTTTATCACGTTTTACTGTTTATCATGTTATTCGAATGTTTATCACGTTATTATATGACTGTTCCCAGGGCCGGATTAGAAATCAAGCGAAGAGGCCCCGTCCATTTTTAGGGCCCACAGCTCCTCAAGTGTTCCCCTGGAATTTAAGGGTTATTATAACTACTTTATTTATTTTGCTCAGCAACCTAATGCAAGTCATCAAATTGAGACCAGCTATTATATGCCTGTTCCCAGGGCCGGATTAGGAATCAAGCGAAGAGGCCCCGTCCATTTTTAGGGCCCCACAGCTCCTCAAGTGTTCCCCTGGAATTTAAGGGTTATTATAACTACTATATTTGTGAAATTATATTACTATATTTATTCCCTTATCAAATTGCAATACTTCATATTTAATTGCTTGTTAAAAGTAAATACCTACGTCTGGGCATATTTTTCGTTTTTTGAAAAAAAGATTTAGATTTATGCTGGTAAAACGACCCGAAAATTTGATTTCCAATACATTTTTGGGCTAATTAGTTTTTATATGAAGGACCAAATAAAAGGGGAGGGGGACCTTAAAAATTCGTTTTTTGGGGCCCCGTCAAAATCTATTGCCTACAGGCCCTTACACTGCCTAATCCGGCCCTGACTGTTCCATATTGTATTTAAAAATTAAATCTAAGAACATTTCAGATTCCTTTTCAATATATTAAAAAATAGAATAAATAGATAAAGATAGAAGAAAAAAATAACCTTTTCTTATAGGGTAAACTAAGCATACTTTTCCGGCTCCAAGGCAGTCTTCCAACACAAAAATTTTACATCCGTCTTTGAACTTGGGCTTTGCATGACTTTCACATATTTCTGAAATAAATTCGGTCACATCAAAATACAGTAGACGCCGCTTAATGTGATCACATCGGGACGAACGTGATTTGATAACAATAACCGATTGATTACAATACACGAAAAAAAAGTTAAAACTAAAAGTTTACTAAAAAATGATTTTTTTGCATATGTATTAAAATAAAAATAAATTTTAAATTAGGAGTTGTTGCTGTAAAACTCTGTAGTATTTAAAAGAAATTAATGCGCACTAAAGAAAAAGAATTACTAGTGAGTTGAATTTTCTTTCATATTTAATTATGAACTACAGAAAACAATACAAAATGCAAAAGGTTAATTATTAACAGAAAAATAAATCATCAATTGTCGATTGCTTAGCATTCTTTCGAAGCAAGTCACTTAAAAATCGCTCATAAACATAATGTTTATGAAAGTGTTCCGCGTTGCCTTGTTTTGCACACCTAGATGTAAGATTCGAAGTGCCTCCCTCATCTGAGCGGAATTTTGTTCTCGATAGCACTTTTAGGTTCATCATTGGCACCAGAATCTTGTGACGAAGCTTGATCTTTGACACTTATGGCTTTGCAAATGTCCTCATCAGTTAACGAAGTAGAAGTCGCAACCTTCTCGTCGATCTCCATCCATGCTTCAAAATCCTCAGCATTCACATCGGATTTCTTCGGGAAATTTACATATAAACCGATAACAATAAGCGAACATTTGATTATAATAAACGATGATATTTCAATGTATTTTGATATAAGAGGACGGGACTAAGCAATTTTGATAACATTTCACGATTGATAACATTAACCGTGATCACATTAAGCGGCGTCTACTGTAAATGCAAGACAAGAATTTAAGGGAGACTTCTTAAGACAACTTGATTTTGAAGAATTTTTGGTTCTCTTAATCTAGGGCAATTTAAATAATATTATAATAAAAGAACATTTATAAGCTATTATAATAGCTAATAAATAATTTATTAAGAGGTTGCTTTGATGAATCAGTTCAATGAATGAAAAATAAACTTAAAAAAAAAAGAGTTTAAAAAAAAGTTTGTAGCTAGAAATACTTTGTGTTGTTGCTCTCAAAATATAAATCTGTGAGTAAGATAATCAAAAAATCTTCACAATCATTTTTTCATCACAAAATAATATTAAATCAACTTGAATAACAATTTTAAATGCTACAAACAAACTGCTTAAATTTTGGGAAAAGGCATTTTTAAAAGTTGATTTGATTTTGTTTTCCATGTAAGCAGGCAGTGAAACGAAAACAAAATTAAAAATTCATGACACATAATAATTATTCTTCAAATAAAATAATTAGTTTAAGAGCAAGCAGATTATCAAAAAACTCTGATTAAAATTTAAAAATGTTTTAAAGAAATTAAATAACAAAAATTTCAAATATGTGTAGATATCTTAATTCTTAAAACTCTGGTTCCCTTTCAGGTACAATAGACTCCCGCTTAACCGGCCTCCGTTTAACCGGATCTCCGCTTTAACCGGGCTGAAAATTTCCACCCTTAGAGTGTAAAAATACCTAAAATTACAAGTTTTTGGTTATATTTCAATTGGTTTTCAGTGTCGCACATGTTTCAAAAGCGTGTTTTGTTGGGGGGGGGGGGGCACTTGTGGACATTGGAAGGCTGTGGGGATCGACCGTCAAGTCGTCGAATTTCCAAACTTCAACAAAAAAAAAAACTCAGAATTTTTTAAAGGTATGTAATCAAAACTGCAAAATACTAATATATAAAATAATCTGAAAAATGACATCTTATTTCAATTGTACATGTATTTCATGAGGCAAATATCATCAATAAATAGAAGTGCAATCAAATAAACATCTAAATTTCAATTTATTTAATTTCTCCGGTTTAACTGGATTTTCGTTTAACCGGCTTACCATCGGTCCCGTTTAAGCCGGTTAAGAGGGAGTCTACTGTAATGAAGATAGAAAACAACATATTTAGCAAAATATGATTAGGTTCATTTTTAGTCTACAAGGCAATATATACCCAAAAATCTATATGTTTTGAGAGTTAACATGTAAGCAGAATACCTTCAGAGTCACTTTCAATGTCCAGCAAGCTTGGTACTTCAGAATTAACACTTTGCCTTTTTGGACCAATGCTTTTTAAGTGACTTAAGCGGGATACTTCAATCACACCACAGGGTACTGTTTCACCTTTAAATAAAAATATTTATTAAATTTTTTTAGAAACTACTAATTAATATTTTATTTGACTACAAAGGCTGATTTAAAATAATTGAAATCGCAAAATAAAAAACTTCATAAAAATTAGATAGATAAAATTTAAATGTGAATTATGATAGGTAGGTAGTAGAGTCAATCAATAGCGACTTGCACTAGAATGTACTAAAGAGTTATGACAACCTGTAGTTTTGGCAAGGTGGCTGAATGTCTGACTTTATTACCCAATAGCAATACATGCCTATTAAGAAAATGTAAATTAGCCAATCGAATCCATCATAAAGAGTAGCTGGTGAATGCTGAATTTTTATACAGCTAAGTTGTTGTTTGTTTAGTTTTAATTATCGTCGCACTAGAGCTACGCGAGGGCTATTGGCTATGAGCGTCGTATTTTAAAACCAGTCAAGTACAAGCCGACACCTGAATAGGCACCCAACGCAACCGTTAAGGGCGACATCCTACACAGCGTTGGGACATTGGAGAATATTTAACGTGCACCTCCTCTTCAGGGAGTATTATTTGTCGGAAATTTTTGGCTGCACGGGTCGTTTATAGGTCGGCAGTTATTTTGGCGATGCCCGGATCCGAAACTAGGATATTTCCCATGCTAGGCAAGTGCCTAACCGACTGGACTCCCCAGCCTCTACAGCTAAGTTTTCATAACTCAAACTACTTACATAGAACAGATATCTAGTGACTTTAATCGGTAGGTAAGAAACAGGTTTTTAGGACATGTACCTCTTTGTTTCCAAAACCATTTTATTTGGAGTCCATCAGTAGCCAAATAAAAGTTTTTCAAGTCTTGTGGGAGGATGCAGGAATTTTTCTGAAAGAAAATGAAAAAATATTCAATCCTGCAACTTTAAATAGAGCTGCAAATATACAATTGGTAAAAAAGAATATAATGATAAAAAAAGCTTTTAATAACGGCTTTATAACTGTTTAATGAAAATGAATTTATTGATAAAGATTTACACGTATGACTTATGACATTGGAGGGGAGCTGCAACCAGGGGTCTATTGTACTGTCCCCAAGAAATAAATCCCTCTCTCCTATAAGAAGAGCCCCGTTGCCGAAGCAAAATTCAGCAAGGATCTGATTGGAATATCCTGGAGTTCCCAGGGCTCAAGCAAATGTTGCCCTAGATGCTCAAATCTATGCGCTGCATAATTTTCGCAATCACAGAGAATGTGAGTGGCCGTTTCGTCCTTGTCTCTACAGCCCCTGCATGTGGGGTCATTGAGGACCCTCATAAGGGTAAGATACCTTTTAAGGGCGCAGTGACCAGTGAGTAAACCTACGGCCGGCGTTACAGTTACGGCTAAGCCCGAGAAGCTCATTGTGACGGGAGCTGGGGCAACTCGAGTTAAGTTCTCTGGCTTGTCTTTGATTGGTGAGTCGACGCCAATCGGTGTACTGTTGATCCCTGAAAATGGATAGGACAGTACCTCTGATAATATCATTGGAAATACCCAGAGCTGGCTCTGGACCGACAAATAAGGTACTAGAACCCGACTAATCAGCCATCTCGTTGCCTGGAATTCCTGAATGACCTGGAACCCAGAACAGTGTAACCTGGTTAGCGGTTACAAGGCTACAGAGAAGAGTGTAGCATTCCCAAACCAAAGGTGAGGTGAATTTGGATTTAAGCAGAGCTAGAAGAGCTGCTTGGCTATCAGAGCAAATAGAAATAGATCTATTGTGATAGCCCCTATGCAGACAAATGTGGCAGCACATAAGTATTGCAAAGATTTCAGCTTGGAAGACTGTTGAGTAGCTACCAAGGGGGTATGATTTACACGTAACTTAAAGACAGAATTTTTTTTTTATGTATGTCATCGATGTTGTATGTGACTTCCTTTGTTGACACAGACAACATATATGTATTGGCCTGTCCGTAACCGAGTGGTAAAGCCATTAGCCTCAGGATTCAACCTTCTCATGTTCGAATCCCACCTACTACCAGTCATCCTATAAATTGGATATGTGTATTGGAAAGAGTAGATAAAATCCAACTCGCGATGGATGGGCCCGAGAGTACACAGGGACAGACATGCTCATTAAATCTGTGGAGTCAAGAGTCTCGACGGCGTCAGCGTACGATGTCGCTCGAAGTTCTGTTGGGTGCCCGCTCAGGTGTCGACCTCGTCACTTGACCAGGGTTCTAAATTACGAGGCGTTATTGGCTGTGTTAAAGCTCCTAAAGGAGGCTAGAAAAAATCAGCCAGAAACGATTACAGTACCATTACCATATGTATTGGTGGTAGTGCATTCACGCCATAAATGCCCGATTCGCATTTTTCGAATGCCCTTTAAAAATTAGAGTTGTATTATATTAATGCCATGATTCAATAGATTTTCCAGATATTATTTTTGTAAATAAAATTACCAAATATTTTAATACAATAATTCATGAATTTCTTTTAATATTAGGATGGCACATTAATATTACATTCATAGAATTGAATTGTGATTTAACTAAGGCCAGAGTTACAGGCGCGCAACCACGGGGGGGGGGGGGGGGTCAAAACCTCCCCCAGAACCCGTATTAGAGTCAAATTTTATTATTTTTTTAACAATAAAAATATTGCCAAAGTAGAAAAAATTCCATAGAGAAATACCATGGAATAGTAAAACCGTGCGCTTTCACCCACTATCATCCCTATGATGGGCGTAGCGCACGGTTTTACACTCTTGTCTTGAGAAATACCACTTCGCGTTGAAAAAGAAATTCTAACTCTATAGATCCAAAAAAAAAAAAAAAACCACGCGTATTCTGGTAGAAAGATGTCTGGCTCCTTTCTTTTTCTTCTTTTTTATGAGTTGCTTTAATATGGTGTATTCACAAATCAGCAATAATTCTTATACTCTCAACTCTCATCGGTAATAACTCATACGATATTGCGCAGTTTACAGGAAATGGGGTGAGGTGGAGTCTTTATGTCGACGATTATACTCTGAAATCAAAGATATTATACTCGCACGTGTTATCTTAAGATGTATATTATTTCTATCTTTTATTTTAAGGTTATTATGTTAATACAATACGTGTAAGCAGGAGGTTTTGTTTTTGCGATTTTACTCTGGAAAACAATGTACAATTACGTTTCATTAGAGGAGGATATTAAAAGATAGAGTTATATTGGTTTCTACATTTAATCAATGTAAGTAAGTTATAATTTATAACATTTACTGATTCGCCTCAATAATATTAAACAATATATGTAATGCGTTAAAAATGTTGTGTGAAGTTGCTGAACTTAAATATTTGTAAAGGTGGTATTTTATCGACTGGCGCTGAGTGAAATAATTGAGATTTACAATTAATATTGAGAGAGATGTACAAGATAAATTTAATTTCTATAATTCCAGCCACCGCTCCAAGAGCGGCATTCCGGTTGATGAGATGATAACTTTATTGACAATTTAATTATGAGTTGCATATTTCGATAGCGATACTTTTCTATAATAACCTTCAAGGTTTCAGGTTCGGGTCCGGGCATCGCCAAAATAACTGCCGACCTATAAACGGCCCGTGCAGTAAAAAATTTCCAACGAATAGTACCCCGTGTAGAGAGAGTGCACGTTAAATATGCTTCCCAAAGTCCCAACGCTACTTACGCGATGTCACCCTTAACGGTTGCGTTGGGTGCCTATTCAGGTGTCGGGCTCGTCACTTGACTGTGGTTTTAAAATACGACTCCAATCGCTGGCTATCCCTTATGTAGCTCTAGTGCTACGATATTTGAAACCTAACCTAATCAACGAAGTCCATCGACAATAACCGGGCGCGTAGCTTTAGTGCGACGATAATTTTAACTAAACTATAATAACCTCCATTTCATAATGTTGATTTTTTTTTGTCCTGTTAAACTTGTTGTGGAGAAACCCTCAAATATCAATTTTTAGCGCATTTTGTCGATCATCTGCTGAGATACGGACTTTTGAAAAATGATCATTTTTGACGAATTTCGGCCATCTTGGATTTGACACTATGCACTAAAACTTCAATAACTTGAGAATTAATTGGTCAAATTTAACAATTTTGGTGTCCATTTGAAGCTATTTATATGAGAAATATAAATCTAGCATTTAAAAGAAGTTTTAAAAATTTTTTACTTAAGTTTTAGAAGGAAAATTAAAAAAATCAGTGTTAAAATTTTAAAAATTTCAACAGGCTGTAAAAAAAATAGGTATATTTTTTTTCTTCGAAACTTGGTGAAAACATTAATCAATATGTGTTCTTTAAGTACAAAAAAAATTGGAGAGGTAAAATTGCTTAAAAGCTAGAAAAGAATTTTTTTGTAACCCGTGACATTGAGTGCTACGACTGCAATAAATTGAGAAATATTTCTTCAAATTTCACAATTTTTGTGTCATTTTGAAGCAAATTATATGAGAAATATAAATCCAGTGTTTAAAAAAGGTTAAAAAATGTTTTATTATAATTTTCGAAGGAAATAGTAAGAAAAAAACTCTGTTAAAAATTGTCTAAATTCAATATGCTTAAAAAATATATACCCATTTTTCCCCACCTGAAAATTGGTGAAAACATGAATCAATATGTGTACTTTAAGTACAAAAAAAAACAGAGGTAAAATTTCTTAAAAACTAGAAAAGAATTTTTTCGTAACCCATGATATTGAGTTACAAAACTCACAGATGTAGGAATATGCCAATGAAAATGTTTCTAAAAAGTAAAATTTTCATTATCATGTTAAGTTAACTTGATTTAAGCACTAAAAAGGTTTTTATAATACTAAAAGTGTAATTCGATCCAATAATTTTACATAAATTGAATATCACATTCCTGTCCAATAAGTTTTCATTTCCCTTACACTGTGTTTTGCATGAAGTAGCAGAATAAAGTCTTTAATCCACATGGTAAGTTATTAAGGAAAAAGCTTTTAACATCTGCCTAATTTCTTCAAAACCTATGACCACTGGAAATTAAATCATTCAACAAAACCTCAAAAATCAAAACAAGTCATCACTAAATCATGCCATTTTTCAGTAATAAAAACAAACAATCCATAGGCAAAAGGTGCAGGGATTGTTTATATTAAGTAATGCAGAATTGAAGTTTGTTTTTTCTGAGAGGCACTTCTAACTCTTTTGATATACTATTTGTCACTAAACTGCTTTGCTAACTGTGAAAATTCTGAAACCATATTACACACTATTATTTAGCTCTCCTTTGTTAGATTGTTAAATGTTGAGAACATACAATATCACCCCTGATGTAACTAAGTCGATTGAACACTTCTTTGAAAAATTCAGGGAGGAATATAATATTTCTTCTCAATGTTAAAAATGATATGTACTTAGATCTCATTTGTCAGTACTAAAAATTATTTTTTAGAAACTTTTCAGTGTCATATATTCTTACATCTGTGAGTTTTGTAACTCAATATCATGGGTTACGAAAAAAATCTTTTCTAGTTTTTAAGAAATTTTACCTCTCTGATTTTTTTTGCACTTAAAGTACACATATTGATTAATGTTTTTACCAATTTTCTGGTGGGAAAAAATGGGTACATATTTTTAAGCATATTGAATTTAAAAAATGTTAACTGAGTTTTTTTTACAATTTCCTTCAAAAGTTAAAGTAAATAATAAAACATTTTTTTAACCTTTTTTAAACACTGTATTTATGTTTCTCATATAAATAGCTTCAAATAGACACCAAAATTGTTAAATTTGAACAATTCTCAATTTATTGCAGCCGTAGTGCTCAATATCACGGGTTACAAAAAAATTCTTTTCTAGCTTTTAAGCAATTTTACCTCTCCAATTTTTTTTTGTACTTAAAGAACACATATTGATTAATGTTTTCACCAAGTTTCGAAGGAAAAAAAAATATACCTATTTTTTTTACAGCCTATTGAATTTTTTTAAATTTTAACACTGATTTTTTAAATTTTCCTTCTAAAACTTTAGTAAAAAATTTTTAAAACTTCTTTTAAACGCTAGATTTATGTTTCTCATATAAATAGCTTCAAATGGACACCAAAATTGTTAAATTTGACCAATTAATTCTCAAGTTATTGAAGTTTTAGTGCATAGTGTCAAATCCAAGATGGGCGAAATTCGTTAAAATTGATCGTTTTTCAAAAGTCCGTATCTCGGCAAATAATCGACCAAATGCGCTAAAAATTGGTATTTGAGAGTTTCTCCACTAAAGGTTTAAGTGGTAATTTTTTGAAAAAAATCTGTGACTAGTCGGCAACAAATTTTCCTAAATTTGGGTGATTTCACATGGAATGACCCTTGTTTAATATCTTGTCCTTTTAAATTTATTTCTTGTTGTACACTTTTTGCTGACGTCTCTGTTTTATCCATATTTTATAATTGACCTTGCTGGGTTTTTATGTATTTAAAAAATTTTATTCCTCGGTTTTTTTATGTTCTTTTTTTTTTCTATTAGTGATCTGTCTTGTTTTTGTCTTCTACCTGTAAATGGACTTGTTCTGTATGGTAGTAGTATGACATTTGTAGGGGGGCAAAATAAGCCGAGCACTGCGATCAGAGGTCTATTGTACTATTAGTAGTAGTAAATAATTAATGATTTGCAATATTTTGAATTTTGATGTAATATTTTCAGTTTAAAAATGTAGTTAGAATGGTTAGGCTTTCATGTCAAATGTTTTTTTTTAATATCTATTTTTCATTCTCAAAAGCAGAAAAAAGTATATGAAGATATGATAGCGTGCAAGGAACTGCGGCGATTATTTTTTCTTTTTTTTAACGGTTTTTGTCTGAATGCTAAATATAATTCCAGAAACGGCTGCTTTGTTCTGTTTTTATTAGATTTTAATTGTTTTCAATATTTAAAACATGTTTTACACACCATAAATTGTTTGATATTTAATATAACTTCATAAATTCTTTTTTTAAAACTTATTTTACTTCGGAGATTCGGGTTGTACGACTTCGCAAACTAAATCAAAAATAGGAAATAACTCCGTTGAAGTTTGAAATATTATAAATCATTTAATTATTTTATTGTTGATCTTTAACTTTTAAATGCCGTCCGAATAAATTTATAATTTTTGTTTCAATAAATTACTATGCAATTAGTTTCATATTCAGAATATTTTGAATTTTTGGCTAATTAAATAAATGTTAAATTTATATTTACGCTTATCTATTCTTATACAATGATACTTAATATTTGGAACTTATCATTTAATTTCTGTACAACAAATCAGGATATTTAAATCGCCCAAACAATTAAATTTTTAAAAATTATATTCTATATTTAATGGGAATGTTTCGTATGATGTCACGCTCTCCGAACTCCGATTTCATTGGTTGTTCCGTTTTCAATTAACGATCTGAATGCGGAAAAAGGAACTTTTATTTCTATGCAGGTTTTTTAAAAAATGATTAAAACATCCTACAGCAAAGCAAGAAGATGACATTTAAAAAAAATAACAAGTAGTATATTCTTGGAAAACTCATGTTCGAATACCAAAAACAAAAGTAATTCGAGAAAAATGAAAACAAAACCACGGAGCTTTTGACAGACCCGACGTGAAACAACCCCATTGATTTGTTCCTATTACACTAATTTTCTGTTTGAAAAATAAAACATTAATTTTCTATTAAATAATACAATCATTAGTTTTGTAAAATGAAAGCTAACTAGTAACTAGTAATAATAAATTAATAGTCACCGTATTACCATGAAATATTTTAAATAATTTTAATGAAATATTTAATAATTAATTTTAATTAAATAATTAATTTTAATTGAACAATTAATTTTAATTAAATAATTAATTTTACTTGAACAATTAATTTTTTTTAAATAATTAATTTTATAAAAAAAATATAAACTGAAAAATTATATTGAAAAGTTGAAACCCCCCCCCCCCCAGAATTTTTTTCTAGTTGCGCCCCAGCAGAGTTAATGCGAACCCACATTTTTGACGTTCAGGAAAAATAATAAACAGGAAACTCAAACCAAAAGTAAGCTTAGAGCCAAAATTATTAAACCTTTGCAGAACTAGTTATGAAATTGAAGTATGTTGAAGCCCTTATTCAAAAGATAGATATATTATGAACTTAGGTTAACATTTTGTTAAAGGTAGAAATTTTATAATGCAGTATTCTTGCAGATTTTCGCATTGGTTTTTTCAAACTTAAGAGTAAACAAGAACATTGTCTATGCACAAGTAAATATGCTGCATAAAAAAAAAAAAATTAGCAACCCATCTCTTGTTCCAGCTAAAACAATCTTCCATTTAATGTGATGAACATTTATTATGCAGTGCACATATAGTGAATTTTGTAATTAAACACTTACTTGCTCCCAAGCAGTAAGAGCGGCTTCTTGCACACGAGTTTTCTCAGAAATTACAGTTGATTTCACACAGGGTAATTTTTCTAGAAATATAAAATTGCATAAAGAGGATTTAAAATCACGTAATCAGGTTACTGAATGCTTCGCGCTGTAATTTTTCAATTACTTATGTAACTATCTGAAACACATTAGTAATAAAATTATACACATACATACCAAAAAATTTCGCAATTCCTAATGTTAGATTTTCAATGAAAGGGCTTCGATCCATAGGACTCTTTGTTGTTATTCTCGTTCGGATAAATTTGTGATTTTTATTTTTAAAACTTACAGAAATTAACCAACTCACAAAACTTAACTTATTTTTTGTTCTGTTCTGGGTTTTTTGTAGTAGTAGTAGTAGTAGTATATATTTTTGCGATATGTGCTCGCCGGCTAGGCTGCTTCATCGCAATGATCAATCTCGGATTCTATTGGCCTACAGAATCAAATAAAAAATTTAGAAATCTTTCATAATTGTTTCGATAAACCTAATAATCATTTTTGCCTTATGTGAATCATAACCATCATCACTGAAAAAATTAAACAACCAAGGAAAATGAAGGGGAATGCAGCCGATTCCTTGTCTAAGTTTGACTCTTTCATTATCAAACCGGGTGCATGCAAGGAGGATGTGCTCAATAGTTTCTTCAACATTACAGGTAGCACACAGGGGCGACGGGACAAGGCCCATGCGATAGAGTTTGGCTTTGGTAGGGAGAGACTTAGTTCTGAATCTGGCGAGATAGATATCACCAGATCTATTCGAAGGAAGGAATCTAAGTTCTTTTGGGGTAGAAGTAATGTAGGAAAAGGAATCAGAGTATTTACAGTCGGACCACACTTTAGCCGCCATTTCACGAAAATTGGTCCTAAGGCGGTGGAAAATGTCTTCAATTGTAATCAGCTCAACAACTAGCTGAGAAGGGGCGTTTTTGGCTTTTGCGTCAGCCAGTTCATTTTCATAGATGCCCACATGAGCAGGGGTCCAAATGAAGAGAATTTTATTGAATGCGTCGGCGGAGGAAACAAGCAGATCATTGATCAGAGCGATCACGCTAGGGGACTTAGGGTTGATCGTGCTAAGGGCATTTAACACAGAGAAACTGTCAGACAGAATAATATAGTCTTGTTTTCCCTTGATAAAGGTTTTAATAGCAATATAAATCGCTAAGGCCTCGCCAGTGAAAACAGAGCAAATGCCAGGGACCTGACCGGCAACCGAGACATTTCTAGTCGTATCGATTGCTGCAATGTTTGTTGATGAAGAGTTTTTTGAGGCATCTGTGGCCACAAAGGTCCAGTTCCCCTCCAGGCTGTTTTTAAACTCCAGATAGGAGGTTTGAATGACAATATCTGGGAGAGATTTGTTTTGAAACGGGAGGTCATTCAAGTGGAAGAAGATTTGCTTACTAGGGTTGAAGTCAAATTTGTTGGAAATAATTTGATCAATATTTATTCCTAAATCGGAGGGAACCCGTCTCATGAGGCTACCAAGCGAAGGACATCTTTTGAGTCTCGGGATGGCCGAAGACTTTCGGAAAAGGTCAATAAGTGGACTATTTTGGTATAAAGAGCACTGTTTGAAAAAGAACTTGGAAGCGAGCCATCTATGGCGATCGCGAATGGCGGATTCGTTGATTTCTGCGTAGAGGAGAGGAATAGGAGTCCAAATGGGGAGACCAGTAGCAAATCTGATTGCTCTGTTGTACAGAACTTCTAAAATCCCATAGTCGGTTATGGAAGCACCAAGGAAAACGTGGCATCCATAGTCGAGAGAACTACGGATTGTGGAATTGACAATTTGAATGAGATGCCATGAGCGAGTCCCCCAATGCCTGGAAGCAATGCATTTGAGAGAGTTTAACTTGCGGATGGTTTTTTTCTTAAGAAAATTAAAATGAGTCTTGAAGGAAAGATTGCTAGAAAAGTAGACACCAAGGATTTTAATGTCTTGGACGATCGGGATATTAGAGCCCATGATATGGAATGGTGTGGAAATATGTGAGCGTCTGTTAGAAAAGTTAATACTCTCGCATTTAGCAGGTTTAATGTCGAGTTTCCAAGTAGAACACCAGTTACTGATTTTGTACAGGGTGAATTGTAGTTTGTCAGTAACTCTATTAAAGTCGTCGCCTTGGCAAAAGATGAAAATATCATCTGCATAGACGAGACAGTCGACATTATGGGGGATGATATCGAAAATATCCATCATATAGATGGTAAAGAGAAAAAGGACTGAGAACACTTCCTTGAGGAACTCCTTTAGAGGAGTCTTTTAGATCTGAGGATTTGTCCCTCCATGACACTTGGATCTTCCTGCTGGATAAGAATTTAAAAATCCAGTTTGCGATCTTACCCTTGATTCCCAATTGTAGGAGTTTCACCATCAAACCGTCTCTCCAAACAGAGTCGTATGCCGCTGCGATATCTAATTTGATGAGGACGAAGTACTGCTTGTTATTTTTAGCATGAACAATTTTATGGTGGATAATTGAAAGGGCGTATGAGCAATCTTTGTGCGGGATGAACCCACAATGAAAAGGGTGAAATTTGTTGCTGTCGGAAAAACTAATGATGCGACTCAGAATCATTTTCTCGAAGATCTTGCACATAACTGAAGTTAAGGCAATTGGTCTATAAGAAGTAGTTTCGTGAGGGGCTTTACCTGGTTTTTGAATAGGGAGAATTTTAGAGATAAGCCACTCTTCAGGGAAATGGTTGGAGTTGAAAATATCGTTGAAGATTACAAGGATATTTCTCAAAACATTGAGAGAGACCATTTTAATAAGTTTGGCACTAATCCCATCTAGCCCTGGGGTCGAAATTCTCATGCTATGAACAGCCGACTGTAGCTCAGACAGAGTGAAATCCCTGTTATAAGGGGCATGATCTCCTCCGGCCAAAGTGAACGGGATAAATTGGTTGATCTCTTCAGAACTGAATTTTTGAGCAAGGATATTAGCTTGGGCAAGAGGATCGGAGACCAATGATCCTCCGAACTCGATCATCTTGTTGCAGGAAGTAGGGTCCAAATTTCTATTGTGAATACATTTAATAATTTTAAAAATTTTCCCAGAGTATCCCCCGTCTTCACAAATGTCATTCCAGTATTTTCTTTTGAGGTTTTTAATAGTCCTCCTAAGTTGGGACGCAAATTTTTTGTAGAGAAGCCAAGATTCGAGGTTAGCGGAGCCACGCGACTTTCGTAAAAACTTTCTTTTTTGGCCCAGCAAGAAACGGCACCGACTATCCCACCAGGGGCAGAACCTTTTATTGGAAAACGCAACGTTTTTGGTGCACTTTTTGATGACATCCCCAGTGAAGGCAGCGAACTCTTCATATGAGCAGAAATTAGATTCGTCCTCAGGGAGCCTTGAGAAACAGTCTCTGACTTTAGACCAAATAACTACTTTCCTTATGCTAGGGCTATGGTTACCAGAAACATTAAATGAGATAACTACTGGTTTATGGTCACTACCAAGCATATCTGGAGATACTTCAAGGCTAGTGATCCTAAAAAGATCGGGAGAGATTATGCTCAGGTCTAAAAGGGACGAGGAGGAAGGGCCAAATCTAGTTGGGATTTTTGTATTGAGGAGATAGAAGTTGTTGTCGAGGATCCAGTCGATGACTTTATCGCTATCTCCGGATTTTTGGGGCGACCCAAGAGCTGGGTGCTTGACATTAAAATCACCAATAATCACGCATGGATGTGGCACGTTATCTGCAACACATTTGAGCCAAGAGTCGTGGAACAAACCTTTCGGGGAGTAAATATTGGCAATGGTGAGAGAGAGGGTAGGGGTTTGGATTTTAATGACAAGGATTTCAGCCTCCGAGGCTGGAAGATTAAGGATTGGTGTAATTTTGCTAGAGATATTGGAATTAACCGCAATAAGGAGGCCCCCACCCCTATTGGGGTAATGGGTAGGCCGGTCTAGACGATAGATGGTTTTACCTTGAAGATGGATTTTATCATTCGGCTTGAGGAAGGTTTCCTGAAGGGCTAAGATGTGGGAGGAGGAAAAGATGCTGTTTTTGAACAGGAAAAGTTTGTTCTTGAGACTACGACAATTCCATTGAACTAGTCTTAGAGAGCTCATTGGGAGGACCAAGAAAAAGAAAATGAGGATGACTAGCATGTGGGAGAACTTTTCCGTGATGAGGGAAGCAGAGAAATTAGATTAAATGTGGGCTGATGTTCAAAAGATTAGCGGCTGCAGATTTTGCTTGATCTTTTGAGAGCAGGCTGGGGGTGCCAGGAGAGACAGTATTTGATTCGTGTGTATTGGGGATGTTGAGACGACTGTCTCGTAAGAAGGAAGAGTTTTGTGGGAGCAGTGGTTTGTTATCGGAGGGAATGCTGGGGAGAGAGGCAGTGATATCTTTTTTACTCTGATCTGTGCGGGTTCTTTTATTCGGGGTTTCGACTTGGGTGTTTGAGATAGGATCTGTTGGAACCAGAGGGGAAACTAGAGAGAGGTTGGGAGAAGGGACTGTTGTTGATTGAGGTGGGAGAGAAGAGAGGTTTGGAGCCAGTTGTTGGAGCATGTTTTGGAACATGGATATCATAGATGATGCCTGGGCGTTTAGGGCATTAACAATTGTATTTTCAAAGGAAGTTTGTAACTGGAGGATTTTGTTTTCAAAATCCTGTTTAGTGATGTAGTTGGATGTGGGAGGGGGGGACTGAACCACTTTTGAGAGGGGTGAGCGGCTTTTAAATGAGCTGCGGGCTTCTGAAAAGCTTAGACGATTAATGCATTTGAATGCTAGGAAATCCCTTTCGTCCTGTTTTTTCTTACAAAGGTCGCTGGTAGCTTCATGCGTACCTTCACAGTTAATGCATTTTGGGGTGTTATTGCATAAGTTTGAGTCATGATCCTCACTACATTTTAGGCATTTTTTTGGTCGAGTACAACTTTTGGTGGAATGATTCCAACCGCCACAGTTTAAACAGATTCTGGGTCGATCAATAAAAAGGTTAATTCGTTTTATCTCGTACCAAAGTTTTATATAATCTGGGAGGTGGGTACCCAAGACAGTTACGAGAATGGTGTTGGTAGGGGCGAAACCTTTGCCTGCTCGCTTAGAAAACCTTCGGCATTCGATGACTTTCAGATTGTTTTCTGCCTCTAACTCCTCAACGCATTCGTTTAGTGGAATATCCGAGGGAATGTCGTGCAAAATGAAGCGGGACGTGATGTTGACCATGTTTAATTCGGCCTTAACTAAGACAGAAATCAAAAGTTTAATATTCAATAGTTCTTTGGCTGTATTTGGGTCCTCGGTTTTGCAAAGAACATTGTTTTGTCTAGTAAATTTTATGTTGATAATTTTCTTAGGATTTGTTAATTTTTGATTAAGATTATCCTTCAGGCGTTTGGGAAATGATCTGGGAATAGGAGAGGCACCGCCACTAAAAATGACCGTGTACTCCCCACGGTATCCGGAGGAAAAAGCATTGTCAATAATGTCGACGTTGGTCAAAGGAGAATTGTAGAGGAGAGGGTCAGACGAGGAGACCTCCATGTCGGCGCCGCCCGAAGCGCCTGACATGGCAAGACCGGACCAAGACTTAACTCACGTGTACAATAAGAAAAACTCAAAGAAAAAAAGTCCTACCTTGGACTGGAAAACGAGCAGCGACAGCAGAGAAACCTGGTCAGCCCACTACTGGGGAAAACCCGTGCGAAAAATTCCAAATAAGTATCCGCCCACCCGGCAGAAAACAAAACAAATAAACTTTTGGAAGTATTCAAATAGGCAAACACTTCAACGCCAAAACCGCTATAGATAATCAAGCGAGAAGCAACCTAGTCGAGCACCGAAAAACCGCTTCTCCCATATTTGTAATGTGTGATTCAATTTTCGGTTTTTTTTTTTTTTTTGTAGAAGAGGCCATTTTTCCCCTAAACAACTCTTCCAGAACAGCGTCACGTGTTTTAAGCCTGCAGCACATTGGAGCGATTTCCCGCTCGTAATATGACGCGAGCGATTTTTCGGACTGCGCATGCGTTAAGAAAAGCCGCGGCGAACATTTTTTTCCCTCACGTTTTGTCGCCCGGGTCCTAGTGGCGAATTTTTTCACGTGGTGAAACCGCTTTGGCGCATGCTCAGAATGTAAGAAGCTGCTTGATCATTTAGTCACTCTTTCTTTAAAGTATTTATTTCTTACTGAAAGGGGAAATTAACCAATAAGCTTTTAATTATCTGTGTACGTTTCATAATTTTGATGAAAGATTTAAAATGGTTCAGAAAATATTACACAATTTTTCCTTTGGTGTACTAAATTTGACGTCGAGAATTAAAAGAAATATTAAATATGATAAAAGATGTTATGCTTACATTGCAAAACCATTATTAAATAATAACAAATTAAATGCAAAACAATGTAAAAAAATGCCGAAAAATCTAGTTCCTCTAACTAAACTATCCTCGGTGTTATCGAAACGTCATGAATGGAAGCTTATGAACAGCATTTCGGCAACGGACCAAACAAACCTCCAATATCTATAACTACGCATGCGCGAAAGCGGTTTCCAAACAACGCTCCCAAAAATCGCTCAGAGGAGCGATCGAGAAATTGTTCGCCGCGGTTTTCCGAGCGGCATCTCTTTCGCGCTTGCGCAGTAGAGAAAACCCCCCTCAGACCGGTTTGCCGCGGCAATTGTTCGCTCGACTTTTCGCTCGCCGCTCCAATGTGCTGCAGGCTACTTCCGAGTAGCGTCGTCCAATCACGCGTGGCTATGCGATGTTTTCTCGCCAACAAGTTTGGCGAGAAATAAAAAGTCGCTGTACACCGAAACTAGAAATTAACCCAATAATTGATTTTAATTATAAAAAAGAGTATAAAAAATATATTTGCCTTTGGCTATGTCCAGACGGCGACAATTAAAACAAAAACTTGGCGACCGCCAAACGAGGCAATAGCGAACGGTTTTTCCGTCAAATAGTAGGTTTTTTTTCAAACGCATGCGTCTGTAGGATCTGTTTGGTTTGCCAAATGCCGGTGCTGTGCTAGAAAAGTGGAATGGGATGAAAATCGCTTGTTTTAAACTTTAAAGCGTGACCTTGATTTCAATATTGATACGAAAACATTAAATTTGGTTAGTAATATTAAAACGTAACAAATTTAATTGTTGGTTTATAAAATAGATTTTTAACTTTTATAACATAATTAAATTGGATACTATCTGAGATTTTTTAATTAATTTATCTGGACCCGTATGCGATCTCGGGTCTGCGGAATAAAGCCCATTTCACACCTGCACAGCTACGTGCAACTGCAACTCGCAACTTGTGGTAACCTGGTTTTTCGGGTTTTAACAAAAAATTATTTATCTCGAAATTTGGCAAGTTTCATCTTTTTAAAAGCAAACTTTAATCAAACTATATTCATCGTTTGCATCAAACAGAAATTTATGTTTCCGAACTTCCTTAATTAGATCAATTTCCATTTTTGCCATCCATTTACTACCCATTTTTAATTGCGCAGATTTTTGTAAGCAAGGAAAGTTGGCGTCGTAAAAAGTAAACAAACAACTAGTTGGCGAAGTCAAGTTCGCCACAATGCAGCCAACGAAATCCTGAGTTCTGATTGGCTAAAGGTACATCCAACTGCGCTATCATGCTAGATTCGTAAATAGCTTCATGGGGCCAGTCGGTGTTGAAATTATTTGATTTGTGACAAATTCACCAAAAGTTTGTAACTTGCCGATTGGCAACACTTCTCTTCTCTCATTCCAAACAACATGTGAAAATAAAGTTCTGAGTGCGTATATTTTTACGAGTCATTTTTTGTTTTAAAAAGCAAACTATATTTATCTTCAAATTTACCCTGAGTAGTGAATAAACAATCGTAAATGCTTTTTGTTTATTTCCAACAGTCGGTTCAGTTAGATTTTAATTAACTCATAAGCTAAAAGTATTGGAGAGAAGGATATTTAACGAAGAATTATTGAAGTATATTTAACGTGCACTCCTTCGGCAAAATAGACACTTCGACTCAGGCCGTCCATTGCGATGAAATAAGGCACCCTGATTGGACAGTTCTCAAGCAATGATTTCATGCCGATTTTGGCGCTTTATCTTTTTTAGCGATTTGTATTAAAAATTGACGACTTCCTGAAATTATTCTAATACAAACATTGGTCATCCATGTCAAATTAAAAAAAAAAAATTACAAACTCGATTTAAAAAAAAAATTGTTCTCCTTTTCCATTCGATTTCCAATTTAATTTGTTATAAATTCTGTTAGTTACAAATTATCAGTTCATTAAAAATCGCATCTAACATTTTTATGACGTTTATTTTTAGCCTACTTTTCTTTTTTTTAATTCGAAGAATTAAAAAAAATAAAAAAGTAGGTATTGACATGCGGTCGATGTCCGTCCGTTTGTCCGTACCCCCCTTCCAAAATCGGTTCTATACATTCGATCTTAAAAATTCTTTTTTTGTTAGAAAGCTATGACCTCAGAGACTCAACTTTCATACTTTTTGTCCGTCAGTCTGTACGATAGGACGGACATAAATCTACTATTTGTCGACGAATTTCCCATTGAATTAGCATTGAAATTCAATTTCGAGTCATTTAAATCACTGAATTTAACTACAAATGCTACGGAGAAGTGATATACGTCAAAAAAATTCAGCGTATCCAAATGAGAATACATTGAAAATTTTAGAAAAGAATTCGAATTCTAAGTACTTCAATTACTTAAAAAACTTCAAAATTTAATGCTCATTTGAAAAGCATAGGAAGCCATTTTAATTAGAATTAAATTATCATTGCCATCGCAACAATTGCTCGAGAAACTTTAATTCTTTTAGACAATAAATAATAATAAATTTATTTTAGAGACATCGATCAATTTAAAATGACGTCAAATTTTTTTCTCTAGATTCTTTTTATGTTGAAATAAAATGTTTTCATTCTATTTAAAAGCGTGGAATATTACATATTTATTCTTTAAAATATAAATTTTTGCAAACGATTTGAGTATTAATTATTTAATTTTGAAATAAAACAAATGAAACTAGCCGAATTTAACTTTTTAAATGTTTGAGTAGTTTTATGGTTTTTGCTCAAGTAATAATTAAATATTTATTTATAACTGCAATTAAATCATGCAGACGATAAGTAAAGTTTATTTCATTTGCGATAGAAAATTAATGAAAATAATTATCTTTACGAAAATGAAATTATAGCTGGATGTTGTGTTCAGTTAAATATATTTTAATGTATATAAATTTAATGTAGAAACGGTTGTTGATGTTACTTACCTAGTTATTTCAAGATAAGAATTTTAGTTAGTATTTAAGTAACAGGAAAGTAGGCTATTTTAGTTCTTTTAGAACTTCTTGTTTTAATCTAAAACTAAAAATAATTCCCTCAATATTCAAGATAATACTAAAATGTTTTTTTTTATATATAAGACCAATGGGTTTCTGGCATCTGGCAGTGCCATAAACGTAGTCACAGCGAACTAAAAAGCCCTTTTCAAATCTTTAAAAAATATGGGACGATTAAAAATCAATACCTTCGGCTTCGCGCAAAACGGGTGCCAAACTACAAGATGGAACCAAATCCATCCCTAAAGACGAAATATCTTCTGGTAAACCTTTAAAAAGGTCACGTGACCATTGACTAATGAATGTTTGGAATTGGTTTGAGCTGGAGACGCTTTGGTCACCTTTAAAAGTAAGAAGTATGGGTAAAAGTATACACTAGCTGCGTTAAAAATAAGGTAAATGCTCCTTCACATCTTCGCCAAACCATGACGTCAGAGAGGTATAAGGGAATTGCAAAAATTGTAGCGCCATCTATCTCATCGATACTTAAGCAGAGACCGATTTGAAAATGTTCGATTTAAATGAAATATATATCCCTTTATTTACACCTACTCTCCAGTATTGGTTAATTTAAGAAAAATTTAACTGTGCAAATATTTTTTAAGTAAAATATTTCTAAACTAAGTATTATATAAAATACTGAAATTTGTTTTCAATCAATAATTATTGTATTATATATTTAGAAAATATGTATATCAAAATATAATGTAATGAAGGATTCTACTTAAAAGTACATTAAAAGTAATTTGAAGCATTTTACAATTTTCTCTTTGAAATCGATATTTTGTTTAATTCTTCCATTTATTTGGAATAAAATGAATAAAACAATTTGCATACACAAAAAATAATTTATTTTAGTTATTTAATTTCTTTTTTAAAAATAAGAATGTGGAAATTGTACTAAAAAAATGAAGTTATAAAAGATTCATTTAAATTTGAGTAGCATTGTGCTTGCATAGTGTAATACATTTTATTTCCTACAGCTAAATAAATTATTGAATGATTGAAAAGCCAGATAATTTTCAAGCAAAAATGGTACACAAAACTTTAATTTAAAACAAATTATATATTTTTTTACAACGAAAATATTTTCATGATCTTTATGAAAAAATATTAACTGTTCATGAAAAATACATATATTTCAGTAGATTCGTTAGTACAATAATAATATAAAATAAATATATGCAGAATATGAAGATACAAAGAAAATTTCTTTAAAAAAGGAAGGAATAACATTAAATTGATGGCCTTGTAACAATTAAAATGAAACTTAACAATCTTGTCTAAAATTTTTTAATGAGGCTAAAATTTAAATTTTTTTTAAACTAGATATGGATATATGTCAAGCTTGAAGTTGGTGAAAAAAAATATAAAATGTTACTATTTATGTATATTCATGATTAATTACCTATATAAAATGGTATATAATTGTAATATAGTATGTATTATATACCATTTTATATAATTAAGGTAGGCGAATACCCAAAATTCTAAAATTTTTACTATTACTTTAATCTTTTCCAAATTTAGCATAGTAATTTCAAACATATTGAGCAATGCTTTTTAGGCATTTTTTTTATTAAAATATAATTGTTTTTTAAACGGTGTTTTTCACCTAAAAAAAGTGGTTTGCACCAACACTTCTAGTATAAAAAGTTTTACATTAATTTACCTGAAATTTTTTACAGATGCTATTTCAATATATATCCGTGCCATGAAACTCTAAAATCCGGTGCAAATATATAAGTTTTTTTTTAAAAAAAATGTCCAAGTGTAAGTTAATCGAAAAAAATCCTATTTTTGTGGTTAATTTATAACATTTTTCTTAATAACTTATTTTCTTGTAATTTGCATGCAACTCTAGAGGGTCATTGCATGCATCAGTTCAAAACGAAGAATTTAACACGTAATTAGTGTTTATAGGATGAAAATTCAATGTGGTATACTTGTTAGCGTAAACTCCCATTTTTAGTAGAAAAAAAAAACGTTTAAAATAAATAAATTATATTTAAATTTTAAAAAATGCCTAAATAGTATTATTCATTATGTTTGAAATCAGTATGCCAAATTTGGAAAAGATTAAAGCAATAGTAAAAATTTTAGAATTTTGGGGAATTTTGGGTATTCGCCTACCTTAATCATGAATATACATGAATAGTAACATTTTATATATTTTTTCACCAACTTCAAGCTTGACATTTATCCATATCCAGTTTAAAAAAACTTAAATTTTAGCCTCATTAATTTTTTTTAGATAAGATTGTTAAGTTTCATTTTAATTGTTACAAGGCCATCAATTTAATGTTATTCCTTCCTTTTTTTTTAAAGAAATTGTCTTTGTATCTTCATATTCTGCCTATATTTATTTTATATTATTATTGTACTAACGAATCTACTGAAATATATGTATTTTTCATGAACAGTTAATATTTTTTCATAAAGATCATGAAAATATTTTCGTTGTAAAAAATATATATAATTTGTTTTAAATTAAAGTTTTGTGTACCATTTTTGCTTGAAAATTATCTGGCTTTTCAATCATTCAATAATTTATTTAGCTGTAGGAAATAAAATGTATTACACTATGCAAGCACAATGCTACTCAAATTTAATGAATCTTTTATAACTTCATTTTTTTAGTACAATTTCCATTTTCTTATTTTTAAAAAAGAAATTAAATAACTAAAATAAATTATTTTTTGTATATGCAAACTGTTTTATTCATTTTATTCCAAATAAATGGAAGAATAAAACAAAATATCGATTTCAAAGAGAAATTTGTAAAATGCTTCAAATTACTTTTAATGTACTTTTAAGTAGAATCCTTCATTACATTATATTTTGATATACATATTTTCTAAATATGTAATACAATAATTATTGATTGAAAACAAATTCCAGTATTTTATATAATACTTAGTTTAGAAATATTTTACTTAAAAAATATTTGCACAGTTAAATTTTTCTTAAATTAACCAATACTTGAGAGTAGGTGTAAATAAAGGGATATATATTTCATTTAAATCGAGCATTTTCAAATCGGTCTCTGCTTAAGTATTGATGAGATAGATGGCGCCACAATTTTTGCAATTCGCTTATGCCCTATCTGACGTCATGGTTTCGTGAAGATGTGAAGGAGCATTCACCTAAAAATAAACATGATCGAACTTGCAAGCCGATCCGGCTTCCTAGTGGTTAAGACATTGGCCTTTGGAGTTGCTGGGTCTGGGCTCGAATCCCGTTGAGGCATGGATGTTTGTGTTTGTCGAGTATATGCTTAGTACGTGCTCGTTAAATCTGTTCACTTCGAAAGGTCATTGTGCAGTTTCCCATGGGTACAGGTCCCTGAAGAAAATTTCCCTCCCCTTCAGGCACATGTATAAATTGTAGAAATGGCAACAGGTAGCAGCATCTGTCATTAGTGTATGTGTGTGTCTTGTGTTGTCCTACTTGACGAGGGTTTACAAGCGGGTCCTTGCGACCAAGCACAAAGCCTGAAAATATATGTCTACCAACCAAGCAACAAAGCAAATTAGCAGAAAAAAAACCGAATCGTCGAATTTAAAAAAAAAAAAAAAAATAATAATAATACAACTGCTAAAACTTGGTATTGAATGTCTATTAATGCAAGGTATAGTCTGCCAATATATATTGTTTTTCTTTTTTTGCCTTGAAATAGTTGACTTTTGTTGAAAATTGTGCAGCATCATCCTCAGTGCAGAGAAACCAGTTGATAAACAACTACTTAAGGTAAGTTTTAATGTTTCATTAATTTGTGCCAACAAAACATTATCTCATTATGGGACGAAAAACAATTAGGTAAACTATCGTAGGCAGCTTTCGATAAAACGGAAATTCTTCCCTTTATGATTGCCCCGGTAATTCCATGGTGATTTTAGTGAGTGAATTTTTTTTTTCTATGCAGTTAATTCAAATTATTTCTGTCATTATGCCTACAAAACTGTGTAAAAAATAGGCTGAAATTCAGGTAATAATGTGCAAAATATCAATTTAAAGATATGCTTATGGTCGAAATGTTATTCATATTAACACACAGCTCGGTAGCTTTGAAATTTAAAAAATATCCCCTACTTTTTTTGAAGATAAATTTCCATTAAAACAGCCCACCCACCTAAATTCAAAGCTTGTTAAATTGAACCAGTGTTGATTAAAATTATAACTAATAAATTGGATAGGTATATAAAGTCTTTGGAAATGAAGGTCAATAAAATTGCTACAGATTACAAATCAAGTATGCAAAATGTAAGAAAATATTGGTTGCATTAAAGATCTGTTGGTCAGAGGCGAGACAGAGGAAGTTGAGCTTTTTTTTTGGATATTTGTTTTTTTTTTAGGAAAAAGTGTCTTTAATCATATTTACAAACAAAATTAAGGAAAGAAATTCTTTGTCAAGTTTCAATTAAAAAATAACCATGATATTTTAAATTTTTTCATTTATTTGGATCCTTATTTTGTTGATTTTTTTATTCAGAGAAGTAAGAAGCTTCCTTCAGCAATCAATGGAGCCATGGATCACCAGGTGGAAAAGGGCAATCGGGAGAAGCTTTCTCCAGATAAAAGAAAACTCCACATCTGTGAGGAATGCAAGCAGACGTTCAGTCGGAAGTCATACCTTAAATCACACATGTTGACCCACTCAGGAGAGAAACCACACAGCTGTGAGGTGTGCAGCAAGACTTTCCGTTTTAAGTCAAACCTTAAACAACACATTTTGATACACACTGGTGAGAAACCTCACAGCTGTGAGTTGTGCAACAGGGCCTTTAGAGCAAAGCAGAAGCTACAGAAACATCTTTTAGTGCACGCAGGCGAGAAGCCGTATTCCTGCAAGGTACGCAACAGAGCATTCAATCAGAGGTCGCATCTCAAAAGGCGCATGTTGACGCACGCAGGAGAAAAACCACACAGCTGTGAGGTGTGCAGCAAGACTTTCGATTTGAAGTCGAATCTCAAAAAGCACATGTTGATACACAGAGGAGATAAACCCCACAACTGTGAGTTGTGCAACAGGACCTTTAGACTAAAGGAGATTCTACAGAAACATCTTTTAGTGCACACAGGCGAGAAGCCGTATTCCTGCGAGCTATGCAATAGAGCTTTCAGTCAGAGGTCGTATCTCAAATTGCACATGTTGACTCACTCAGGAGAGAAACCCCACAGCTGTGAGTTGTGCAACAGGGAGTTCAGACTTAAGCAGCATCTACAGAAACATCTTTTAGCGCACACAGGCGAGAAGCCGTATTCCTGCGAGATATGCAATAGAGCATTCAATCATAGGTCAAATCTCAAGTCACATGTTGATACACAGAGGAGAGAAACAACACAGCTGTGAGGTGTGCAACAGGGCGTTCAGAGCAAAGCAGGATCTACAGAAACATCTTTTAGTACACACTGGAGAGAAACCCCACAGCTGTGAGTTGTGCAACAGGGCCTTCAGAGCAAAGCACCATCTACAGAAACATCTTTTAGTACACGCCGGGGAGAAGCCATATTCATGCGAGTTATGAATCAAACATTTACTAGTAGCTCTAATCTCAAAGTGCACATGTTGACTCACAGTGGCGAGAAACCACACACCTGTTTCGTGTGCAGTAAGACCTTCAGGAACAAGCACAACCGAAAAGAAGCATCTACTGAGGCACACTGGAGACACCGTTATGGGCAACAGGAAGTTCAATGCAGTCACATCTTAAAAGGCACATGTTCACCTTAGAGAAACCACACAGCTGTGAGGGGATTCAGTAAGAAGTGGTTTCTGGACCGTCACATGTTGCTCCACTATGAAGAGAATCCCCACAAATGAAGAGCTTTGTGTGAAGCGTCGTGCTCGCATGGGAAGGGTTGTGGGTTCTGTCCTCGGTGGTGCTCATAATTCTGATGGTTGCTGGGTCGGCACTTGTATTCGGCTAAACACCGCTGCATACTCTAATGGTGACTGGTGCATGTTAAATCCGTCGTGGTCACAAAGTCCTCCAAGTTCCGATACCAAATCAATACCTCTCAGGGTGACAAGTCAATTCTGGGGATCGTCTAGTCGGCCTCTGTCTCTAAAATTAGATGGATTCACTTTCAGTCGGTAGTGCTGCCCTCTATCGTGTTGCTTCTGACTGAGGGAACTTGGGCTGTAGATCTAACAGAGACAGCGTGGCAGTAGTGCAGCTGACTATCGCGTTGCTGTCAAACAAGGAACAAGTATAGTAAACTCGAATGAGGAACTCGCCAAGTAGACTTGAACGGGAGAGACGTGGTAGTGGTGCCACCCTCTGGTTCCGCCCTCCGTGCCGCATGAGGAAAAAATGGACTCTCTTCGGCTCGTTGTAGAATGTGGCTTCTATACTGCCACACCACTACAGGGATTCGGGGTTGGTACAAAATGCCCCTAAATCAGAGGTGCCTTAGCCCCAAACCACCCTCACAAAGACAAAAAGAATGATGAGCTTCAGGGAGGAACATGCTATGTAGCAGTTTGAACAAATATATATTTTTGTGTCAATGTGAACGTATTATTCCATCCTCTCAACATAAAATATTCCCCTTTTGCATAAGCTTAGTATATTTCTTAGTGTTTGCAAGTACCATTTTTTACAAAGTCCAAATGTCACTTGGCATGTTCTGCCAGTAAGCTCTCCAAATGAAGAGTGTGTCTAAAGACCGTTGGCCATAAGTTCGCTTTTTTAAGCTCTTGGTCCATTGTCGAAGAAACCTCACAGTTGCTGAATATGCAGTAAGGCATTCAAAAAGACTCTGAAAAAATATCTGTTTGTATACTAAAAATGAAGCCTCATATCTGTGATGTTTGCAACAATGCATTTTCTTTGAAGTCGTATCTTGCCAGACACATGTTGATGCACCTTATTACAGAACTGTACAGTTGTATAAGTGTATTAGGTGTGCAAGAAGATGTTCGAACCTAAGATCAACTCAAAAACACACTTTCAAGTGACTATCCTTCATAAATAATTATTTATAATTGCGAGAAGTTTATTATAGGTAATTTTTAGCAATAAAAATATTTTGAAAAATTGACTTTTGCAATTACCTTCCTTACATGTCCAATACAACAATAAAAATAGAAAGTTTTAAATTAATCATTTTGGTAATAATTTTGGAACATTATGCGATTTGCTGAGAAATTGGTTGACGTTGGTAAAAAATCTAGAATATTTACTAAACGCATTTGTTGAAGTTATCAGCTAACACACCTTAAAACAAAGATTTTTATCTTAAATTTTTAGTTCAACAAGGCTTTTTCTTATTGAATCACTCATACTTCAGAACAGTACCCCAGTACTTTATGTGTACTGGAGATCCAACAGTCCTCTTTCCACAAGGTACTGAGGATCATTGTGCAAGATCTAGTGCCGGATTTAAAGACAAAGCGCCCTTAGGCACTCGACATTTGGGTACCCCCCTCCCATCTCGAAGCTTTTTTGGAAATTTAGCAAATTAAATGCACTAGTACAGAACATATAATTTTTAATTAACATCAGAATACATATGTTGCTATAGTTATTCTGTAAAATTTATTTGGATTGGAAAATTATATTTTTAAGGCTATTTTATCTTTTTAAGGGCCCCATGGCCCGGGCCTTGTAGGTCTAGGCTAAGCACTGAGCACGAGTATTTTTGTATGATTTTGGCTGCATTTGTTGCCAACTGAGAATCCGAGGTCATTAGATATTCTGCTCTGTTGTACACAATATAGCTTTATGCCTGAGGCTTTATATGGCAACTCCAGTCGACGGTTATCTATAAATGAAAAAGTCCTGACTTATCTATATTTATCACCCCATGATTCTACTCCCAGCCAAAACTATGGTATGCTAAAGATTCCAAAATTTAGAAGTTAGTAAATTTGTACTGAAGGCATAATATTTTACAAGCGATTTTGTAAAAAAAATACGACAATAAACGAACTTATCTCCCATTGAAATGTGATTTCCATTTTTATATAATTTTACTATAAATTTATTTTTATGTCACTAAAAAATTGAAAATGCCGAAATTGATAGAAAGATAAGTCAAATTAACCGATTTATTGTGTTGAAATGTCTTTTAAAATATATCTATGCAGAGAATTTAACTCATTAACGACGGGCAAGTTGATTTAAATTATGGTTGCACTATAGCTAAATATGGGCTGTTGGCGACAAGCATAGTAATACACAAGTTATTGTAGGACAAATTAAATTACATGAAAAACTATAACTTAATTTTTTTCTTTTACTAAATCTTGCTAAAAAGAGTAGTTTGTTTTCGATTTAGTGTTTTTAATCAATTATATTACTAATATTTTTAAACAAGGTATTTTCTCACGGTGTACTTCCACAGGGTTTTTCTTCTCCATACACTAAAACTAATTAAAATGTAAACAATTAAATGTTCAAATAAATTATATATATATTTTTAAATTTCAATGCATCTTTCCATAATCTGATTTGAATTCAAAGTTAATTTCAAAGGACTTGCATTTAACCCTCAAACTACAATAATCTTATTTTTAAAATAAAAATATCAAAAATATCCACTTTTGTCTGAAATTGAAATGAAGTTAAATAGGAGTGGAATATTTTTATAAGTAATGTAGCTTCATGGGAAAAAATAAGAACACTACAGCATAAACAGATATAGTTTTATAAAATAACAAGTGCAAAATGACACAAAGTCATATGCCACCATAGTTGAAAACAAACAAGATTTTCTTTGTGATATATGTATAAATAAAATAGTCTAAAATATCACACCAAATAACTTAAAGTATCTTCTTTTTAATTTTAAAAATATCAACAGGAAAATTCAATCAATCATAAAAATATAACATTCAAAAGCTTCTAAAAAATAGAAAAAATTAACATAAAAATAATCTGTAAAATAAAGATTTCAATACATTAAAAATATAAAAGAATAAAATATTTAAAACTATTTTTTTTTTTAGTACATATATTTAATTTTGACTAGTATTAACACATTTGAGATGCAGACACTATTACAAATGTTTGGAGACCAAAACATAGTCCAAAACCTTGAATAAGACTTTTTCTAAATCAGGATATTCATTAATTGTTGCTTGCGTAATAATTTGCAGGGCCCGAAGTCCGGAATGCAGCTTTTCTATTTCCTCGGGCCTTTGAGCATTGTTTCTTACGGCTCTTATATAACTGTGATCCAAAATCTTTTCCATAAATCTTATGCGTTTTTGTTCATATGACAACTTTAGCACATTCTAGAAGGGAAAAAAAAGCATTCAGGGAATAAAGGTTGCAAATTATGCAATCCAAGTATATATACCGCTCGAAATTGAGTGAATCCCATCTTACTGCTACCTAAAATCGATACAAGGCAGAAGTTAAATTGTTAAGACAATATTTTAAGAAAGGAAATAAAAAAATGACTAGCTGGTATTCTGAGGATTGGTTCATTATTGAATGAAGTACAAATCCTAAAGGCTATAAAAATTTAAAAGTTTGCTTTGTTTCAAATTACAAGTGATGAAATTTAAACTTTTAAACAGTTAAAAAGCAAATAGAAACTTGGATAGTTATTTGTTGTTGATGTATATTTACATATATATTTAAAATTTGAGATGATTACATCTGATAAAGCCTTAAACTTCCGAAAGAGATTTCTCTATATAATATAAAATTGTAATTGTCGGACGCTTGAAAGCTTTGAAAAAGTGACTTATGCGGCTTTAGCCAATCAGAAACACTGAAAGTAAGCTAAGAGTTAGACGTCATCGTATCGACCAATAAAGTAAATTTAAATTTCACAAGTAACTGTTATTTTGCTTGGTATAATGTTGCATCAGCTGCTTAATGGTTATTTCTAATGATGGAGAATAGAAATTCTTCTGCTCAACAGAATCTGCGAGTCTGCGAGGTCGTAGTGATAGCCAAAGAAGTCACCAACGTGAAAGAAATCGTAGAAGCTACGCTAGATGAATTTCTTGATTAGTATAGATAAATTTAATTATGGAAATTTTATTTATTAAAATGTAGTGCATTGAATGTAGTTCAGTAATTCTTGAAGTTTAATGTGCAGGAAGCATGTTTTATTTAACGCAGATTGTATTGAGCATTCCTGTATTGGCAGTATCCTCATATTAGTCTTGCATGTTTGTTTGCGGAGTAAACAAAGAGGAATTCCGTAGCAATTCTCGAGGGGTAGGGAGCAAGAGGCTTTGCCCCTAGTTAAATAAATAAAAAGTTAAATTGCAAGCTGACCAAATTAAGCACATGCGCTTATACTCAATTTTCATTGATTATTTCACTAAGTCTGCAGTGGTTCAGTGTTAAGTTCATGAAATCGTATTAAATAAACATATATATACCCGTTCAACAAAAAGTGCAAAAACTTAAAAGTAGTAGCATATCTTTTCCATTCCATTTGACAGCGATAAATAGCAGACAGAGAAACAGATTAATAGTACACAAACAGCCACACATTATAGTATAGATTGCAGGCACTTGCTGAATATTTTTTAGAAAAATTTAGAACCTTCTAATGACCAATTCATATTAATTCATACATATTGTAACTTGAAATTATCATGCTTGAAAACTAATATACAAATAAAATGTGAAAGACAAATAAAGCTCACGTACCTGCCGTTTCTCTTTCTTTTTATTATCTACATTGTATTCCAAAGCTCTGATTTTGTTTTTCATTTCATTTGAAGCGGATTTCTCTCTTTTGCACTCATCACTGAATTGAGATTCAGAAACCTTTAGAGCTTCTATTTGTTGAACGCATTTGCCAAGTTGCTGCAGCAAAGAACATAAAAATACTAAGCAAAAACAATTATACAGGACTACATATAAAATCACACAGATTACATTTTCAGTGTTAATGGTTAATAATGTATTTAACGTTATACACATGGACAAATAAGGTCCAAAAGTTAATCTTTTACAAACAGAACCTAGACCTTTGTGAGTTATAAAACCCAAAAAATTAAGTAAAAAAAAAAGGTTTACACAGGAAAGAAACACAGTTGCAGAAGAAATCATTACCCCAAAATAATTGGAACTCATAAACTAATTAAAACAAGACAAGATTACAAAAACGATTTTTGAATATGTGGTATATGTATGCATTACAGAAGCCCAAATTGTATAATATATTCAGAAATTGGGAAAAATAGTAATATATTCAAATAAAAAATAGAACATAAGTTATACTTAATACAAAATTTTTTTAAAATAAAGTAATCAGGAAGTCGCACTCTTTAATTCGAATTAATTATCTTTTGGTAGTAAGGAGTTTCCTACGAAATCATACTAAATGTGTTTGCTTTGAAATTTAAGTATTAAGTATTGATGACACTATAGTACTATCTTGGGAAAAGCAGCATTAAAAATTGTCCATGCAAATTAAATATTACATTTATTACCTTTTTATCTTCTTGTAGTTTTTTCTTGGCATGCTTTATTTTCTTACCAACATATTCAGTAGTTTTTCTTCTCTTCCCATACAAAGCTTGTTTATCAGCTTCAATATATAAGTTTGCATGGCGGTACACAGCTCTTTCCAGTTCTTTTCCCAACTCTTCCTGCTCCTTTTTTATTTTCTCATCTTTAACCTTAAAAACAAATCTTTGATATTAAGATCTAAATTCATCAAAACCTTTATTATTTTAGATATAAAAAAGTTTAAATAGAAGTTAAATTTTTTTACTAGCAATTTTAATATAGTGTTAGTTAAGGTAGGCAAATACCCAAAATTCTAAAATTTTTTACTATTGCTTTAATCTTTTCCAAATTTGGCATACTGATTTCAAATATAATGAATAATACTATTAGGGGTATACCTATGAAATGACCCTTTTTTTAAGAAAACTTACCGGTGAATTTTGCATCACTGGATGAGGGTAATAAATAGAAGTATGTACCATTAAAATCAGTAACTTTTGCTTATCTTTTTGGTAAATTATGGATTCCTTCGTGATAGAACTTTGCGTCCTGGGAGGTAAAAAACGAATATGCTTATTTTTCAACTTCATCAAAAGTAGCGAAGTACTGCTCAGCCAGATCATGTTCCATGAATCTGAGCAAGTGATAGTCTGTAAGACCAATATCTGGAGAATATAGCGGGGGCAATAAAACATCCCATGTCAGGTTTTTTTTAAGGTGTTTTTAGCGTTATTTGTGGTGGGAGGCCAAGCATTGCAATGGAGCAAAATAACTGTTCCGTGTCTGCGAGCCCATTCTGGCCGTTTTTTGATAAATTCCCGGTTTACATCGGTTAATTGTTGTTGATATTGATCAGAAGTAACTATTTCACCACAGGCATGAGTGTGCAGAAACATCAAAAAAGAGGAAACCTTAAATTTGTTAAAATACATGCATACGACAAATTAAATTATTAAATCAAGATATCAAAATTTATTGTAGAAAGATTGATATTTTTATTAAACAATAAAATATTAAAGGTAATTAGGTTTATATTAATTGAATAACAAACATTTTAAAGAGTTTAACATTTTAATGCAGAAATTGTGTTTACATTACCAACAAGCAGAGTATTAAACACAGACATTTATCAATTATCCGTAAACCCCAATCCACTAATTATCAATTTATTTTCCACTAATTGTCAATGGTTTCAGTCACTCTTTTTTTTTAAACTTAGGATGTTACACCAGGGTTCGAAATTAGCGGGTGAACGGGTGCACCGTGCACCTAAAACAAATTGTGCAAACAAGGATTTCAACTTGGGTGGCTTGGAAGCAACAAAACTCCGGCGATCCGAAAGTCGCGGAACTCCGGCGATCCCAAAGTCGCGGAACTCCGGCGATCCCAAAGTCGCGGAACTCCGGCGATCCCAAAGTCGCGGAACTCCGGCGATCCCAAAGTCGCGGAACTCTGGCGATCCCAAAGTCGCGGAACTCCGGCGATCCCAAAGTCGCGGAACTCCGGCGATCCCAAAGTCGCGGAACTCCGGCGATCCCAAAGTCGCGGAACTCCGGCGAACCCAAAGTCGCGGAACTCCGGCGAACCCAAAGTCGCGGAACTCCGGCGATCCCAAAGTCGCGGAACTCCGGCGATCCCAAAGTCGCGGAACTCCGGCGATCCCAAAGTCGCGGAACTCCGGCGATCCCAAAGTCGCGGAACTCCGGCGATCCCAAAGTCGCGGAACTCCGGCGATCCCAAAGTCGCGGAACTCCGGCGATCCCAAAGTCGCGGAAGCTAATTTTTTTTTTTTAAAAATTGATCATTCGCGGATTTTGGCTCGAAAAAATTAAAAAAAAGCGGAAATAATTAAAAAATTTAGAAAACGCGGAAATCAGCGGAACCGCGGAAGAAACTCATGCCTGTCACCAGGTTTAAGCAGCTTATACTTAAGAATTCCTTTTTGATCCAACCAAACACAAAGAATTGTCCCTTTCAAAGCGATTTTTTCTTTATAGTCAATGTTGAGGGTTGGCCTGGTATCAACCAACATTTTTTTCCATTCAGAATTGTCAAAATATATCCATTTTTCATCACCTGTGGCAATTCGATGCAGGATACACTTTCTTTGATGTCGATTCAAAAGTTGTTCGCAAGTGACTTTTTTGTTCTCCATCTGTAACTCTGTTAAAAGCACGTGGTATCCATTTTCCTTAATTGCAAATTATTCCCAAGGCATGGAAACGTTCACTAATACATTTCAGAGTTACATTTAACATTTCGGAAATATGTACCCACATAATTTTTGGATTTTTATGCAAAATTGTTTGCAATTCTTCATCGTCAAATTTTTTTGGTAGTTTTAAATTATCTTTGTCTATCACATCAAAATCAGCATTTTAAAATCAAACAAACCATCGTTTTCAAAATGATTCAGACAGAGTTCATTCTAGAATTAAAAAAGGGCAGGGTGCTTTAAACATAAAAAGGGCACTTGCAAAAAGTTTAGGGCACATAGTCTAAGGGAACTTGCAAAAAGTTTAGGGCATCTAAAATGCAATAAACTAATTTTTTGGGGTTTTTAGAAAATACACTCGCATACCAAATTAAATATTTATTAGTTTACTACTCCATCATTTTATGAAACATCTTCTAGTAAGTGAAGGAACATAATGAGGCACTTATGCCCAACAACGAGCCAGAACTGCAAACAGATCTATCTCCTCGAGCGAAGTGGTGGAAATCATTAATGCTACTAATCAAACAAACATGGATTTTGTTTGCATTCTGCTCTAGCATTTAAAATAAAAAGCATGGTTCATACACTTTTCCCAAGTTTAGTAAAACTCCAATTATTCAAAGAGGTGCTGATTATAAGAATGCCAGAAAAATTAAGCTTGGCCTAACTGTTAGTGTTCCTCTTTATTCAATGTCATGTCTATTAATTTTTTTTGTACCCACAAAAAAAATTACTAGGCATGACATTCAACAGAGATGAACAGAAAAAAAACGGCCGAGTATAAGTTATAAATCGCATATAAAGTTTGGTCCAAGATTCTAACATAAGTTGAAAAAAAACCTATTATAAAAATATATTACTCAAACTGAAACAAAAGCTATAACCCAAACAAAATCTTATAATTTGGATTTGGTTAAACCGAAATTAAAACTTCATTATCTCACAGCCCAGCAATACATTGAGCAATTGATTAAAATATATCTTTTCTCCAATTAACCAAATTTCCAATTATATGAACATGGTAAGGTTCCAATTGTAATTGCTTAGATAATTGGAGCTCTACTAATCAAGAATTTTTTCTAGAAAAATTCAAGAACTAGTAATTATGTACTAACAAAAATTTGAATATATTAAGAGTGTATAAGCCAACACTCTCATAAAAAAAACTAAAACCAATCTTGAAACCCCAGTATACCCTTGTGATCACAAAATAAAAAAAAAAGCCTACTAAGTTTCAAAACTAAAAAAAAAAAAAAATCTTAACATTCAAGCTGCTCTTGTGATCACAAGGTCACGACTCAAAACGATAGATCAGAAGAAAATATTCTGGTTGGTCCAATTAGGCCGGAACCGGAGCTTCAAAAGTATTGAGACACCCTTTCCCGATCACGCAAACGCAAAGCCAACGAACTGTCATTCATTGAGTAGGCATTGCGACATCATCGGTAGATTTCTAAAAAATTACTAGGCAGCAAAATAATAAAATCAGGAAGCATGAACTCCACATTTTTGGTCCGGATGAAGATGATCCTCTTTTAATATGGGATTGCACCCGTTGATTGATATTTTAAGACATCTTAGTGTAATATTATCCTAATTCATCCTTAAAATTTTAATTAAAATTTTTACTTTATTATTAAAATCCATTATTTAAACTTGTTATTTATCAAAATTTAAGTTTAGTTTTCACCGATATAGACCGAGAATGAAGGAAACAATTTTTTTAGATTGTGTTGTGGAAAAGTTTAGGTCCTAGTGTTAAACCGTTTGTTAAAGCTGACCCCCTTGTTCAAGGCATGATTTTTGCTCAAAATTCTCGATCGTCTATCTGATTCTAAAATCGATTATCTTTGGTATTTTTTAAAGATTAAGTTTAGAAAAACGGGCTTTAATGTATAATATAACGTAACCTGGGTTAAATAAATTTTTGAAAAAGAAAGTTGGATTAGCGTAATTTTTGAAAAACTCGGGAAAACGCAGAAATTTTTTTTAAGAAAATCGGCAACGAGGGCGGGATTTATTTTGCAAAAAAGGGCATTTAGGGCGGGATTTATATTAAAAAAAGGCGGGCAGGGCGCCGCGCCCCGTGAAAAACGCCTAGAATGATCTCTGATTCAGATTGACCATTGTCTCCATAAGCTTTTGAAAAGCTTTAGCAGCAGTATTTTTTAAAATAAAGTAATGGATTAAAATTTCCCGCAAATGAACCTTTGTTGGAACGAAACATGACATCTTTAAAGCCTAGAATGACTATGAAAAAAACACAGCAGTAACTAATGCCCCAGGCAGGTGAAAGGTTAAAAGTAGTCTGACAAAATGCTAGTAGGACGATTCCACACTTTTATTAACCCGGGTGCAGTGCCATCTGGTCATACAAGGTCATTTCCTAGGTATACCCCTAATATTTAGGCATTTTTTTAAAAATTTAAATATAATTTATTTATATTAAACGGTTTTTTTCTACTGAAAAAGGAGGTTTACGCGAACAAGTCTACCACATTGAATTTTCATCCTATAAACATTAATTATGTGTTAAATTCTTCGTTTTGAACTGATGCATGCAATGACCTCTAGAGTTGCATACAAATTACAAGAAAAGAAGTTATTAAGAAAAATGTTATAAATTAACCAAAAAAAAAAAAGGATTTTTTTCGATTAACTTACACTTGGACATTTAAAAAAAAACCCATATATTTACACCAGATGTTAGAGGTTCATGGCACAGTTATATATTGAAATAGCATCTGTAAAAAAATTAAGGGGTAAATTAATGTAAAACTTTTTATACTAGGAGTGTTGGCGCAAACCCCTTTTTTTAGGTGAAAAACACCATTTAAAATAAATCAATTACATTTAAATAAAAAAAGTTGCCTAAAAAGCATTGCTCATTATATTTGAAATCCCTATGCCAAATTTGGAAAAGATTAAAGTAATAGTAAAAATTTTAGAATTTTGGGTATTCGCCTACCTTAAACTGTTAGGCAAAAGAATAAAAAAAAATGTGTTTCCCTAGAATGCCTGATAACATAGGCAAACTACATTTAGGGGTTAGAGGAAATTATTGATACACTTGTCAATATTTATGTTTTTTTCCATATTTCTCATTAAGTACAATGAAATATACAAAATGCTTTTAGAAACTTGTAACACGTGTTACAGCACACATTTTTCTATGAATGGCATATGATGAGATATGTTTCATTGTGAACGAACCAGATAGAGAGGTTTTAATAATGTCACTTTGAATAATATGTTTAACTTAATAAAATATACCTAAATAAAATGCGGTTTTATTAAAAATATTTATTAAGTTATAATTTTTTTATTAAAAAAAATTAACATTCAATGTGAGTAGAGTGGAAAGATTAAAAACTTTTAATAAAATCACTGCATAAAATAAACTTTTTAAATTATAACATATTTACTTACTTGTAATCGACGAATTTCACTTCTAATACTAGCAAATTCATCAGTATGATTTACAGATTTTAGAATCTTCCGTGTTTCCTCAGCCAAATGAATTTTTCCTTCCCAATATACCATGTGTCTCCTACATAAGTTTAAAGACATATTAGTGAGTGAAATTCATATTAAGTAATAAAGGTAAAGTATATAAAAATAACTTAAATATTTGAGAAAAGATCCGATCCTGCATAGAAAATAAGTTTTGTATCGTAAAAATTAGATATAGTTTAAAAACACTTTTGCAGACAAAATGAAAAAATAACAAAACCGTATTTCTTTTTCATTATTTATAAATAAAGTTAATTGAATTGATAAATGTAACTTGGCCTTTGTAATATTGCTTAAATAATAAATGTAACATTATGGTATAAACATTTTACATATTTATTAAGATCATACTTATATTATTAATTTATTTTTATAAAATCTTTAAAAAATGCAAAAAATTAAATTATTAGAATTTTAATTCAAAGAATTTTTAGGGTTAATAATTTTTAAAGTTCTCAATTTTTTTTTAAAATAACGAAATAAATATCTAGAAATACTGTGCTTCAAAAAGTTTTCTTATATGCTTCTTTTTCTTTTTTCTCAATGACTTTAATTCACTTTGCTTTTGAAGATAAAATAACTCAGCCTCCTAAAGAATATAATTAAGAATACATTAGTTATCCAGATACGTATACACAAATAATTAAAAAATGGATTTCTAAACAATCAAAAGTATGTTATACTAGTTTTAATTTAAAACATTAATTCACCCATTTTATAATTATAAACAATGCAACTATTTTCAAACAAATGTATCATGCTAAATTGGGTTTTTGCACATTTGGCCTTGCAAAATCAATGCACTTGTGATGTTTTCCCAACAGCAGTGATTAAAAAAAATCAATCGCCAAAATCGTTATTTAGGATGATTAGAAGTGAAAAAGAGAGATAGCAAACTTTAAATAATAAACTTTAAAAATATATATCAAAACAAATGTAAGAAGTTTTTTTCCATTCTTAATGTGACCAGATTTTCAAAACAAAAAATCAGAACAGTCCTTACCTATCTTTCATATGTAAGGCAAGAATAATCTATAATAAGCAAATAATAATTTTGAGGTCATGTTATCAAAGAGTATTATAAACTTTGTAAAACTTTGTTTGTTGTTGTAAAATCTATTTTATTCTAACATTTTTTCCGGCTTTTGAAGGACTGTAACAGAAAAGAGGGGCGATTTGGCGAGATATCGAGTCAGGGGGACAGTTCCACCAAAATCGGGACGTCTGGTCACATTATTTATGCTTCAAACAAGAAAAAAAGCAAAACACATCATTATTTTTTTTAAAAATTAATTTTAGAACAAACTTGTTTTACCTTTAATAAGTTTATATAGTCACTTTTTGTCATAGCAGATGATTGCAGTAAATTTTCTTGGAACTCCTTGCGTTCACATAGTATCTTATTGACTTGAGCAGTTTCACTCAAAATACGCTGAATTCGGTTTTTGATGTCTTTAACATCTTTCTCTTCCTTTTCAATATCAGCTATAAAACAATAATTATAATACTTAAAGTAAAGCTACCGTCACGAATATAAATAAATTAATACATATGCAGCATTTTACTTGGAAATAAGGCTACTTTTAAATGGGACAGTTCAAAGTAAAAGAGGCATTGGAATGGAACCCGCAGGGCAAAAGGAAAAGAGGAAAGTAAAAAACAGTGGGCGTCGAACAATTACCAACGCAGCGAAATACTTGAACAAGTCATGGGGAGAGATTAAGACTATCGCAGCCAACAGGGTAAGGTGGCGGACCATGACGGAGGCCCTATGCTCCATGTTGGAGTGAAAGAGGTATAAGTAAGTAAAATGGGACAATTTGGCTTAAGAATTTCAAGCAAATAACTTCTACTTTAGGTGTACCTTGTCTATCCAGAATGCGAGTCTCGAAAGCATTTTCCCCTTCTATCCCTGCATGTAGTTTTCTTCGAAATGGCGTGAGCGTGTTCCCCCCCCCCCCCTACTTGGGTTTGAACTGTTTGGATTGTTAAGCTCACAACAGAACCTCAAACCCGTTAGAAAAGCGATGCTCCCGTTTCCTAGAAAAGCAAGCGTAGGGATGGTGGAAGAAAGTCTCTTCGAGGCTCACATACTAAATAGACAAGGTATAATACACTTGTTAAAAATTTGCTTGCTTTTTTTTCAAAAAGTGGAACTACCTTGACATCCGAATTAAAAATATTCAAAAAGAAAGCCAGAACATAGGTTTTATATATAGGTCAAAGTTACCCCATTCGATGGTATCTAATAGGCCTCAGAATGTCGATTATAACCTACTTATATTTACTGTTTTTGCACAAGTGTAGATACAGGTAAATTATATCACAAAGTATGTTGGTAAATCAAAATATATATGTTAAAATATATTTTGTCTAATAATTTTCAGAGCTAAAGTTACCCTATTCGACAGTAGTTTTTGAACAGAAATTTCTAACAGCAAAAAAAAAAACAGTTTTATCTGCTGTTAGATTTCCCAATGCATCTAAAAAAAAAGCTGTTAAAGGTTGAGACATAATGTACAACAAAATTTGAAATCATATATAATAACATTGAGTAGGATTTTGTGTTCCTAACAAAAAGTTAAATTAACCTTGCATTATGATTATTCTTTATTTTTTGTTGACTTTGAATTTAACTAGGATTTGAAATTCTTTATTGCGGCATTAGAGCTGCAACACAAAGTTGATTAACTTTTTCAAGAAAAAGGAGACAATTTTAAATATTTTTAATTGATGTTTACCTTCTAACTGCATTTTCTTTCCTTCTAAAATAGAAATCTTTTTCTGTTGGAAGTCATTTTCTTCAGATTTTACAGAGTTCTGTTTGCTCGATGAGAATAACTCTTGTTGATATCTCAAGTACTCTTTTTCCATGCTTCTTTTGCCTTGTTCGGCGATTAAAATTTCTTTCTTTAAGTTGTAGATTTCTCTTTCGAATGGCCCTAATTCTTGGCCCTGGATACCGTTAAAAAATATACATATATTATTGGTTTTAAATAATTGTTCTTTTGAGAAGAAAGACTACTGAATTTTATATCTCTAGGCATTCATAGATGCATACTCTATATTATGACAATTTTGTAGTATCTATTAAAATCAACTTTAATTAAAATTTGTTTACAAGGAAAAGTTGCATTTTAAACAAATGTATCAAAAATTTAATTTTGTTACACAATTAAATAAATTAAGTCTTTAATACTTAATAAAGTATAGCGTTCAAGTTTTGAATAAAAATAAATGCTCAAGAGTAAAATAAAAGTTTATCAAATTTGTTATATTTTTAATAGGTAGGAAAAAAAATTATTAAAAGGAATAAAAGCATAGTTCAGCCAAAAACAGAAGAATGTATGCTGTAAACATTGAGCTAGAGGTAAAACTGGAGTGATGTATCAGCGAGCCGAAGTATGAGCGACCTACTCACACCTTTTGCCCGGTTCTCCAAAAAAAGAGGGACTATTTATCCCCCTCCATCTATCTCATTGGTCTGCAGACGAAGCGAACCTGGCGAGCAGTGATATTTTCCTCCGCGTTTCGTTTTCAAAACGGCTCGTTTTCCTCCCTGTTAAGTGGATCGCACACCTCACTCCACTTTTACCTCTAGCTCATTGGCTGTAAATAATATGAATTTCAAAGTAGAAGGGTATTCAATACCCTGATGCTTAAACAACTTGGAATCCAAGATTCCTAAACAAGCTGTTTAGGCATCATATGTAATAGCTACATTGAAAACTTACTCCTGCTTCAGTGATCATTTCTCTCAATTCCATTTGAAGGCTTCTCAGCTGAGCTCGTTTGGTGTCCAACTTTTCTCTAGTTTTCAGAACATTTGCTTCACTTTTACTCAACACTTCTTCCTTTTCCGTCCTTTCTTTATGCAGTTGAAAAAGGGTACTCTCCATGCTGCCAAAAAGGGATCTCGTGTTGTCTAACTTCAAAAGAAGTTTTTCCTTTTCATGCTCTTTTTGGGCTCCTTTCTCAATCTGTAGGAGTTTGCATAAATATAAAGTGGTGAAATAAAAAGAGGACTAAATAGCAATAGGCAAATTCTGAAGCAACAAATATTGTATTAACCTCCTAACAAACTACTATAATAGGGTCAATAAAAATGCTATAAGGCTACAGAGTTCTTCTGTAACACATGTTAAACATAGTTCTTATAAAGCTTACAATAAAAACTTGAATCTTATATTTGGTCCAACTCAATGCGAAATTGATAAATTCTAAAGTGACAGACTTTGTCTGAGTCTGAGACACAAGGTAGAGATTGATTGTGTTGCATATCACTGCAAGTTCAGCGTGATCATTAGGAATCTGGAAAAAAAGTGTATGCAAAAATATGAGATAACAAATGTAAAGTAAAAGCCACATTTACTTACAGTACGTTGAATAGAGTTTCTGAGATCTTTTATAAGTTTTTCTGTGTATTTTGATGCTTTTGTAATAGTCATTTTCTCATGCAACATATCCATATGCCTTTTCTCTAAAGATTTCTGTTTACCAAAAACTTTTTGGAGTTCTCTTTCCTTTACTTCAAGATTTTTCTCCTTATATAGAATTTTCTGAAAATTTAAAGAAAAAAAATCAAATAATGTCCTATGAATTTATAAAACTCTCTCTTCTAGGCGCAACAGCCCATTACTGGACCAAGGCATGGCTTGCCCATTTCAGCTTTCAAGACCTAGGGCTCTGGGGTGCGATTCATGTGTCCTGGTAAGGTGGTCAGCCTCACCAGGGAAACCCCAGTGTTTAGTTCCCAAAAATGCTTGGTACCCATTTTATCAACCCCCTCAAGGGATAATAGGATGGGTGAACATTGACCAATCCGGGATTCGATCCTCAGACATGTGGCATGGCAATGCGAAGCACTTCCACAAGCCACTGGGCCTCATGAAATAATATAGGGGTATTTTATAGAACTTTTTACCTGGATGTGTTCATCATCACAGAAATATTGTTACTTTAATCTTGACTTTCTTAGCCAAACCTAGTTGTTTTAGGAGAGTTTTGAAACTAGTGAAGCTTTATCTTTTAGACTAGTATTCGGATGTGTATTTCTGATTTTAGTCCGATAATTTTACATTTGTTTTGATGTGTGCTTAAAGAGTAATAAAAAATATATGCTTAAAATGCAATATTATCCAAATGAACAATGCCGTGTAAATTGGCAAGCATTTTTGCCTCTAGAATATTGTGTAACCACTAGGGACGACCTCTTTAACATAGCTTGCATCATTCTTAGCAGATGTATTTAGAAGCGTTTTTTCAAACATAATTTTTTCCAATTGAATTCTAATTTATAAACTACAATAGGAGAGTTGAAAAAATTTCAAATAAAGCCTAATTTTTTGTTAAAACATTTACAATTAAAGTAAATATGGTGGAATATTAAATCCATTTATTTTAGCTTAGAGTTATGAACATGCATAATCTCAAATACATTTTTAAAAAAAGCTCTGTATATTTACCTCATTAGCTAAAGCTAACTCTTGTTCAGTAATTTCAATTGTTTGTCCTAACACATAAATATTTTCTTCGAGGTCCTTTTCTCGTTCGGATGTATCTTCCAAATCCTTTTGAACACGGCCAATGTCGGATTCTCGGAATCTGAGTTGACTAGTGAGTTGTTCATTTCTCTCAAACTCTTTTCTAACAGTTTTCTTGCATGCTGTTATATCCAGATTTAGTGTGTTTACAGCACCTTCGCACTTCCTAAAGAAAATTAACGTTAGGTTCAGGTATAATTTATTGGTAAATGTAAACTGAAAGTATCAATAGAAGTTCATATCTAACCTTACAGTTTCAGTGATTTCCCCCAAAACTTTATCTTGCCTTTCTAATGATACTATACTTTGCTTCCAATGATGAACAATTTGCTGTTTCTCTGATTGTATAGTCTATAAAAAAAGAAATTATTAATATATTATAAAAGGTGCCACCTGCATTTAAATTACTAGGTCATATTGTATATTAATGTTTTACAGCAATAAAATTTAAATTAGAAAAAAAAACATAATAGCTTGCTTTCATTATTTTCTGTTATGTCTTGCTTATAGGACATTTCGTTTCTCTATTTTGAAAACATTAAACACACAACACAAAAAGGTATATTATTTTTCACTTTATACTGCATTTTTAGCCTACTTTTCTTTTATTTTTTAAATTGATAGAACTAAAAAAATGAAACACAATGCAAATTGGTATTGACAAGCTGACGATGTCCGTCTGTGTGCCCTTCTGAAATCGATTATATCTTTTGGATCTTAATAATTCTTTTTTTTTTGCGAGAAAGGTATGAACTCAAAGACCCAACTTTCATACTCTTTGTCCATCTCTCTGTACGTCCAGACGGTCTAGAGTCCGGATAGTAAACATCCGCTACTGTCTATCAGCGAATTCCAAATTTATTAGCAATGAAATTTCATTTTAAATAATTTAAATCACTGTTTACACATCAGAAATGGCACAAGAAACTTTATTTAGAACAATAAATAGAGCGAAATTTTTTCCATCATAAATCAGAATGACGTCATAAATTGTAGCAAAACTTGTAGCATCAAAATGTTTGCATAAAATTCTGGTTAGTTTTAATTTACGTTTTTAATTTTTTTTAGTGCAGTTTGGAGTAGTTTCATGTTTATAGTTCTGAATAAATATGTAATTATTCTTCTCACTATAAATAAATTAAACAGAAAAGAAATAATATTAATTTAATTTTGAAATAAAATTGATGAAAATAGTTGGTTTCGTCTTTTAGTAGCTGAAATATATCTGGATGCTGTGTTTGGTGATTACAATGTGTATAAATCTTGTGTAGAAGACATATACTGCAACAAACACAGTTGTTTTCTCTATAAGAATTTCAATGAGTATGTAATAACAAGAAAGTAGGTGATTTTAGTTCTGTTTGAACTCCTTGTTTAACTTTCTTTGTTGGAAACAATTTGTTGTTCAAAATATTTGCTTTTTAAACTTAAGCCTGGCAAAAAGTAAAATAAAGTATATTCGTGCAGATTTTTGTTGAGTTATTTGAATTTTAGGCTTACAAATAACAACGTAAACTCTTCAACATTTCAGACTTCCAATTTGTCTCTACTAATTTGGTTATTCTTTATATACAAAAGCAAAACATTTAAATATGAATTTTAGCAGAAGATAAAGTAAGAATAACTGTTTAAAATTTAAATATAAAAGTTTACCTCTATTTCACAAGTAGCAGCATTCAGCTCTTTCCTAAGGTCAGTGGCCTCTTCCTTTTTGATGCTCCACTGGGTTTTGTATAAATTAATCTTGTCTTCCAAATTAAATTTATCATTTTCTAGGCGAGAAATAAGTAGGTCCTGGGAGAAAAACATTAACTTTCATTTATTGCCGTGTATTTTAACCATAAAATCACAATAACATCCTTCATACTAGCATATCTAATATCAAATTTCCACATATTGGGTAAAAAATGAACCTGGTTGAATAAACATTCCACTAGAGTTTATGATATCTTATTTTTGAACCATTGTCTAAAGACAAAGCCGATATAAGAGGACACTAAATGCAATATATAGACATTGTTCATCCTAGTGAGGATATTGGACGTTTATTAATTTACTAAGCACTATGGAGTACTTTTGATCCAAATTCCAGAAAGCTAAATCAAAAATCAGTTTTTAATTTAGTTCTCTTAAATTTGTTATTTTGTTTAAGAGGCTATACAGAACCCAATAAAAAATAATGAAATTTTTTAAGAACCATATAAACAACTTTAAAAACAGGCAGTTTCTCTCAGTAAACAAATCAGTTTTCACAAACAATTTATGGGTTTCAAAGTAAGGTGATAAATTATTTATACCTAGTCTATCCAGAATGCCCCCACCCAACTTGGGTTTGAACTGTTCGTATCATTAACCCCCACAACAGAACTCAAATGCTTTAGGCTTAGAAAAACGATGCTCCCCCATTTCCTAGAAAACCAAGCAAAGGGATGGGGGAAGAAAGTCTTTTTGAGGCTCCCATTCTGGATAAACAAGGTATAAAAACACACCTGTCGTAACTTTTGCACTTCTAGATCTTCCCTATCTTTGGCTGTTTTCTCTACAGCGCCCTTTAAACTTTTTGCATCAGTAAATGTTTCTGCTTTTAAGGAGGTGAGCTGAACCAATTCAAAAGCATTATCCTCCATTTTGGTTTGAAACTCTAAATCTGAAATGATAATTGATAAGTTCAGGAAAGAATAAGAATTGAAGTAAAATAATTAAATTAGGAGACGATACTCAAGAATTTAATTTCTTTGTTCCTATCTATTCTACAATAAATAAATATATTTTAACGAACCTTTTTTCCCTAAAAACTATCAACAACCATATATGCAATTCATTAAACTGGTTAACAAACTTAACATAATGAGTGATTTATTTTTTGCCAACCTTACGAAATTAAAAAGAGATATTTTATCAGTGACTTTATAATTCAGTGCAAATTCATTACTGTTTCTATTCAATTTTAATGCTTACATTTTATTTAAATTTTTAATTGTCTGTATTTTATTAGATTTTAGTGTCTTGCCTCTGCTATGTAATTGGAAATTTTCCTTTCTGTATAGCAGTCAAATAAATACTAAGTACAGTTGTAAAATAATAATAAAGTAATGAAAAGGCAAACTTAATTATTGTTGATTTAACTTGATTATATTCGACTTAAAACTTGATTATTGTTCTGCATAAAAAGTTGTAAAGCTCTTAAAAGTTTATTGCAATGTTTATAGTACAAATATATCATGCCTCTAAAACACAAAATATCAAACTTTTGATTTTAAAATCATTGTATAAAAGCTTTGTTATTAAAAAAAGGAAAGTTAGAGTTGCTCTTGGAAATAGCATTGAAATTCAACAACATGTTGATATCTAAGAACGACAGATAGGCAAGTTAAAAAAATTAATGTTGAGCAACAATGTTACATTGTTTAGGGGTTTTTGCTGTCAGACATACTAACATTAAAGAATGTGTATTTCATTTTTAAAGGGAATGATATGTATTTCTATGAAATAGTCAATATTTAGAGGTAAATAGTGCAGTACTAAAAAAGTCAAATAATATGCTGAAAATGAATATTGCACTACAATTATCCTAAGTTGGCAGCAAATATTAAATATTTAAGTGTTTTTTTTTCAAATGAAATAAATAGGTGAGGTCGCTTAACCAAATAAAATAGTTTTACAGTTTCAAACACATACAATAATTTTTTCAAATAATTATTAAATAGATTATGAACCCAATACCTTTTTTGATGTTGCCATTCCATGCTTTTTCAGTTATTTCAAAATCTCTTTTTATTTGGTCCCGCTTTACAATCAACCCCTCTTTCGCTTCAATTTTATCTTCAAGATTTCGTTCCAGGGTTAGTAATTTATCTTCTTGTTGTTTAAGATCTTTTTGAAGCTCATATCCTTTTACAGCAAAATGTTGATTTTCATCTTCCTGGGCGGCAATGGTTTTTTTCTAGAAATATCAATAGCATGAGTTCAAAATATTCTATGTACATTTGCCTCAATTATATATTCTAGTCCAAATCTTTTAATATAAATTCATTATAAATTGATTTTTTAGCACTGTTACAAGTAAAATTTGCTTGCCTAATTTTATTACTAGTATTTACTTGAAGAACTTAAAAATTTGGCAACTACTTAAATACATGTAATAGAAAACAACTATTACAGAGAAGAGCATACTTAATATTTAATTCATTGTAGAAATGAAGGAAGCCTGGACGTCAAAAATATTTTATTATAAAGAAATCATCTTAAAGTATTTAAAAGGACACAGCCTCACATATTGAGGTCCAATTAAAAAGTGAACCTATTTTCGATGGTTATGTTATGAGAAGAGTAGGCCAGTAAGTCAAAACAATTTCGATTCACCTTCAATTTTTCATTGAAAGAATTTATTGACAAGTTGGCAATGCACCTTTACGTGGGAACTGTTTGACAAGGATCAGCAAGGCATTAACTGAGAGTTATTAAGAAAAATTCTTAATATTATAGCATTATAGAGATTTGTGCAGGGCCGGATTTAAAGATATGACGCCAGTAGGCTAAGCAATTTGACGCCCCTGTCACAGTATTCTCTACTGCTCCAGCTCTCTAAAACAAAAGCAAAATACTTGGCAATCTTTTTAAAATTGCCCTACTATTTTTCTTTCAACTTTCAAATCCCGGGGGAGAGGGCACAATTGCTTCGAAGCGGCCATGTTTGCAACTAAACATTATTACTATACATATACGCATAAATTTACATAATTTCTTTTCTTTTTTAAAAATATTAACATCTTCATTCTTTTATGTCGAATGCTGATTTAATTGGTTTTAAAATTTGCTGCCTTAAACAATTTACAATTATTAGAAGAAAGCCCCGTAAAAATTGCCACCTTCAAGAACCCTCAGGGGTCCCGCTCCAGAGGTAGACCCCCTACTCAATGGCTCAACGACACCGAAAACGACCTCAAAGTCCTAAAACTAAAGAACTGGAGGGGTTTGGTTTGAATTATCGTCGCACTAGAGCTACACGAGGGCTATTGGCGACGGGCGTCGTATTTTAGAACCACAGTCAGGTGACGAGCCACACCTGAATAGGCACCCAACGCAACCGTTAAGGGCGACATCGTACGCAGCGTTAGGACTTTGAAGGATATTTAACGTGCACTCCCTTACACGGGGTATTATTCGTTGGACATTTTTTTTGGAAGCACGGGCCGTTTATAGGTCGGCAGCTATTTTGGCGATGCCCGGACCCGAACCTGGGACCTTCCGCATGCTAAGCGAGTGCTTAACCGACTGGGTTCCCCAGCCCCAAGAACTGGAGGGGAGTTGCCATGGACAGGGGGAACTGGAGAAGGCGTGCTGTTGAGGCAGCCAAGGCCAGCAAAGGGCTGTTGCGATCCAGAAGAAGAAACAATTTACCACTTTAGGCTACAGCCTACTTAGAATCCGCCCCTGGATTTGTGTGATATAATTACAGACAGCCATATAAAAGACAATACAAATTTTTATATTAAACAGTTCATAAAATCATCAATTTAAAATACGTTACCAATTCGGCTAGCTGCTCATTGCTTTCCTGAAGAAGACTCAACAATCTTTCTTTCAATTCTTTTTGATACTTTATCATCAAAGGCTATTAAAAAAAGTATATACAATTTAAGACAGTAATTTTTATGGTTAACTATTACATACACTTAGTTAAAAAATAAAAGTATAATCATAAATTAGTTACAATGAGAATTCCTAAAATACATGCCAAAATTAGTTAGGTAAAAAGAAAATTTTATAAAACATATAAATCTGATACAGCTTAGCCTGTCTGGCTAATGGCCTGTCTGTTTATTGGCGAGCATGAAAATTCAACAAAGTGGAATGTTTGCTACATTCAGGCATTTTTGTTACATGACAACGCAACACCATCACCAAATTGAGACTGTCCTTTATATAATAACTGTTTAATAAGTGTTTACCAAATGCTCTTGTCATTATCACACACATAGGTTAAATAAATAAGAGAATATAAACAAATACGTACATGATCAGGGAGAAGAAATTTGTTATTTGATTCTCTTTGAAATCTACTCGCTTCCATTTTAAGCTCTTTCTTTGGCAATTCTGCAACTTCTTCTCCAGTACTTTTGGACCTACAGTTTTTTTTTTTAAAGTAATAAACATACAAATTAATGAAGTAAAAAACGTCACAAAATAAAGTAGACAGTATGAAACATTAACTTACTCTTCAATAAATGTGAAATTCTCGGAACCAGAGCCACTACTCATTGATGGTTCATCATCCTCATTCAGACTTAAAACTGACATTGTTAAACTGCAAAATAGTTACATGAATTAAAGACGGGTGTTTTTAAAATATAAATAATGAAAACAGGGCCAGACGTAGCAATTATTGAAAATGTTACATATTTGAGCATTAGCACTGAAGTGTGCAGAAAAGTCACAAATTGAAGTTACTATTTTTATTTTCGTACATGAAACCAGCGTAAAGAATGTTACAAAATATTTTGTAGTCATCCTTACTTCCTCATACTTTAAAAAATCAGTTTTGTTTTAAAATTAAAGTGAAATGTCTTGCCTTTGAATAGTTTAAATTGAATTTTCATTACATATTTTACGAACAAAAACTTCTGTTTGAATTTGAAACTGGTTTGTTTATGTTAGCAACAGCATCAGTTACAGTCATAGTTTAAAGCCCATTTCACACCTGCACAGCTACTTGCAACTGCAACTCGCAACTTGTGATAACCTGGATTTTCGGGCTTCCACAAAAAATTATTCATCTCGAAATTTGGCAAGTTTCATCTTTTTGGAAGCAAACTTTAATCAAACTATGAGCATTGCTTGCATCAAACAGAAATTTATGTTTCCGAACTTCCTTAATTAGATAATTAGATCAATTTTCATCTTTGCCATCCATTCAATATCCATTTTTAATTGCGCAGATTTTTGCAAACGGGGAAAGTTGGCGTCCTAAAAAGTAAATAAACAACCAGTTGGCGAAGTCTAGTTCGCCACAATGCAGCCAAGGAAATCCTGAGTTCTGATTGGCTAAGGGTACATGCAACTGCGATTTTTTCATGCTTGCAGGAAAAAATCTCACGAACTGAGTGCAACTTTTTAATGCACGGTGTCCTACGGGAGTTGCAAGTAGTTGTGACAAGGTGTGAAATGGGCTTAATACTACTAGTCTGAGACCTTAGCCCATTGTATCTGTTTCTAACGTCAATGACACATTTCCACATGACGTAAATTTTTAGGTAGCGCCATCTAACGCCGTAATATTTAACATTACACTCTTATAATTTTATTTTGAGGAGTCTTTCTCTCTGGACACGATGAAGAAAACAAAATCAAAAAGTTTTGTCCACGATTTTTTAAAAGCTGCGCTTAAGGGATCTTTATTGATGGAAAAGCGTTAAGAGTGTGTCAAAGAATGAAGGTTGAAGTTTTTTTTTTTCTTACAATATGTTTGTTTGTAACGGAAACCTCAAACACACATTGCTCACTGAAAATTAACTCCTGAAAAAAACACCACTCAATTCAATACTATTCTTTTTTTTCTATTGGGCTAGTATTTTTTATTATGATTTTTCGAAATTGAATATTTTGATATTACTCCATTTGTTTTAATCTAAGTTGATTTTTTTTTTAAAAAAAATTCTATATTTAATAATTGGTCACCGTGTGAAACTTTTGATTATGAATAAGAGTAACTACTTGGCCCAAGATGTAAGGTACAGCTGTAGAAATAAAAAGTACCCACTAGTGATTATTTTGGCCGTTAGTCATCCTATAGAATCGGATCTTTTTGAAATTGCGAGCAATTAACATTCTGGGTTAATTGCATGACACAAAATTTGCATAAGGGGCCATCTTCATATTAAAAATGTCACTAACTTTAAAATTATCAATAGGAACACCCCCTTTTGAATCCATATTTCAAATCTCTAACATATTTTAATACGAAATGCCAAATTCTGTTAGTTTTTGAGCATTATTAGAGGAGTTAGAGACTTGCAAAGTTTAGGTCCCATAATGTTAAATGAGTTGCACACAAAAAACTATCCCGATCTATAAATAATTAAAATAATGAAACGAATTTTTCACTGAAAAGAAATAATAACCTTACCAAAATGCATTCAATATTGGGGTATTTAAAACAATTTTTATATTTTTAAATAATTATTATATTATTTGTTTTTTTAAATATGAATAGAGACCACCTAATATTTTTAAAGAAATAAATTTAAGACAAGAAGTTTAAGCGAAATCCCAATTTTTAAAAATTATTATTCAAAATTTGCTGAGTAAATCACAAAACACCTTTTAATTACCCTTTAGGGGACTGTGTATAAGATTACGTGTGTAATTGATAAATAAAGACAGCTTTGCATGCATGCTAGCTTGTAATTTTAGAGATGTTCCCCAAAAGGTCCACAAGTGATTCAATTGAATAACTCGTCAAATATTCATACAAATGTAACAAAAACTTAGATTTAAGGGTTTTCAAGAGTGCTTAACATTTCTAAGTTATTAAAATTGTGTGTTGCTATTGGAAATTTCAAAGATCGTAATATTTTTAATATGAAGAAGGCCCCTTATGCAAATTTTGTATCATTCAATTAACTCATAATGATAATTGTTCGCAATCTCAAAAAAGTCCGATTCCATAGGGTGACTAACGGATGAAATAACCTCAAGTGGGTACTTTTTTATTTCCACAGCTGCACATCTTTGTACTTAATGTACTTTTTTTATGTACATATCTGTACACTTTCAAAAGTGTATGAAAGAGTATTATGTTTTTTACTATTTTTGACGAATTTTTACTCTTGTGACTGATCGTATTTAAGATGATTCTTAAAAAAATTAGAATTATAAGATAAAGATAAGATTAAGAGTCTTTTAAGGTAACATATCTCTATACAATTCCTATGAGGAAACTTTTGTCTCTGTTTTTAAGCAAAGTATACTACAAGTACTAACAAAATCGTGCAAAAAAAAACCAAACAAGAAGAGACTTATTTTGCCATTAAAATAATTAATAAGTATATTGTGAACGAATTAATTAGTCGCAATTAAAACATTGTTTTGTTTTGATATTTACATGCCGTTAGTGCTGCCATTTGTGAATAATTACTAACATTTTGTTTTATTATAATTTTATTTTATTTATTTGTTAATTTCAGATTCACATGACAGAAAAAATTCAATTACAATGCACATCATAAAAGAATGAAAAACAACTAATTAATGTCGTTAAAATTATATTTATTAATTATTTTAATGGCAAAATAACTTTCTTCTGTATTTTATCGGTAAGTTTTCGAGAGTACATGCCGTGTACTTCATTTAAAAACAGGGTCAAATTTTTTTCCATTGGAATTGTGCAGAGATCTGTTACCATACAAGACCCTTAAGATAAGAAAAGTATACAACTTTTCAAATAGCTAATGCTAAAATACAAAAATTTTCAAATTCCTAATCTCTTCCCTCCTTACGAATATTTTATTGTTTTCCTTTTTTTAACGCTTTCTTTTATTTGTTATTAAACCTTGCTTCAAAAAATAAGGTGTTTTTCCCTTATTAGCATTTAAAGTAAAAATTAACGCTGATCAATAGTGTTATGCATAAGCGTCATTCTACGATGCTGTGCAATGTAAATGCTAAGTTGCAATCATTTTTAATAACTTTGTAACAAAAACTTTTTCCCTTTTACGGTTTGTACTTTTTAATATTTCTATTTAATTCTGTAACAAAGCCCTTAAGGGGGTATAGGACACAAAATCTTAAAAAAAAATATTATTATCTTAAAAAATAACAAATATTTTGGAATAATTTAAAGCAAAAATTTTATTTTAATCTTCAGTAGAACGTGAGATATGTAACTTTTTGTGTCATGACATCTGTGTTGGCCAACCACGTTTATAATTTTGCTTCCTCGTAATATTTGATAGGATTAACGTTATCGAATCCTTAGTTGTTCGGATGGTTTGGAACGCTTCAGAAAGGAAATGGATAAACTTCTAAGCTGTTTTTCTCCTTAATCGTGTTTTCGATGATTTCTTGACTTTAAATTGATATAAGTCAAAATCTACTGCCCATAGAGTGTTAAAATTTTTCACTCACATTTTTCAAACATATATCTTTAATTTGTCTTTAGGGATTAGTTGTAAGTAATTTATTTTTTTATTTATAAATTTTTATACAAAAAGTAAACCTGTGAAATTATTAAAAAATAAAACCTCAATAATTTTTAAAATAAAAACTACGGCAAATAACAAAAAACAGTAAAGACTGTTTGCTAAATACATTTTCCTGTTTATAAAAATGCTTAATTTTTGTTTGTCAATAAATAATTTTTTGACTTATAACAAAAATAAGAAACATCACTTTTTGACACATTTTATTTCTTAAAAAAAATAAATAATGATAATTTAAAACCTTTGACTATCTAAAAGTGTAAGTATATTTAATGCAAATACAAATAAAAAAATTGTCGACCAACAACAGGCCAGAGGCCTAGCAAGGTTGGTGCAAAATAAATCCAATTCCTTACCAGTTTCCAATAGTTATCGAGATTCTTCTTAAAATCTTCCACTCTCTTTGAATACACAACATATTCTGGTAAAGCATTCCACTCGTTGACGACTCTATTGAAAAAATAATGTTTTCTAACCTCCCTTTAGTATACATTTACGGAAAAAAAATTATATTGATATCTGCAATATTAAAAAAAAGTTGAAAGTGTCCCATACCCCCTTAAGGAAAGTAATGGGCATGCTTCTTATAAATTTCATGCTTGGGTCTAGTTATCCGACCAGATTTCAACCTTGTTCTAAATTTTAAACTGACACCATCTTTTTAAAAATTGTGAAGTTTAACAAAAATTTTCCCACGAATTATTAAACGTTCAATACTTAATTGTTCAATACATGGTGATTTTAAAGCGTTTAGGGTCACATGGGGGAATTATGGATCACTCTTTTTCCGGGGTAAATAAAGATCACTAAGTTTTAAGGATTAAAAATGGTTTTTAGAAAAAAAATGAATTATGCCAAGTCATCCTTATACATTCTATTTTCTTATATCAAGTTCCAAAACAATGTACTTCTGCACCAAAAAATAGAAAAAAATGCTTTTTACACTACTATAAAAACATCTTCAAAAAAGATTGTCTTTGAAAAACATGATTTTTTTTTAAGATCCGTACTGGAGAGACATATTTGAACTAACTATGTTGTTGGTGCTATTTTTCATTAGGAAAAGGTCTAAGCTTTTCATTAAGATATAAATTTTTTCATAATTAATTTTTTTAATGATTTTAAAGGTATATCGATTTATCCCTCAGTTTACTGGGGTAATTCTGGATCACTGGGGTAATTATGGATCAGTGATATTTTTTAATTTTTCATGTGTTTTTAGCTAAGTGGTATACGTCATTTTGAAGCGAAAAATCAGATTAGGCTGCATTCCAAATTTCATTAAAAATTTCGAATTAAAAGTTTATTTAAAATTTAAATAACAAAAAATTTAATCTGCATTGAAATAACATGCAAATTCCATTTTTATTCAATATTTTGACTCTTTTTATTTCGTTAAACTTACGATAAACTTTCGAGATACTTCGAACTGTAAATTAATTTAACAAACGATAAATAACCGAATTTTCGAAATAATGTAAATGGGAAATTGCAGCACAATTTATTCACTCCTGCCACTGCCTCTGCCATTGCCTCTGCCTCTGCCACTGCCTCTGCCTCTGCCACTGCCTCTGCCACTGCCTCTGCCTCTGCCTCTGCCACTGCCTCTGCCACTGCCTCTGCCACTGCCTCTGCCTGCCTGCCTGCCTCTGCCACTGCCTCTGCCTCTGCCACTGCCTCTGCCACTGCCTCTGCCTCTGCCACTGCCTCTGCCTCTGCCACTGCCTCAACCACTGCCTCTGCCTCTGCCACTGCCTCTGCCTCTGCCACTGCCTCTGCCTGCCTGCCTCTGCCACTGCCTCTGCCACTGCCTCTGCCATTGCCTCTGCCTCTGCCACTGCCTCTGCCTCTGCCACTGCCTCTGCCACTGCCTCTGCCACTGCCTCTGCCTGCCTGCCTGCCTCTGCCACTGCCTCTGCCTCTGCCACTGCCTCTGCCACTGCCTCTGCCTCTGCCACTGCCTCTGCCACTGCCTCTGCCACTGCCTCTGCCTGCCTGCCTGCCTGCCTCTGCCTCTGCCACTGCCTCTGCCACTGCCTCTGCCTGCCTGCCTGCCTGCCTCTGCCACTGCCTCTGCCTCTGCCACTGCCTCTGCCTCTGCCACTGCCTCTGCCTCTGCCACTGCCTCTGCCTGCCTGCCTCTGCCACTGCCTCTGCCACTGCCTCTGCCATTGCCTCTGCCTCTGCCACTGCCTCTGCCTCTGCCACTGCCTCTGCCACTGCCTCTGCCTGCCTGCCTGCCTCTGCCACTGCCTCTGCCTCTGCCACTGCCTCTGCCACTGCCTCTGCCTCTGCCTCTGCCACTGCCTCTGCCACTGCCTCTGCCTCTGCCTCTGCCACTGCCTCTGCCTCTGCCTCTGCCACTGCCTCTGCCTCTGCCTGCCTGCCTGCCTCTGCCACTGCCTCTGCCTGCCTGCCTGCCTCTGCCACTGCCTCTGCCTCTGCCACTGCCTCTGCCACTGCCTCTGCCTCTGCCACTGCCTCTGCCACTGCCTCTGCCTCTGCCACTGCCTCTGCCTCTGCCACTGCCTCTGCCTCTGCCACTGCCTCTGCCTGCCTGCCTCTGCCACTGCCTCTGCCACTGCCTCTGCCATTGCCTCTGCCTCTGCCACTGCCTCTGCCTCTGCCACTGCCTCTGCCACTGCCTCTGCCTGCCTGCCTGCCTGCCTGCCTCTGCCACTGCCTCTGCCACTGCCTCTGCCTGCCTGCCTCTGCCACTGCCTCTGCCTCTGCCACTGCCTCTGCCTCTGCCACTGCCTCTGCCTCTGCCACTGCCTCTGCCTCTGCCTCTGCCACTGCCTCTGCCACTGCCTCTGCCTCTGCCTCTGCCACTGCCTCTGCCTCTGCCACTGCCTCTGCCTCTGCCACTGCCTCTGCCTGCCTGCCTTTGCCACTGCCTCTGCCACTGCCTCTGCCATTGCCTCTGCCTCTGCCACTGCCTCTGCCTCTGCCACTGCCTCTGCCACTGCCTCTGCCTGCCTGCCTGCCTCTGCCACTGCCTCTGCCTCTGCCTCTGCCACTGCCTCTGCCTCTGCCACTGCCTCTGCCACTGCCTCTGCCTGCCTGCCTGCCTCTGCCACTGCCTCTGCCTCTGCCACTGCCTCTGCCACTGCCTCTGCCTGCCTGCCTCTGCCACTGCCTCTGCCACTGCCTCTGCCATTGCCTCTGCCTCTGCCACTGCCTCTGCCACTGCCTCTGCCTCTGCCACTGCCACTGCCTCTGCCTCTGCCTCTGCCTCTGCCACTGCCTCTGCCTGCCTGCCTCTGCCACTGCCTCTGCCACTGCCTCTGCCACTGCCTCTGCCATTGCCTCTGCCACTGCCTCTGCCTCTGCCACTGCCGCTGCCACTGCCTCTGCCTGCCTGCCTGCCTCTGCCACTGCCTCTGCCTCTGCCACTGCCTCTGCCACTGCCTCTGCCACTGCCTCTGCCTCTGCCACTGCCTCTGCCTCTGCCTCTGCCACTGCCTCTGCCTGCCTGCCTGCCTCTGCCACTGCCTCTGCCTGCCTGCCTGCCTGCCTCTGCCTCTGCCTCTGCCTCTGCCACTGCCTCTGCCTCTGCCACTGCCTCTGCCACTGCCTCTGCCTCTGCCACTGCCTCTTCCTGCCTGCCTGCCTGCCTCTGCCACTGCCTCTGCCTCTGCCACTGCCACTGCCTCTGAATCTGCCTCTGCCACTGCCTCTGCCTCTGCCACTGCCTCTGCCTCTGCCACTGCCACTGCCTCTGCCTGCCTGCCTGCCTGCCTGCCTGCCTCTGCCTGCCTGCCTGCCTCAGCCACTGCCTCTGCCTCTGCCACTGCCTCTGCCACTGCCACTGCCTCTGCCTCTGCCTGCCTGCCTCTGCCACTGCCTCTGCCACTGCCTCTGCCATTGCCTCTGCCTCTGCCACTGCCTCTGCCTCTGCCACTGCCTCTGCCACTGCCTCTGCCTGCCTGCCTGCCTGCCTCTGCCACTGCCTCTGCCACTGCCTCTGCCTGCCTGCCTCTGCCACTGCCTCTGCCTCTGCCACTGCCTCTGCCTCTGCCACTGCCTCTGCCTCTGCCACTGCCTCTGCCTCTGCCTCTGCCACTGCCTCTGCCACTGCCTCTGCCTCTGCCTCTGCCTCTGCCACTGCCTCTGCCTCTGCCACTGCCTCTGCCTCTGCCACTGCCTCTGCCTGCCTGCCTTTGCCACTGCCTCTGCCACTGCCTCTGCCATTGCCTCTGCCTCTGCCACTGCCTCTGCCTCTGCCACTGCCTCTGCCACTGCCTCTGCCTGCCTGCCTGCCTCTGCCTCTGCCACTGCCTCTGCCTCTGCCTCTGCCACTGCCTCTGCCTCTGCCACTGCCTCTGCCACTGCCTCTGCCTGCCTGCCTGCCTCTGCCACTGCCTCTGCCTCTGCCACTGCCTCTGCCTGCCTGCCTCTGCCACTGCCTCTGCCATTGCCTCTGCCTCTGCCACTGCCTCTGCCACTGCCTCTGCCTCTGCCACTGCCACTGCCTCTGCCTCTGCCTCTGCCTCTGCCACTGCCTCTGCCTGCCTGCCTCTGCCACTGCCTCTGCCACTGCCTCTGCCACTGCCTCTGCCATTGCCTCTGCCACTGCCTCTGCCTCTGCCACTGCCTCTGCCACTGCCTCTGCCTGCCTGCCTCTGCCACTGCCTCTGCCTCTGCCACTGCCTCTGCCACTGCCTCTGCCACTGCCTCTGCCTCTGCCACTGCCTCTGCCTCTGCCTCTGCCACTGCCTCTGCCTGCCTGCCTGCCTCTGCCACTGCCTCTGCCTGCCTGCCTGCCTCTGCCTCTGCCACTGCCTCTGCCACTGCCTCTGCCTCTGCCACTGCCTCTGCCACTGCCTCTGCCTCTGCCACTGCCTCTTCCTGCCTGCCTGCCTGCCTCTGCCACTGCCTCTGCCTCTGCCACTGCCACTGCCTCTGAATCTGCCTCTGCCACTGCCTCTGCCTCTGCCACTGCCTCTGCCTCTGCCACTGCCACTGCCTCTGCCTGCCTGCCTGCCTGCCTGCCTCTGCCTCTGCCTGCCTGCCTGCCTCTGCCACTGCCTCTGCCTCTGCCACTGCCTCTGCCACTGCCTCTGCCTGCCTGCCTCTGCCACTGCCTCTGCCACTGCCTCTGCCATTGCCTCTGCCTCTGCCACTGCCTCTGCCTCTGCCACTGCCATTGCCTCTGCCTCTGCCACTGCCTCTGCCTCTGCCTCTGCCACTGCCTCTGCCTGCCTGCCTGCCTCTGCCACTTCCTCTGCCTCTGCCACTGCCTCTGCCTCTGCCACTGCCTCTGCTTCTGCCACTGCCTCTGCCTGCCTGCCTGCCTGCCTGCCTCTGCCACTGCCACTGCCTCTGCCTGCCTGCCTGCCTCTGCCACTGCCTCTGCCACTGCCTGCCTGCCTGCCTGCCTCTGCCACTGCCTCTGCCACTGCCTCTGCCACTGCCTCTGCCTGCCTGCCTGCCTGCCTCTGCCTCTGCCACTGCCTCTGCCACTGCCTCTGCCACTGCCTCTGCCTGCCTGCCTGCCTGCCTCTGCCACTGCCTCTGCCTCTGCCACTGCCTCTGCCACTGCCTCTGCCACTGCCTCTGCCTGCCTGCCTCTGCCACTGCCTCTGCCACTGCCTCTGCCATTGCCTCTGCCTCTGCCACTGCCTCTGCCTCTGCCACTGCCTCTGCCACTGCCTCTGCCTGCCTGCCTGCCTCTGCCACTGCCTCTGCCTCTGCCACTGCCTCTGCCACTGCCTCTGCCTCTGCCACTGCCTCTGCCACTGCCTCTGCCTCTGCCTCTGCCACTGCCTCTGCCTCTGCCTGCCTGCCTGCCTCTGCCACTGCCTCTGCCTGCCTGCCTGCCTGCCTCTGCCACTGCCTCTGCCTCTGCCACTGCCTCTGCCACTGCCTCTGCCTCTGCCTCTGCCACTGCCTCTGCCTCTGCCTGCCTGCCTGCCTCTGCCACTGCCTCTGCCTGCCTGCCTGCCTGCCTCTGCCACTGCCTCTGCCTCTGCCACTGCCACTGCCTCTGCCTCTGCCACTGCCTCTGCCACTGCCTCTGCCTCTGCCACTGCCTCTGCCTCTGCCACTGCCTCTGCCTCTGCCACTGCCTCTGCCTGCCTGCCTCTGCCACTGCCTCTGCCACTGCCTCTGCCATTGCCTCTGCCTCTGCCACTGCCTCTGCCTCTGCCACTGCCTCTGCCACTGCCTCTGCCTGCCTGCCTGCCTGCCTCTGCCACTGCCTCTGCCACTGCCTCTGCCTCTGCCACTGCCTCTGCCTCTGCCTCTGCCACTGCCTCTGCCACTGCCTCTGCCACTGCCTCTGCCTCTGCCTCTGCCACTGCCTCTGCCTCTGCCACTGCCTCTGCCTCTGCCACTGCCTGCCTGCCTTTGCCACTGCCTCTGCCACTGCCTCTGCCATTGCCTCTGCCTCTGCCACTGCCTCTGCCACTGCCTCTGCCACTGCCTCTGCCTGCCTGCCTGCCTCTGCCACTGCCTCTGCCTCTGCCTCTGCCACTGCCTCTGCCTCTGCCACTGCCTCTGCCACTGCCTCTGCCTCTGCCTCTGCCACTGCCTCTGCCTCTGCCACTGCCTCTGCCACTGCCTCTGCCTGCCTGCCTGCCTCTGCCACTGCCTCTGCCTCTGCCACTGCCACTGCCTCTGCCTGCCTGCCTCTGCCACTGCCTCTGCCACTGCCTCTGCCATTGCCTCTGCCTCTGCCACTGCCTCTGCCACTGCCTCTGCCTCTGCCACTGCCACTGCCTCTGCCTCTGCCTCTGCCTCTGCCTGCCTGCCTCTGCCACTGCCTCTGCCACTGCCTCTGCCACTGCCTCTGCCATTGCCTCTGCCACTGCCTCTGCCTCTGCCACTGCCTCTGCCACTGCCTCTGCCTGCCTGCCTGCCTCTGCCACTGCCTCTGCCTCTGCCACTGCCTCTGCCACTGCCTCTGCCACTGCCTCTGCCTCTGCCACTGCCTCTGCCTCTGCCTCTGCCACTGCCTCTGCCTGCCTGCCTGCCTCTGCCACTGCCTCTGCCTGCCTGCCTGCCTGCCTCTGCCTCTGCCACTGCCTCTGCCACTGCCTCTGCCACTGCCTCTGCCACTGCCTCTGCCTCTGCCACTGCCTCTTCCTGCCTGCCTGCCTGCCTCTGCCACTGCCTCTGCCTCTGCCACTGCCACTGCCTCTGAATCTGCCTCTGCCACTGCCTCTGCCTCTGCCACTGCCTCTGCCTCTGCCACTGCCACTGCCTCTGCCTGCCTGCCTGCCTGCCTGCCTGCCTCTGCCTGCCTGCCTGCCTCTGCCACTGCCTCTGCCCCTGCCACTGCCTCTGCCACTGCCTCTGCCTGCCTGCCTCTGCCACTGCCTCTGCCACTGCCTCTGCCATTGCCTCTGCCTCTGCCACTGCCTCTGCCTCTGCCACTGCCATTGCCTCTGCCTCTGCCACTGCCTCTGCCTCTGCCTCTGCCACTGCCTCTGCCTGCCTGCCTGCCTCTGCCACTTCCTCTGCCTCTGCCACTGCCTCTGCCTCTGCCACTGCCTCTGCTTCTGCCACTGCCTCTGCCTGCCTGCCTGCCTGCCTGCCTCTGCCACTGCCACTGCCTCTGCCTGCCTGCCTGCCTCTGCCACTGCCTCTGCCACTGCCTGCCTGCCTGCCTGCCTCTGCCACTGCCTCTGCCACTGCCTCTGCCACTGCCTCTGCCTCTGCCTGCCTGCCTGCTTGCCTCTGCCACTGCCTCTGCCTCTGCCACTGCCTCTGCCTCTGCCTGCCTGCCTGCCTCTGCCACTTCCTCTGCCTCTGCCACTGCCTCTGCCTCTGCCACTGCCTCTGCTTCTGCCACTGCCTCTGCCTGCCTGCCTGCCTGCCTGCCTGCCTGCCTCTGCCACTGCCACTGCCTGCCTGCCTGCCTGCCTGCCTGCCTCTGCCACTGCCTCTGCCACTGCCTCTGCCTCTGCCACTGCCTCTGCCTCTGCCTGCCTGCCTGCCTGCTTGCCTCTGCCTCTGCCTCTGCCACTGCCTATGCCTGCCTGCCTGCCTCTGCCACTGCCTCTGCCTCTGCCACTGCCTCTGCCACTGCCTCTGCCTGCCTGCCTCTGCCTCTGCCTCTGCCACTGCCTCTGCCTGCCTGCCTGCCTCTGCCACTGCCACTGCCTCTGCCTGCCTGCCTGCCTGCCTGCCTCTGCCACTGCCTCTGCCTCTGACACTGCCTCTGCCACTGCCTCTGCCTGCCTGCCTCTGCCACTGCCTCTGCCACTGCCTCTGCCATTGCCTCTACCTCTGCCACTGCCTCTGCCTCTGCCACTGCCTCTGCCTCTGCCACTGCCTCTGCCTCTGCCTCTGCCACTGCCTCTGCCTGCCTGCCTGCCACTGCCTCTGCCTCTGCCACTGCCTCTGCCTCTGCCACTGCCTCTGCCACTGCCTCTGCCTGCCTGCCTGCCTGCCTCTGCCACTGCCTCTGCCTCTGCCTGCCTGCCTGCCTCTGCCACTGCCTCTGCCACTGCCTCTGCCACTGCCTCTGTCTGCCTGCCTGCCTGCCTCTGCCACTGCCTCTGCCTCTGCCACTGCCTCTGCCACTGCCTCTGCCTCTGCCACTGCCTCTGCCACTGCCTCTGCCTCTGCCACTGCCTCTGCCTCTGCCACTGCCTCTGCCTCTGCCACTGCCTCTGCCACTGCCTCTGCCTCTGCCACTGCCTCTGCCTCTGCCACTGCCTCTGCCTCTGCCACTGCCTCTGCCTGCCTGCCTGCCTCTGCCACTGCCTCTGCCTGCCTGCCTGCCTGCCTCTGCCTCTGCCACTGCCTCTGCCACTGCCTCTGCCACTGCCTCTGCCACTGCCTCTGCCTCTGCCACTGCCTCTTCCTGCCTGCCTGCCTGCCTCTGCCACTGCCTCTGCCTCTGCCACTGCCACTGCCTCTGAATCTGCCTCTGCCACTGCCTCTGCCTCTGCCACTGCCTCTGCCTCTGCCACTGCCTCTGCTTCTGCCACTGCCTCTGCCTGCCTGCCTGCCTGCCTGCCTCTGCCACTGCCTCTGCCTGCCTGCCTGCCT